>MNCL01000136.1:0-452263 GCA_001932985.1 Proctacanthus coquilletti
TATATCCTCTTGAGAATGTAGCCTTACAGTTGGACGCAGAACTTCTCCCCAGAGTTTCTTCTCCACAGAATACGGAAAGTTTGCCGGATTTAATTGCGCCTGCTCACCTGCAATTCTTTGAACATATCATTTCTCTGCCTTCATAGGCAAAGTATAATCAGTGCAGTGCGTACATTTTGTTCCCTACGTTCGTCGAAAGGGCAAAGTGAAGTATCCGTCTTATAGATTATCTACCGAAATGAGAGTGTTTTCGAGTTATTCTAGTATATTTTAGATGATCTCAGAACAAAAATTTGTTAATAGTTACACCTTTCTCTCAAGTTTTCCCTACAAGGACTTAACACTGGAAAAATGGTAAATTGCATTCATTTCACTCAAAGAGTGAAAATTCCCCATGGAGAATTATTCGTTTGAGCTTTTGAACCCCAGCTTTGTACTACAAGCTTTTCTGAAGATGTTACACCTCAAGCACTCAAATGCTGAGAAAAGTAAATAAACTAAAATTATAATTGATTCAAGGAAGGCTACTACGCTTACAAATAATTTTTTCAGAGTAATTAGTGTTATTTTTAGTACAATCAATCCGGAATATCTCATTTGTAAATCGATACTGTGAGTGTGTCGACCGGAGGGAGTAAGGTACAGACAATCTCTGATGCTAATTTTGTTACTAATGCCAATGGAGCACTTTTCATACAAGGTTTTCTAAACAAATTTAGCTTATTAAAAAATATATGGGAATAATTCCTATAAGAGAGATTCATTTTGTTCTCCTTTGCGCATTATACACCAAAAGTATTTTCGCAAGATTCAGTGTAAATCTTTTTAAATATTTTTCTTGTGCCGGTATCAGATTAATACAAATTTGAGTGATTTATCACTAACCACTACAGAATTACGTCACTTTTGCAAAAAAAATTATCATATGAGTCACTCAGAGGATCAAGGTTGAAAAATGAATGATTACTGACTCAATTTCAAGTATTTCAAAATTTCATTGGTTTGTTATTAGCACTAAGCACTTCTTTCTGTATCAGTAAACATCTTCGAATTGACTATTGCTGCCTACAATGAACTTTTATTCGTATTCTCTTATTTGCGGTTTTCTCCTTCTTAATCGATTTATTACTTTTCTATACTTTGGCGTCCATTTAGATGATAACATCTTTCATTTTATTATAGTTAAACTTAGAACATACTCTGAATTAGCTGAGCAACAAAGTAAAGTGATGAAAAGGGCTGTAAAAGGAATGTGATTGCTAAAACTGTGGTTATGTTACCTAGAGAATATAAGTAAACTGAGTGTCGGATAGATTACTTTAAATAGAGCAAGTCAACTTTCTGCTTCATATTCTATTTCATGTTGTTCACAAGCCATTTATTCAAATTTCATGCTCGGAATACTCTTACGTGCGATTATTTCCATCTCAAGTTACTTTGGTTGACCCAGTCAATCGAAGTTCGCAACAGTATGACCAAACAAAATTTTAAAGAAATAGTTTGCGCCTCTGTTATTATGGAAATAAGATGTCTATGTTGTATCACAAGCCGTGTGTCGCACCGAATGTCACACGGTAATTCTCAGTTACTAATTTCTAAATTTCCCTTACGTCACTAAGCGTGTCTATATCTTCTTTATCAGGCGTCTATACGAATATGCAAGAAATTACGGCCACTCTCTCCGGCAGTCAATATTAATAGAACTGAGTCTGTCCAGCGTTGGTTCTTGTGTTTGGCATTTAGCAACCTTCCTTAGGTTCAAAATATCTACCAACCACTTTACGAGAAGCGTTCGACATTGTCATTTTGAAATATTATTACAATAATATTGAAAAAAAAATGTCGGGATATTTTAAATGTTCTTTTCATCTATCAGTTATTGACTAGAGACATTGATTGCTCCTCGCTACTATAATTCATAGCCCTCTACAACAATCCGTTCTAAGGTCAGCTATTCTATTCCGCTTAGACGCCTGTTACACCAACTACTGCAAACTCTCTAAAATACTAGTCTCATAAACTAGAATAACCAGGCTAGCTGTGACTTTGACATAAGTAAACCATTCCGCTTGTAATGTTTTGCTTACGTTATTACTAGTAGTATGCTTATGAAGCTGAGTAAATAAATTATTTGCATGTGCCAAGTGCCATTTGTCATAAGTTCTGAAACAGGTTTCAAATTACTACCTGAGTACTAAATTATGCATTAGCGAAAACCTTATCTAACTCTGCTTAGTCTTGTTTTTATCTGATAGATAGAAATTTGAAAAACGTTTAATTTGGTTTGTACATATTTTTGGTCCATAAAACTTCTTTTATCAAAAATACCTTAAAAAGTACAGAGTTTCTGACCTTTAGTGATTTATTATAACTTTAGACATTTATAGACCGCCGTTGTTTACATACCCGAGGTTCATATTTCATTTGCGTGAAATTCATATCTGTTCAGCACTAGTTCTATAGAACACAAAACCTTTAATTGTATAAAATGAATTAGGAAACTTTAGTTAAGAACCAACGTTTTCCTTTCGCTGAAAAAACATTTTGGGAGGTCAAACAAAAATCAAAAATGTTTTCCGTATATTTTTGCACAATTAGAAGCAGATAAACCCGCAATTTTGAATATTGCCAAAACCCATTTTTTTCGAAACTACATTTTTCAAGTTGATAAAACGCTCAACTACCCCATTTAAATAATTGTTATAAAGAAGGTGTTTAATGTTTATCATACTCTTTATTTGTTAAATTATGATATGTAATTAAAAAACACACATTTGCCAATTTTATAAACAAAAATTTGAAAAAAAGGGGAAAGCATTGGAAACCTGTTTTGATATTTTTCTCTTCTAATTTGCTTCATGATTCTATAGATTCAAAAATTGTTTAACAACTCGTCGATTTTTTAATTTCATATATCATTTTTATATGACAATATAAAATTGTTATTACTTAAAGTAAATACGCAAAGGATAAAAAGCCGACATCGTCTCTATATTCGACATACCCTTTGTATTCCTATATTCGTACACACGCGCATACGCATGTGCAAACATATGTCCATGAATTCTGATTACAAGAGTAATTCTGCATACTTATAATATAGACATACTTGAAAAATAAATAAATAAATAATAACCCTACACCACTCTACGAATAGTTTTTTAAATGATTTTACTAAAAGTTTAAATTACGTATAATATTAAAATGCATATTCGTTGATACTCCTATACTTTGTTTGTGAAATCCATGGGATCCATTATGCATCTATTTTTATTACAAAATCACAATAATGCAGAGAGTAGTAAAGTTTGAATTTTTTCATCTAAAAATTTGAATTATAGTGAACTGTATATGCAAATAATGTCTTCGGACCATAAACAAATAAAGGGCACGGTTACATCGAACACACTTCCTCATGTAACAGAACTTCGTAATATAAGATTTTGGATACAGAGTCTTTTCAGAACAGTATAAAATATCACATCCCTTTTAAAAGCTAATTTTTAGTTATCAATTGTTCAGCATTTTATTATTAATACTACATACACTGCTTAGAGCTGAACTGATAAATAGCGTGATTTAAGTAATCCATTTCTGTTGAAGTTTCGGTAATAGTTAAAATACTTTTGTGTACTGCGTCTTTTATTTTGATTCTTGATTAGATTCAACGCTGCGTGTTTCTTATATTGTTATTAGAATATGTTTAATTGAGCTATGACAAGCGTGTAGCATCGCAGTTATTTGACCATAGCCTGTTCTGTCTTTTATAGCTAAATCCTGCATATAAGTTCTTATTAGGAGCATTGTATTTAATTCAGTTACTGATACAAAATAAGATGAATCGTTTTGTTATATGCTCCCTGAATAATTGAATGGCACACATCAGCACACGTAGAAGAATTGCTAAAAGTTTAAAATAAACATTAAAAAATAAAATTTTTAGAGAAATAATATATTGTCGAGTTTATAAATGTTTAACACAAATAGAAGAAATAAAAAAGGCTTTTGTATTGCTTCAGAATAGACAAATGGGTTATGATATTATTGGATTTATAAAGTACATGGTAATAATACACTAAAAATGGAAAATATTGTTGCATCTTGAACCGCCTTTTCCCGAGAAACAGAAACATTCTTATTATTGAAAGTTTAGGAAATCCTTGGAGCTACTTTAAAGAAAATTGTGTTTTTTCATAATTTTTAATAATTCTTAAAGTAAAGTAAAACAATAACAGAATATGAGTGACGAAAAATAACGCAATGGTTTGATGAACAGGGTGATTATGAGGGTAATTTAATGAATGCAAGAAAAGGAACAAAGCTTGAAGACGCATTTTGCAATAAATGTCCAAAAAGCCATTCCTGTCTCTTAAACATTTTCAAATAAAGCATTAGAAAATTTATACTTTTACATATTTTACCAATTATATTATATTACTGAAATATTTTGTATGAATTTTGATTTATTGCCTTTTAAAATACTTTATACAGGCCTGTTAAATATATTTTAAATATTTCTTTTATTGAGACGTTTCTTTGCTTTCTATTGGAATTGTACTGTAAAGAAAGTAAAATAAATATTCTTATCTAATTAAAAGGAATCAGTGTCTATTATTGTCAAAGATAATTGGGCTGCAATTGTTTCTAGTCAAATGTATCACCGGTGATACACGGGCGTTTGGGGAAAGAAATTTGTAATGGTTGCCAGTGATATACTGGCAATCATAGAGTTAAATACGTAAATGAAGGTTCTATTAATGTCAGGTTTGATCACCAAGCAAAGGTTCATATTGTAATTTTCATCACGAATTCTCTTGAGAACCATGAACTGTAATAATTACTTCACTCCGAAAATATTTAAGTACTTTACTTTATTGGACTCTTCCATATCGAATTTTACCAAGGTAGTGGAGATGAATGTGATAGATGACAATGGTGTTAGAAGAACAACAGCAATAATATCGAAGTATGCAGCCAGAACTGTTTTGGTAGCTTTCCATACCTGAAATTTTAAGTACACTCATCCCTCGATTTACACGGTAAATATGTTCCACGAAAAATTGTGCTAATCGAAATCGTGTAAAATGATTTACAGTATGCATGTAAAAAAGTAGGATAGGTTCAACTGAAACTTAAACCGTGTAAAAGAATATGGGAAAATGCCGTAAATATGTTCATAATATCCGTGCAAAATGAGCCAAGAATGTTATGGAAAAACAGAGATTGGTTCCACTGAACGAAATTAAAGTCGTAGGGCTTTCAAATAATATTCAAACATAAATTTTTGTGCTATATATTGTATTTAAATGCATTTATAAAAATGGAAAACGTAAATATAAGTTACAAATTATACGTAAGAAATAAAAACAAAAAAAAATTCAAACCAGTCTTTATTTGTCGCTAGAAGTTTTAAAAAACAGGATTTTTCTTTTCTTTGGTTGTCGTAAAAATCACTGTCCGAGTCTCTAAAAGGAATTTAATCCAGGAGAATGTCTTATTTTGTCAAAGATACCACTTCACGAGATGACCTGTAGATTTTTTTCGGGTTCGATAATTATAGTGGATTTTGATTGATGGTACGAATTTAGTGATCAACTTTTGTTTATTGTAGCGTACGCGTTTGTAAATTTTTTCATATGTTTAAGCACTTTTTTTTGTTTTCTAAAATTTTAAATGGATCTGTGTTGTAATTGATCAATTAATTAATCGAAAAATTAGAAAACATATTTTTTTTTAAATTTGAAAATCGTGTAAATTAATTATCGTGTAAATCGAGGGATATGTGTATTAAAAACTGTTAAATAATGACCTGTAAAGGCATCCAGGCTACTTAATATATTTAATAATAATAATTTAATAACAATAATGGTATTTGATAATAACATTTCAATTAAACGTATGACACCTTTTGTTGTAGGCAATGAGAAGATCTCGAAGAGCTCGTCATTGGCATATGGGAATCTTGATTTTGATCTACACATGCATTCAAGTATATTCACAAAAAATAAATAAAAGTCTTACAGAGAGTTCATTAGATGGCGAAGCCATGACAACTATAATTAGCTCAACCGTTCTATCTACAAACCCGTCTGAAGTAGAAAATTTTACAACAGAAACAACAGAGGTATTTATTTTTGATCCTTATTCAATATTCAAGTTAATAAATCTAAACTTTTCAATTGGTAATTATTTCGAAAGCAGGCTATCGAATTCACAACACCGTCTGGACACAAAAAACACCATGCTTTTCCTACCTGGAGGCCAAGAAGAGAAAATTGTACACCTCCTGCAATAGAACAGTTTCCGAAGCCTTTAATGCGTCCTTATGCAAGGAAGCATGGAGGACTGATAATTCATTTCTTGGTAGCAGTTTTCACGTTTCTTGGTTTGGCGATTGTATGTGACGATTATTTTGTAGCAAGCTTAGATAGAATTTGTGAAGGTGATTTTATTTTTTATACAATAACAAAAAATGTATTATTTCAGAAGTCTTATAGAAAAGAGAGGAACAGATAATCAATCTTTGTTTTAAAGTTCTGCAAACTATAATGAATTGTGTAGGGTAAGTGTAAAGTTGATTACTTGAGACTCCAACGATATGATATGCAAAATAAACCTTCGCAGGTTGTAATTACTATCGACTAGTTTTTATTTTTATTTTATTTTATTTTATTTCTTATGAAATTTGAAATTTCTTGTTTATTATTATGTTGATAAGTGTCATATTTAGGTAGTTAATATATGGGTTTACATTTTGACTACTAAGCCGAGTAAAAACGAGAAAACTGTTTGAATAGTATGGAAGAGTTCTAAAAAGCCATATGATCACATAATAAAAGAAACTTTTTTCAACATTTTTTCATTATTTTTGTTTAGTGATATCTCAGAAATACTAACTGATACGATTCTTACTACTGTATTGTTTTTAGACTCGTATCAGTTAGTATTTGTGAGATATTTTGTGTATTTTATAGAATTTTCTACTTAAAAATGTGATCATATATAATGTGGTTAACGTTGTGGAATATACCTTATATACATTTATATCTTTGACAGCTTGTTTTGAGTATATGGGAACCTCGCTTAATTCTCTTATTATTACAAAAGTCAATGATTGCATTTCCTCGGATATGTGGTTGACAATGATCTTCGGAGATTTTTTTTTAAATGTACAAGGATAATTCCCCGTACTATTTGTTCGCGAAGAGTTATAATGAATTGCATAGACTATCTACATGGCGATTATCTTTCCTATTACAAATGAAACGCTTGCCTTCCAACTGAATTCCAATCTGTATTAATTAGCATTATATATAACTAAAAGTATCTGTACATCGACAATAACAATGAATTGTCAATGCAATCGTTCTTCATTTACCTGACCTAAAACAGCTTTATGAAAGTAAACATAATATACGGACGGCGAAAATTTGTAATGATCACATGGGGAACTGTACAATATTAGCACTTTCATTTGGGCTAAAAATCTTGTATTTAACAGAGGACAGAAAAACCTTGGATTCCTAATTAATAATTATGACAATTTCATTTTCGACATCCTACGTGGACTCAGCCATCCCTGAGCCAACGCCATAGCACGCTTAGTATACCAGCGTTTTGTGAGGTCTGGGGTGCGTAAGAATTGCCACAAATGGGCATACGTTTGTGAGTAAGGTTGCGAAATATGTATCCGTACCTCCCGGATAATTCACTTTACTGACAGCCAGACTCGTCTACGTACATATCGACCTGATAGAACTATAGCCCGTCCTTCGGTTACAAATACTGCCTCACTGCAGTGGACCGATTTTCATGTTGGGCCGAAGTGTGTCCCATCCCGCATATCGTCGCCGACACGGTGGCCAGAGACCTTTTAAATACGTGGATCTGCGGATTCCCGCTCCAGGTTACCACTGATCAGGATTTACAATTCGGAGCGCTACTTTTTAAAGCCTCGGCTAACTTTTGCGGTATTGTACTTTCAAGGAACAGCGCTTAACACAGCCTCCAACGGATTGGTTGAGCGAGTGCACCGTACCCTCAAAGCACGATTCATGTGACACGGCAAATCATGGACCCGGGCGAGTAGATAACGACCAGCGCACGGAGGTCACACTGCCCCAGGCGATAACGGCTAGTTCTTCTAATAACTCAAGTTCACAAAAACCAGTTCCGGATGCCGAGTCCTTCAATTGCTATGAACCACAGTAACCGTCTTCTGTGGCAGCAATTTTTAGTAAGACAGAAATCAAACAATGGCGTACGCACCGTAAAAGCGTGCCGGCCTCCCACGCACACACACACGCTGTTCTCGGTTCGTTACCCAAGCTCATCGCACGCATCCTTGAATCTACAAGAGGCCTCGAATAATATGAAATAAAGTGAGACTTGGTATCCATGGAGGTTTACACATAACATAAAACTTTATTTATTTTTAATCTTGAACGAAGTATCAGTAAATATAAAGTAGCGACACTTAAATGGAGAGTATAAAATGACCAGGATGTTGTAATAATTGAAAGCATCAAGCATCCTAAATCTGCTGGTTCGAAAGAGAGAGAGAAATACCTTAAATGCATTTAAAAGTGAGTGTAGGGAGTACAAATATTGCCAGCAATCAGTCTACGAAAGTCAGGTGCATCTTATCAGAAATTTAAAATCACATTTGGTGATGGGTGTAGTCAGATGCAAACTTCTAATGAAGGTTAATAGGAATAAAATCGCGAAAAATAACACATATCTAGCACCTGCCACCCGTTGAATTCAAATATCAGAACGTTATATGTTTTTATGAGAATTCTTTTAGGTTTGTTTTAAAAATTAATAAAGCCATAAGCAGTTTCGAAAATTTTAATTTAGTTCGGGTACTCCACACCCTGAACACATTGAGATCATATTTGAGTTTTATTATTTCAATTTACTGTAAAGTAACAAATTTACAATAAATATTTTCCAATTACAAATGCATTCCAAGCAGAGATTTTGCTTAAATCAATTTTCCACCGTGGCAATCTAGCAAAATAAAGAAATCTTTCTCCTTAAGGGGTGTCACTACTTTATATTTATTCACACTACGTTGCTGCATACCACGTGCAGCTTTTCTTTATTTCCAATACATGCTTATAATTATTTATAAGCTGTATATAAAATTAATATTTTGAATATTTACATATGAAACTTGTATTTTAAATTAAATTTCGAATTTCCGTATATCATAATGTTATTTATATTTATTTTTATTTATATGTGTCTGAAAGTTCTTACAATTGATTCCGCTTATTGACTTTATTTTTTTCTAAGTAGGCAATTATATATTATATAATTATATCATGTATAATTGACCCGTCAAAATAACCGATTAGTAGAGATAGGTATAAATGAAGTCTTTGTATATCTAGTATTAAATACCAAAGGGATTTTGCCTATATTGTAATATTAAACTTATTTAAACAAAACTCAATTATTTGCAGAAGGCTTGTTTTCTACAATGAGCCCAACTTCAATAACAATAATACCAATATTATAAATAATGAAAATTGATATCACAGATTGATCACCTAAATCATGAAGCATCCAACTTTAAGCTCTTTATTGTCATGTTACATGTCGCTAAGCTATCGGATGACCTTATTTCTGGGTCCGATGGATAGCAGCAGGGGAAAGTTGCTATCAAAGTGTGTTCTCTAAGATTAACTGTGCTTCCGACAACTCTCTGCAACAAATCCGCGAGGAATGAATTGTTTGTGATTCTTGTCTATAAGAAACACACTGCGTACTGATAATGAGACTTTGAACAGTGTTATATATTGAAAATTGGAATTCGTGTTTGCATATCAGAAGTCCTCTCTGATACCCTCTGCTGACACCCAAAACAGCAAGCACCTTGGCTTGCGTCCAGTACGCGATTTGTAAGCATGAATTGCGACTTTCAATCTTACAAAAAAATAAGAAGGAGTGGGATAATTACCATTATTAATTTATCTATTATTGTTTATAATTGTTAACTATGATTTATTGTACCTTCCTCTTCATTTGTGTATGTGACTATTTATCATGATAAAAAGTACATTTCTGTGGCCGCACATAAAAGGCACATTTTTTTCAACTCCTTCCGGTTTAAGTCATTAAAAATGCTTTAAGCTATGTTCATTTGAAGTAATAAAGAGTACGCAAAAAAATGTCAAGACAATCGGTTCTTCAGTGATTTAGAATCGTCCATGGAGTTTCTCCTTTACTTTTGTCAAAAGCGCACCCCTACACAATTTCATCAGTAATGCTTCTTTTTTTAATAATGCTTTTTTTAAACGGGTATACTACTTTTTTTTGGGTTAGGTACAAATACATTAATTGATGTGTGTTGATCAGTATTACTAAATATTTATTTGAATTTTATACTTTGCAGAAAATTCTCCTAAAATGAGAAGTCTACATCGTTATTCGTTCGTATTACATTTAAAATTAATTTGCAAAGTAATAGGAAAAAATAGAACTGGATTCTATTTTGAACTAAGTAGACGATTGACCCTTTTTGATAAATTTATCTATTCAGAATAAATGGTTTTGTAAATTAATTTCGAGCACTATTTAAAACATAAGGATATCTTATTTCGGAATTTTTCAGCATTTTAGTTGTCATTGCAGTTTACACTTTATTCTGAACAATAAAATAAATAATATAAAAAGGTAAGCATTGAAGTACTTGTAAGTGAAAATTACAGTCAATAAATAAATAAAGAAGTATTTGCGGCATTAATCAAAGACGAAAAATTAACTACTGAGGATTTATTTGTAGAAATAAATGACAATTTGCCTGAAGTTTAGCTTCTTTAACGTAAAATCATGATATGCATGAAGTGCACACCATTTTGCTGCTAAATCTTATAAATTATCCGTTATATACCTTCAAATATTAGTTTTTATATATCACCTGCGTGTTTCTAATGTATTACGTACCAATGTTACTTAAATGGTATAGAATTTTTACAACATTTACCTGATAGTAAATAAATTACTCCATTACTTTTGACAAAATAGATATATCATAACTTTGTAATTTTAATCTTAGTTATCATTTTAAAATTTCGTGTTGGTAACTAAAAATGTCACGTAAAATAAGCCTACCTATTTAAATATTTACTTGATATGCATCTAGTGATTTTACAATATTAAACAGGAGATACAATAGTACATAACACGTTCTTTAAAAAGCTCGCTTCGAGTTTTTAAAATCCACATGTCTACTAAAAAGGTGCGATGTAAATGCGTTCTCTTTCTTATAGGACTTCATATTTAATATAAATTCTTAACACTATTCTAAAACTATGTGGTTTTACTTTTACAGAATTAAAATTATCACCTGATGTAGCCGGCGCAACATTTATGGCTGCAGGCAGCTCGGCACCGGAGTTGGCTACGGTTATCATAGGTGTATTTTTCGCAAAAGATGATATTGGTATCAGCGGGGTTATAGGATCAGCTGTTTTTAACATTATGTTTGTGATTTCTGTTTGCGCTCTCTGCTCTGGAACAGTTTGTCAGCTCAATTGGTGGCCTTTAGTGCGAGACTGTTTCTTCTATTGCTTATCAATCCTTGTAATGTTAATAATAATTTTTAATGACATAATTTCATGGGTGAAGTAAGTCATATTTTTCAATGGCATGTCGTAACATTCAATAATTTTAGATCGAATCAGTGATAATGCTGCTGTTTTATGTAGTATATTGCATAACGCTACATTTTAACACACCTTTAGAAAAATGGGCGATGTCCTTAAATCTTCCAATTAAGCTTCCTACAAAGGAGGAACAATCGGCTCTTGTCACTTATAAGAATCTTCCTGACACATCCTATACACAAGGACAGCAAGCGGTAACTAGTTTGAGTCAAGAACAGAATCAACAAAAAACGCCTAGCCAACAGCCAGAATATCAGGCCTATGTTGATCCCAATGCTAGCTGGGATCCTAATGCAGCATGGGGTGACACTCCTCAACCTGTTCAAAGCACAATGTGGGAGAACAACACAAGTACAGTTCAATCAACCGTCGATGATTGGGGAGCAAATGCATGGAACCAAGATCAAGGCCAACAAAACTACGGATACAATGCTGGCCTTGGTGATCATACTGATCAAAAGGCGACTACTCCACAAAAAGAAACGACTACTTCCAAGCCACAAGTAGGTCAATTACCAGCTCACACGGATTATTATAAATCAAAGGAACTTAAATCGCAAGAACCAGTTAATCCTCTTGAGAAGCCAGTAAATGGAGGAATCTTTGCACAGATTTCTTGGGGAGTAGTTTACCCCATTCACTATATGTGTCGTTTAACAATGCCGGATTGTCGTACAGAAAAATACAGAAACTGGTATCCATTTACCTTTTTCGTATCAATGATTTGGATTTCGTTTTACTCATACTTTATGGTTGGAACTTATAAAAGCTTTATTTCTGAAAATACATTTCAAATGTTTTTTAGGTATGGATGATTACGATAATCGGCTCAACTTTAGGTATCCCTGATACAGTGATGGGACTTACATTTGTTGCGGCTGGAGTTTCAGTGCCAGATGCTTTAAGTTCCATAGCTGTTATCAAAGAGGGATATGGTGACATGGCTGTATCTAACGCCGTTGGATCGAATGTTTTTGATATTCTGGTTTGTCTTGGTCTTCCCTGGTTCATTCAAACAGCGATTATTGCACCTGGTTCACATGTTAATGTTATTTCGAAAGGTTTTACGTCACTTTGAAATTAATTTTTAAATTAATGTAAAAACCCCATTACAGGGCTCGCATATTCAACACTCTCGTTGTTATCTACGGTTATTTTTCTACTAGTCTCAACCCACTTAAATGGTTGGAAATTAGACAAGCGTCTAGGAATAATTTTAATGATTTGGTACTTGTCTTTCATCACACTCGCTTCTTTATACGAACTTAATGTATTTGGAGAACTAAACCCACCTGAATGTCCGAGTAAGTACATGATTTTATAAATAATTTATTGATTAGTTTTCTAATATTTTAAAATCATTCCTGTGTATGTGAAAAGCACAAAATGACTGAAGAAATCATTAAAAGAAATCAGATAGATCAATATAATAAAACCCAGGTTTTTGAATACTTAAAATAGAAAAAAGAAACAAAATTCAACAAGTTATGGGAATCTTTTTGGTTATCATAAACCCACCGCAATTCATGAGGTAATCTTGAAGCCACTGTGGCAGCTTTAGCTGTGGCAAATTACTTTTTATTGAGGTTGGTATTGAAAACGATTGATTGTAGTCAGTATTTTATGGGCGACAATCACTCAGCATAGATAATAGCTTTAACTTGACAGAAAAATATAAATAATTAAATGAAATTATTTGAGTTATTTTTGTGAAAATGGATAATTTTGATATTAGAAACAAATAAAAAAAACGTCTTGATGATAACAATTGGTCCGCTTTTTAAATCAGCATAGGTAGATTGCTGTATTCATGTCAGAATTTTAGAGTAATAAAGTATTTCTCTGTTGTCCTTTACAGTCCAAGCAAATAAGGTTTGATCTCCCAAAAAATTAGAAAAAAATTGGGCATAAGGTATAACCCGTCAAATGTCCAATAGAAGTTATGTGCGCGTCATTAGATATTTGAGATCAAAGGTAAACTACAAAATTATTTTCACTTTATCGCGATTATATCACTTCCCATCACTCGGAGCGCTTTTAACAATAAGGTGAAAGTTAAAGATAATCGCATTCTCTACAAAAATGGTCTAGAGCACATTTTTTCGGTAAGACCGACCATTACGGAGATACAGCGCTCCCAAATTCTGACCTAAGGCACGCACTCCGCTATATCTAGGCAAAGCATGCACCTCGACGTTTATACATGAGAAAAATGAGTTCTTCGTATGCTATTTTATTGATAAAACGTGGCAGATATTTGTGTTTTTTTTTGTTGTAAAAAATGGTATGAAGGGTTGCGTAATTGGTCAATATTTTAATAAAAAATTATAATTATATACTACATTCTGAATATTTTTCAGAAAGAAACTTGGATTACTTATGTATTTCAAGATTTTTTGGCATTAATAGGATAGTTCAACAAGAAGTTAGAGGATCTTTTTACATGAATGTTTTAAATGGGGTAAGGTTATACTTTCAAATGATTTAGTGAGGGTCCAAGCAATGTTCCAGTCGAGTTACTAAATTGTGTTAAATAATAACTTTTATTATATTTATTTTGTTGTATTAAAAAAAT
Organism: Proctacanthus coquilletti; assembly: GCA_001932985.1. NCBI lineage: Eukaryota > Metazoa > Arthropoda > Insecta > Diptera > Asilidae > Proctacanthus > Proctacanthus coquilletti. The sequence goes on from MNCL01000136.1 coordinate 14,251, forward strand.
TATATTCTTATTGAAATGTTTGTATAAATAGTTTGATTTTGAGCACTAATTGTAAAATACTTTAACGTATTTTTCTAATTCCAGGTTTATATTGAATGGCCTTAATGGATTTCTATGAATCAATTATGTATAAACGTTTTTTTAAAAGTAGTTCTACCCCAATTTGGATCACTGTAAAAGCCTGATTAGTTCTGGTGTTAAGTTTCTCACATCAGTTTTTGTTTTTTGTTATGAAATAATTGTTCAAAAAAAGGAAAAGAAATAAAACTACGAAGTAGCATTAAATAAGCATTTTATACATACAAAAAAATAATTATATAAACTCAGACAGCGAAAATAAAGTTTACAAATATCTTATGAGTAGAGAAAACTTGCGTTAGAACGTTTTAAAATAAGAGCTAAGATGTAAAAAAATAGCGTAAAACAATATAAAATATTAGGATGCAAACTCAAGGTGAATATGGCTTAAAGTGGTAAGAGGCACACTTAATTAAGTTTTATCTTATTATCTATTTTTTTAACATGAATTAAAAGCAAATGTTCTTTTAAGTTTATTAACAGTTTTAAAATATGTTAAATGCAACCATGACTATTAGTTTAAATAATCAACTGTTGTTCAATGGAGGTAACTTGTTCAATTAAACTTCCCAATTATCTAAAGATATAGATTTAAAGTTAAATAGCAGAAAAAATATATTTAACATAAAATGCACTCTTGTTATTCTGTAAGTAAGTGATTAAAATTAATTCAATTAACTACGTCAGGATTAAAAATGATCCTGATACACCTAACGTTCAATTAAAAAGTATCAATTATTATTCATAATGATGAGCGAAAAGCAATTAATAAAATTGAAATTAGTTTAGTGACGTCAAAAATGAATCAAGTACCCAAGATAAAGTTGTTTTTTATGTATTGTTCATCGTTTGTTATGTATCTAGTAATAAGAACATATTTTACCACTAAGGCGTGAATTGAGAAAAAATATTTTATTGCTATAATCTTTACATTACGTTTCGCATATTAACAGTTTATTGACTTTATACTCTTAATGACGCAGTCACTTATGTGCGCATTTCAAATGTTTATTACTTATATGCTTAACACTAATAAAAATTTATTTCATTAGCATCTTTCCATTAAATAGTGATGTCAAACTAGGTATTATCAGATAAAAGAAAGTTAAATTCCTTGATAAAATCAGAACAATAACGTAAAATAATTGTTCAATAAATTTAAGTATTAGTGAAATTCCGCATATTAGACTGTAAAATCTATAAATTATTGGTGTAACCTTTAGGAAGTTGGACACATTAAAAAAGTTGTAAATATTTGCAGAAAGTGTATTTCTAATATCACAATCACTCTGTTTCCTTATTTTTGTTTAAAATTTCCTAATCAATGCTGTATAAAACGAATGAGCTTAAGGGGATATTCACACTTAAGGTATTGAAACATTCGATTATCTCTTTGCATTTTCCAAAAGGACGAAAGCAAATCAAATATAAACAAGGCTTTGATTTTTAGAATTTTTTTTATTTGCTACATAAAACCAAATATACATTACTTTTCTTCACAATCTTCTGTACTGGAATTGCATTTTTCCTAGCTTTGTGATATCGTTATCGTAAAACGAAGTAGGCTGAGTCAAGAGCCAGTACGAACAAACCTTCCCACTTCATCGTTGCCGGCGTGCTTTTTGCCTCCTAAAGCTTCGTTGAGTGAGCCAAATAAATACGAATAATATGAAGCAGCGACACTCCTTAAGGAGGAAAATTTAGTGTTATACACATTAATTCGGTGTGCATAAAAATTTTATCCATGGACCTTGTAAAAACTTTAAGTAAAAATGGTCGATGCGTGAAGAAGAAGGATATACTTTGCAAAAGATCTTCCCCTAAAATGGGGGGGAGTTTAAAAGGTGATAGCATGTGTACATTTCGTGTAGAGGCTTGTTTACAATTTTTAACAGCCATTTGTTCGCATATTTTGCTAGATCGCTTTGATGGAAAGTTGGCTTAGGCAAAATCTCTGCTTGAGACGCGTTTACAAAAAATTTACTCTCCTTTGCTGTATTTTCCTCCTCATGCGTTTTGTGATCCTCATCAACGAATTTCGGCAGATGAAAGCGCGGAACGTTAGTAAAAAGTTCGGTGCAAATAAAATGTTTAGAATCGGCTTTATTTTTACTCAATAATATGCGGTACTATTGTTACATTATTGTTGTTTATACTTCATACTCCTAAATCCTATGTTTTGATATTTGAATTTAACGGCTGGCGGGTGGTACAAATGTGTTATTCATTCCTTAATCTTCATTGGCTGCTTGCACCGAACTACACCATATTGGAGAATGTGTTGGTAAAAACTACAGCATAGATGAGATTGTTTTGTTAAACCTTTGATAACATGCAGCGCAGACATTCGTGTTGAGATATTTGATTGAAGTCTGCTAATTGCTGGCAATATTTGTACTCTTCACACTTAGCTTTAAATGAATTTAAGAAATTTCTTCCTGTTTCGAATCAGTAGCCCTTATGGAAGCAAGACCTTTGGATGCTTGAAAGCTCTGTCGATACATCCGTACAGAGTTTTCAACTATTCGCATCCTTGTCCTTTTGTGCTCTCCATTGAGGTGTCGCTACTTCATATTATTCATACTTCGGGTAGAAGACAAAATCACCTGATATATTTCTGATATTTTTAAATTTAGATTGCTTATATCACATTCCATTACATATTTTATATATTCTAGAAATATGAAGTTTTAGTGTCGTGTACCGTCGTTATTGTTATCGTCGGAATGTGGTACACAAAAATGAAACCGATACTAAATTAAGCCAAGTTATTAACACTTGTGTTGGCTATCCTTGAGCTCTCTTACAATTTTAAATTTCACCAAACAGCTACCAAGATTACAAGCATGAATGTACTTAATCTAAGCGAATTCTGTATACTGCGTATAAAATACTTAAAAGAAAAACATAACTGAAAGTTATTTTATATTCTCGCAAGTTTATCTGATCAGGGCCGTTACGAATAATCCTTATGGATTGGTCGAAAACATGTCGGAATAAACAAAATGCTCTTTTGAATTTAGTTGTTTACCGGTTTGATATTTTGAACTTGGGGTGTATTTAGCGACTAATTTTTTATAAGCATATATATAAAGTTTAACTATTAAACCACTCTCCGTGTTTAATTTCGCACAGATTCGTGGAAAAAATTACAAAGCATTTTATTTGAATTTATAGAACTCTTAGAATGACAAAGAGTACAAAAGTCAATATATCCGACAGTAAAGCAACCAGTCTACAATTTGTTGATAAGAAATCCTGTAAATACATTTGCACGCCACGATATTGCTTCTGTACAAGAGTTCAAGTGTCGGTTTTACTTTGAATACAAGGATTTTACGTATTGGGACCCCTCTGTTTTCACTCATACCTTCTTGCTTGTTTGGATCAGACCGGTTTATACCAATTGCATATTGCGTGCCAGATTTGTGTGCGAGCTGAACGTGTTGTCAAACACTGACATTTGGTTGACGGACAAGTTGCGACTTGCGACACACACTTGCGAACACATGGAGCGCGACGGCGAACCCCAGGAATTTATAAATCATAATAGCATATACTTTCACAATCGTGAATATTGAAGCCAAAATGAACATATTTAATGACTTGCGGAGCTACTCTCGTCACTGGATTAGAGAATTCATCGATACGTACAAGAGTGAAGTATGCTTGTGGCAAACTAAACACCCCGATTACAACAATCACATACTTCGGAACCAGGCGTACGAAAAGCTTACAGCGAAGCTCAAGGAAGTCGAATCGAATCCAGACCGGTCTATGGTAGTGCGGAAAATAAATTCCCTTCGTTCGGCGTTTAGGCGCGAATACAGGAAGAAAACTTTAAGGAAGAATTATGTGCCTCGCCTATGGTATTACGATTATTTGTCATTTATCGCTGAGCAATATCAGAACCAGAAGCCTAGACGAAACACAGTTTTACAGAAAAATTTGGACTCTGAAGAACTTTCTGTTACCCAAGATGATACAGACGTAAGTCAGTATGAAGCACTTGAAGACGAAAATGTTGAATTGGGAGAGACTAAGAATATTAAACTACTGCAGGTAGCGTTGGAAACGACATCAGAAACGCAACAGGTACTTTTAATAAAGAGTTCCAAAGTATTGATGTGTAAAGAAATGTTTTCAGGCAACAGCATGTGTGGAAGCGCAAACACAGTGTTCGCAAATACTTACGGCGAATTCAACTCAGGTACAGAAAAACTTCGTGGAACCTTCTCAAGGAGACAAGGATCAACAGCTCAAAACACTTTCATTTTATAAACCCGATTGCATTCCCATTTTGAACTCGACTGCGTTCAAGCATGAAGACGAGTTCGATGCCGTTGGTATGAATGTTGCTAGCAAGCTGCGGAGTATGAATCAAACTCAACGGATTATAGCAGAAAAACTTATTAGCGACGTCTTGTTCAGTGCTCAGCTCGATAGTCTAACTGTGTCTTCAAAACTCAGTTTATAATTTTTGCTATATAATAGCACCGTCTTGTTTATATTTAATAATGAAGTGGAACAATATTTTATACTCGAGTACATTTTCAAGTAGCTACTTAACATTTCAGAAGAGTACATTTTCAGATCCTTAATATCTTGAAAAATGAAGATTTCTAGCTCAGGCTGCTGATAGTATGTTTCCATGATCAAGGCTGGGTTTGAGTTGATTTTTCGTCAAGTTGTTTTCCTTGAATTAACTCGATTATGTGACATGCATTGCCCCAACACGTAGATGTCGTCAACTAGCTCTAAAAAATACCGCGTAAGTGGCATGAACCTCTTTACAGGGATGAAAAAAGTACCTTCTATGTCTGCTATGACAATGCGCTACATTCTGATGGTTCATAATTGACTTTCCGTAGATACTGGGGGGTTAATTTTGTTCAAATATCTGTCATTCTGGAGTATTTACCATTTGCACGGTTTTGTTATAGCTTTGTGAGAGCAGTTTTGTTATGTTTTTTCAAAAATTCACTAGTTAACCTGACCGGTTTCGTGGAGTTTACTCCGATTTAATGAAACTCAACTCCCGCTTCCATGGGCGCTAGTTCGAGTTCAACCCGAATTCAATTGTGCATGGAAACGTAGCAACTGTAAAAATTGATGCACATAGCATTTCTCCCTTCCACTATAATTTCTACTAGTGCTTTACTTTAATCTTTCGTTAAATTTGTAAGGTAATATAAATACGAAGCAAGTGTATAATCAGGCAAACGTTTCAACCTTGTAATTTCCACTTGAGAAGCAATTTCATCTCATAGATAATTATACGTGTTGAATAATTGCAGTTTATAATTATTTTCAGTCCCACCATATTTTTTTTCTAATTATGTGCTGCTAAACCATCAGCAAATAAATATTTTCACAGTGTCAACGGCTCAAATTTCTTAATGAAATTCAGGATTTTCAGTAAAATTAGCATTTTATACCACTAAGCAAGGAAGATAAGAGAAAGAAAGATAATAATTTGTTAAACTTAGCTTAACCTTCTTTTAGGCAAAGTGATTTTTTGCAAATCTAAACTTCAGGAAAATTGTCTGCAAGAAAGCGGATATATATTTGTTGTTAAGGTCGTATTTTTCCCAGTCGTTTTACAAGATCAAATTCTCGGTACCTGATGACTTGTTATGAGGCTACGTACACGATAATCGAACAAAAACAATTACTTTGAACAGTTATGGATCTATGCTAAGGTTGAAACATTCTAACGACTAAACGACTTTGGGCTGCTTATGGGTTGTATATATGTTGCAGCAAATTTTAAAAATAAAGTATTTTTTTAATTTGTAAAAGTTTAGGATTTTTGTAACTGTAAAATGACGATCCCGCAGATTCCACCCAAGAAGACCCCACTGCCAGGTTATCTCGAAGCCAAAGTGCCAGAACCCCGAGAAGTAGAGATAGCGCGCTGCCAATTTCCATGATTTTCTAGAAACCCCTGATCCGCTACAGCCACGACGCTCCCAGGCAGGCCCTCTAGGAGAAAGAAGAAAATTGAGCACGGGGGCTCTTGGAATAGGATAGGATGGGGAATAAGGACGGGAAACTCTAACTAGGATGGGATGGGGAACTAACTACCCCAGGCAGAGGCGGCTCATCTGGCACACTGGTTGCCGGTCGTATATAACTTTTTAGCGTTACCGAAAAATGTTTAGAGGAAAGATGTATCTGTGCAGCCTCCTGGCTTCAATTAGGCAATTTGGATTAAACTATAAATTAATATAAATGTCTAGTGTCAGGTTGGATATGTATTCCAACGAGATACCCACATTATAATAAAGGATGTACATTCCGGTGAAGCTTCGAGCTCATCACTAGATGTCTTTTGCATGGTAACTTTCAACGGGGTTGCCTTGAAGATCTCCTAACGCGACACTTGAAGAATTTTCGACCCAACTTCGTACTAGTCTGCTCTTCAAAATTGCTCAAATAGAAATTTCGTTGATACATTTCTTGGCCAACTTGGAATTCTACGGGTTTTGATCTCAAATTGTACATCTTTGCACCTTGCTCGAAAGCCTTCGTGAGGTTTTCCTGTGCTTTTGCATGAATAAGCTTGAGCTTGTCGGTATCAACGTACATTAAGGATGAATAGCATTTCTGAATTAATGGATAAGATAACTCTATTTGAAAGCGATATATTAGAATGTACTGTATTTAGTGACTATCAAAATCAAATCGTAAATAATCTGTACAGTGTTCTAGTATTACTCTAAAAATAATCAAAACTATTGCAACAATAAACAGAACAGTAATACATTTAACAATAATTATAACGACAATAATAATCAGGTACAGCCCATGGAAGTAGATACATTAGGTACAAGAAACGAAGTAGATCAGTTAGCAGAGGGGAATTTTTTACAAACTAGCCTCGGACGGAAAGAAAATTTACATACAAAAAAGTACAGTAACATGTTAGACAGAGGTTCTACAGTTTAATAAATACAAGAAATGTTTCAAACCAAGTTTATGAAAAATGAAATGACGGTAATATTCAAATAAATACTATTGAGGGAGCAATTTAAAAGTCCACAGAATTTGTAAAAGGCACAAGTCCAGAAGAATTTATGCACTTAAATAATGCTAGACTGAAGTGGGTGAAAATTGAACTAGATAAACCTCATGATTTCCTAGTAGATATGGACTGGATATAGAAAAATGTCAAAACAATAGATGTTAAGAGTAATGGAATGTTCGGTTTAAAGAACGCTCCTGCTACTTTTCAACACCTTGTAATTGAAATTATGCGGGAGTACATCTATAAAAGACGACAATCTATTTTAAATAAAAAATTCATGGTATAGCGGATAAAGAGTTTCTTGCAATAGTCTATTCTGTAAATTGCTTCAAACCATATTTATACGTTCAAAATTTCAAAATTATAACAGAACATAAATACGAAATACAAAGGTAAAGACCTTTCACCGAGGAATCAGAGATGGATTTTAAAATTGCAGGAATATAATTTCGATATTGAATATGTCCAGTTGCTCTCAAATAAATCAGAATAATACCAGTGAATCCAATATGGACCTTTCATAGACTATCCACTCCGCAGAGGAGCAATTACTCGATCACATAAGTATAAAGGAAGAAGTAATACACAAATCCATTGAAAGAAGAGGAAAGAATTAAGGAGATTTTAAAAGCATATATAAACCTGGACATACAGGAGTCTATATGGAAGTGGATGATAGAGATTACAATTGAGTTCAACAGTGTTGTTGTTATAAAATTATTTAGAAAACAAAAAAAATACAAATTTTTAGAGTGACGAAAAGAGCATAAGAATTCAGAAGTGAAGAAGAGTGCCATAAGGAAATTTCATACCAAATAAAACCTACAACCTACAGCAATCCAAAAGATAAAATTTATTATCCCAAACTCCAAGAACACGCACAAATAATAATCAATTGTGAAAAATGTCACAGAAAAAACCCAAGCAATCGATGAGGATGTATCAATAAAGCATAAAATTCCCAAGGCTCTTGGAAATTATAATGGCAGATATCACACAACTATTGAGATGACACCAAGGCAGGCGATGAATTTAGCAGATAGCCCATCTTTATTATGGAAACTAAAAGCAAAGGAAACTCAGCTCATAAACAAAATTAATAGAAATAGAGAAATTTATATAGAAAAAGGAACGGAGGGGTTTATTAAAAATTATAAAACTATTAAGATACAAAGATCAACCTTATTTCAGAAAACAAAAGATAAATGGTTATATTAAAATAAAAATGAACACGTTTGAAATCACTTATAATACTGACAAAATATTACACATGAACAACCCAAGCGAAATAATACAAATGCTCGAACAAATGCAACTTACCATGAAACATTTAAATGTAAAAAAAATTATTGATAAATCCAAAAGAACACACCCCGGTTTGTTTTTTTTATTAAAATTAAAAAAGAATTAAAGGAAAGAAAAATAAAAAAAGTAAAAGTAAATTTAAAAAAAATCTCTGAGACCCGGGTGCAAATACCTCCGTTTTCATTAATTTTTAAACAAACAGAACGTTGCTAATGAAAATACGTTTAGAAATGGTCCGTGTTCTGGCATTTCAAATAACTTGTTATTTATGGTGTTTTGTTGTGTTGTTCTCTTAATATTGGTGCAAAACTAATCTGAGTTGAAGCCACACCAAAACAAGGAATTGTACAATGGTATTCTAGCACATTATCTACTAAGAAGGAGCAGCTTTGAAAATGGTGGTAGTGTTATGCATGCACGGCTGTATAGACGTTCCGTCGGGTTTCCTCACTTGCTTCTGGTTCCACTTAGGTCGACATTGCAACCTCCCAATATATTTCGTTAACAATTTCTTCCAGAACTCGTGATACATCCCATCGCTTTAAGCAGATTGGGATTAGTATCTAGATGGTTTTGGTTCGGTAACGACAATATAGGTGAACCAGTTAAAAGGTGTCCAGCAGTTAAAACATCTAGACTGTCTGAGTTTTCAGATAAAGGGAAAGAAGAAGAAAGAAAAGACAAGAAAAGTTTCTTATATATCAAAGGAATAACATGCATTTAAATGAGATTTCAAAGAATTCATAATTTAGACGAAACGGCGCCACATACAAGCTGACTTTTTTTCTGAATGCTTTCAAGAATGATTTACGCGGTATGGGAGCTTTAACCTCCTGAGGATTTTTTATTTTTTATAAACAGAAGCGCATGGCAAATTCATTAAAACAGGCACCTTGAGGTCATTAAGTCTAATATAACGAATAATATGCATCCACGATATTTTGAAGTTGTATGAAAAGCAAATTATGCAATGTAAAAAATAATCAGTTTTTTGGAATCCTTATGAATCTTAAGTACGTTTTCTACTTGTCCGTTTGTACAAAATTTAAAAACAGAACTAAATGAACCGACATGTATTTTTATAGTTGCCTTAAGCTTAAAAAAATTAAATTTAATAAAGTTTGAAGTGCTTTTAAATAGACTGCTAGTAGCAATGCAGAATTGAGATTTAAGTCACATTTTTACCAACCTGTTAATATCGTTAATAGGCCTAAAACTTTTGGCTCATTTAATGAATTCCTGAAAGTGCATAATTGATGAAGGCGAAAGTTTCCTTCGTATCTAATCACAGCGGTGAGCACATTTTAAATAAAAATAAACGAGTATTATCTCCCTTATTAAAAATTTAAACATAAAAAAATAGGGTAAACCAATTTACGTTTTGACGAAAGAAGGGATTCCGTCGAATATAAAAAACTCTGAAACAAAAGATACATGAGGGAAGAAAAAATTGCGAAACCCACAGAAGCTTAATTTGTTAAAGCCCGAATAAGTAAATTATAAGATTCATCAAAACTTAATTGTGTTTCTACCTCGTAGCCCCAACAGTGATGGTGAAGTTTCCCACGAACCTAACTAGATTGGAGATGATGATGGAAATATCTTGATTTGTTTATTTCATTAGCAAGGTCTTGAATTAATAGCAACTTTTGCATCCCTTTTAGATGATGAATATACCACGATGCTAATGGCTACATTGGTCGCAATGGGAGAATTTCATTGGACTGCGGAATGAAGGATTATATTCCAGACAGCTTCAGCTGCATTGAAATATCCGACATGGTAATACTCCTTTTTACAAAAAAAAAAAAAAACGGAAAAGAAATTAAATAGGGTATTTCTGCGAAAGCGCCGACGATTGGCATCTGAATATTTCAATGTTGAAGGAAGGACCGCATAGCAGGGAATCGTGTAGATGTTCTAAGTTTCGAATGAAGTCGAACCATGCATATTATTAACTTTCAAAAGGATTTCAAACGTTCAAAGGGATTGAGTTTATTGTTCGCACTGTGTTTAAGAATGCTATATTCACCTTGCGTGGGAAATCTAAAGGAAATCGGAATTCAAAGATATATTTTAAAAATTGAATTCAAGAAAATGTGGAAAGTATATTTGATCCCCTTTGCGCACGATGATGCGGAGGATTTTCGGCGTTTGGTATAAGTTACGTTGCTGGATTTCTTAATGGTTATTCTTACACTGCGTTCCGAATGTGTGTTTTTCAAATACAATTCATCGTTATGATTCGTCTGATTAGAAATCAATGCGGTTTACCAGTTTTTTTTTTTTTAATCCGAAGCTTCATATATGTTTATTTATTTTTAATTATCTATGCTATTCCAATGATGTGATTCATTAATAAAATCCAGAGATTGTTTTTTTCGCTAAATTCGGCGGTATTTTTAAGAACTTATTCAATAGATTCTTCAAAGACATAAGACTATCGGCGAAGTAATTTGTTCCAAGCAAAACATAATTACTAAAATCAGTGAATTTAGTAAAGTTACACTGGCGTGCAAAAGTTTCCGGTCATCTGTCTAAATTTTTCACGCTATCTCTTAAAGGTTACGATAAACCAAAGCCAGGCTACAACTGAGCACAACTTGTCCCAGGCATAAATTATAAAAATATCTATTTATTAACAAATAATATTAAAGCTTGCCACTTGGCTATACATAGAAAAACAATAAATTTAGCTAATATTTCGTTGCCATACTTTTTGCTGCAATAACGGCACTACAACGACGTGACATTGAGGCGAACAATTTGTCAATCACGTCTGATGAGATATTTTTCCATTCCTCCTCCAAATTTCAGAACAATTCCCTGCAATTTGACGATTGCTTATTTTTAACTCGACTCTCAAACTCTTTTCAATGTTCTAATGGGTTTAAATCGTGTGATTGGGCTGGACATTTTGAAACTCAAACACCTTTTGAAGAAAGCCACCCCTTGACAAAGGGTGAAGTGTACTTGGAGTCGTTGTCGTGCTGAAATATTCAATCGGGCATCATACTTGTAGCATATGGCAGCAGATTTTCCTCTAGAATGTTTCTGTAAAGCAGACTGCCCATTGTCCCATTAATTTTGGCCAGTGGACCAAAACCTTGGGCTGAAGAGATGTTCCAAACAAATATGCTCCCTCTTTACTTTAGTACTTTGGATTTCCAAGCCCCGTCCGTCCGCACTGTCCGTGTTTGATATTCTCGAGCAGAATCCAAACAGGCCATCTTATTCTCCTTACTAACTAAAAGGTTTTTGAGCTCAACATGTCCGAAACGTTCACGTCATGTAGACGCCATGACACTGTGCTGCAACTAATCTCACCAGGGTTTATCATGCGAAGCTCACGAGCGAAATCTTCGGTTTTTACATCTTCGTGTGATTTCCTGTGAGCTGTTGTCTTTTTCGGCCTCCTAGTACGAATCTCTTCTTTAAATCCAAAGCCTGCTCGATTTTTAGCAAAAATATCGTTCACCGTCGATTTTCGTATATTTTATTTCCTTTTGTGCAAAAAATGTGACGCACAAGGATCTTGACCAGAATCTTTTGCACGCCGTTGCATATATGTTTTGCAATATACGGACAAATTGAAAAGATAAGATGTTTTTCCAGTTTTGGAAACATATTTAGAATATCCAGAATTTTACGGATGTTTGTGTTTTGCACTTTAGGTTTTCAAATAATATAATTATTCTTTGATTCCACTTTGATAACAGTAAAGAAATAAATGTTTATCAACATTGCGTATTAATTTTTCGGTAACAAAATATAATTATTATTCATTGGTAAAATTTATCGACTCAGAACTCATAATGAATCTTCACTAATAACAATAAAGCGTCGATGCTGACCTATTTACGTTTTCTTAATAAGACTAGAAAAATGTTAATGAATAAGCTTATAAAATATATTTTTGGTCTTTAAGTTTGTTGAAGTCATAAAAATGTCACCTCTAAGAAACACACATCAAAACATTTGGGTACGACAGGCGAATAAATAATAAATTCAAGCATACAAAATATGGCACATAATTAAAGATGAGCTACGTTCCCAAGAATTTTGCTCGGATGGGCAAAAATATTGCCAAGATATTGCTTATGGTGTTCCGCCGTGAAGCTTTTAAGGGTGTTGATAGATGACATCGAGATAAGCAAAAATTTGCATAGCAGAAGGGAGGTTCACCGCCAGCGACCAGTCTAGATCCAAGAGAGCTATAGGGAATAGAATTTTTTAAGTTATATTATCATAAATCACCTATTTTGATCATCAGTTGCTCCAGCGTAGCCAGTGTGCGAAAATTTCATGAAAGTCGGGCTAAAACGCTTCTAACCCCCGGCCCATATTTCAAAGGAGATAGAATTAAGCCCGCACTGTCATTAAATTTGTTGTTTCTTATGATGCCAGCTATTAATTTTCAGAATTTGAGAACTATATTGCGTGACAGTCTGTGATACCAAGCAATATCAATTAAGTAATCTTATATCTCCTATCACGAATTCTAAAGCACGTTTTTATGTTCTTGTGAACCTGCTAAATATTTTCATTGTTAGGCTAGTGCTACTATTTTTCGATCAATATAATAATAATAAATAATTTTGTTTTCACATTGTTTGTAACAACAAATCAATAAATAAATTAAAAGCAATCAAGTAAAAAATATGGATATATGGAACAGGAGTTAAATGTTTCGAAATCCTTTACAATAGGAAAAGTAATAAGGCGAAAATAATTTAGTTTTTTTATATCTCCAAAGAATAAGTTCTGAATCTTAAAAACAAGTGTTCCCATCGCAAATCGCCTTACGCAGATTCGTACTTCGTGATTTTTATAGTGCTACAATCTTCAAAGTTCTTAATTTTAATTTTAACAAAAGTAACACAGGCCAAGGAGTTAATCTCACTAAATCTAGATAATTGAAGATACATTGGCTACAAATCTATATTTATGTATAAAGGACGAGCAGAGAGGTACTACACACGCGTGAGCGCAACCGCGGCAGATATAAAATGATAGAGAATTGATTGGGAATTTTTCTTTTTATTTTCACTGTACCTGAATAACAAGGGCTGTGCGTTCAGTTTTGAGCAGGATGTGATTACCAGTTCCAGCCCAAATAAACACATTCAAAACTGTTCAAATTAACTGTGCTGTATTTTTGTTATATTCTTCTTGAAATAAATCCATTGTCAGGGTTCGTATTTATTCTGCTTAATTTTTATAAGTATTTTAAATTTTAAGCTTTAAAATTTGCTCTTAATAGAACTGTCCAATTCTTTAAAAATATCTCATTAATATTTACTTACACCTCATAATTTTTAAATTAAGTAGTAAAATATTGCAAGATGTTACATAAACGATTTTCTAGCATAGAGACGAAAACAAAACATCGGACGGTAAGCGAAATGTAGTTTCATTAATTTATTGTGGAATAGCCTGTCTAATTTTTTCACTGTCTGCTTCGACAGGTTTCAATTCAATTTTTCTTGGATGTCTTGTATTTTTATTTAAATTATAATAAAAAATAGACTTTTACAAATTTCTTTCCTTTTCGTGCCATTTTTGATAAATTATCAGCAAATTGAAAAACTTTTCATTCATAATTAGTAAAAAAATGAGTCAATGTCTCCATTTAAGAGTAGTTGGATGTCGACGAATTAATCAGGTAAAAGTACAATCAGGTTGACACCTATCCATAAGACAGATGGTGACATCGAGTAATATTCAACCTCTTTATTCTGATGTACTCTCAAAACGGCAATTAGTTGAGTACGTTTTCATCCACGCCTCGACACCAGTACTCATATGTAAAGGAAGCTCTGTTAGGAAGCTACGCAATCACTTGTGTTACTAACTAACTTATGAAGGGGGCACAAATCTATCTGCCATCAGGTGCGCCAAGGGATGCTCTTACTTACTTTATAATTCCCATTGATGGTGAGAGTATAATCAGTTAAAGGTACTTACGAGCAGATATCAAAATGGGGAAGAGCGATAATCAAGCACATAAATCGATTTAGAGTTCCTTGAGCTTTGACAAGGAAGGAGTAGTGAGTCAACGGAGGTTTTACAGACCTTAAATTTATTAAAGCCCATGTTAGGTAGCCCATTTATGTTTTGTAAATCGTCAATAACCTTTCTAATAAGCTTTAGCAAATTCATTCTGTGAGCTTTCAAATATTACATCTTTCTCCACTTTCCATTGATCATGCGTATTCGTATATCTGGGGACTGGGCTTAGGGATTTTAAATCTATGATGAACTGCAGGATTATGTTCAAGCCCGTGCTTTAAATTCATCGCAATTTATGTAATCTGCTCGGCAATCCAATAAAACATTCAGTTAAGGAGACACCTTCACGGCGCTGATTAACCTTATGCAAAGCTTGTAAAGGACCCTATTGCACTAATGAGAAGGGTACCTGGGAGTAATTCATTTTTAAATATGCCACCGTGTATCCACCGCATTAGGCTTTCACCTTTCTGGAGCAACCCTTCAACAGATCTTTATGTTATTCAGAGCGTTATTGCTTTTCACCTTTTGTCACCCTTTGGTAAGCTTGTAGGGGAATACCCGCGAACATATTGAAGTCTCTGTAGACGGCAGGGGTTAGGAAGTACAACTCGAAATAAAGAATATATTTGCACATGTTTCGTGCTTGCTATAGGGGGAAAATACCGAAATTGAAACAAAACTTTCGTTTCCTAATTTCCATTGTGAGGTATGGATTCATCCTTGAGATTTGCGCATGGTAAACTACAAAGTAAGGGTTTTATGAGGATTTTCGTTTTCTGGCAGTTCCTTTCAGTTTATTGCTCCCAAATCAGTACAATCTCCTGTGAAATCAATTTTTGATACATCTAATTTATTACAGGGTCCAATTTTGTTGCTTCTTTCTTGCGATGGATCCTTCTTTTTTATCTTAACAGGATGTGGTTGAGAGAATGTCTCTTCGGCTTTAAGTCAGGCCACTTTCAGAAGTCTAACTGAGAGTTGTGGAGATAAATGATGTCTCGTTTCTGAGTAATTCCCTTTGAGATTTAAACAAATTCCGTCGTTTTTTCTTTGTTTTCTAAATTAAAAAAGATAAAATGAAGAAAAAAAATGTGGAACAACTTTCTAAGCCTCAAAAATTGATACATCAAACTTTTTAAATTAATGATTCCATTCTACAGGAGAAATTGCTGGTAAATTGTGTGAAAGATAAATTATCTACCTTAAACCTTTTGGTTATTTTTATATTACGTTCCATTTAAGGCTGTAACTGAAAGGAAACATTTACAAAAGTTCTGGAATAAACGCAAACAAAATAAATATTTCATTTCGTTTATTAAAGTTGATAGCTATTTTTTTAAAAGCAAATAGATCTGTGAAATAATTGGCCTTTGTAATTTAAAACAATCATATTTTTTCCTCGCCATGATACAAAGTTTTTTATTAATTAAAAAATAATTTGTAAAAAAAATGCATTTAACAACGTTTAAAGTATTTTTTGAGTTATACAATTTGTATAAATGTTAAAAAAAATTAAATTTCAATTGAATAACAACTAATTAAGCTGAGAGAATAGTATTTTAGATACATTATTTTCGCAAACTAATTGTACATAGTGTAATTAAAATCTTGTTGAATTTGTATATATTTTATTAAATGAAATCCAGATAACTGAATCACTGTCTTAATACTTTTCTTCTTAATTAGAATAATTTTATATTTATAGGAAATTATGAAAAGAAACGCCACAACCGAGATAAAGACATAAAAGGTTCAGGGGCTGCAGTTCGGTATCTTATCTTTAAAGGAATTTTAGCAAAGGGTACAAAAAATAATCTATCCCTAAGTATTCCCTTAAAAGCTGCTTGGTCTTTAAATACATCGCGATAATATTGAAATCTTAAAGCTTTATGCTCCGCTAATGAAATTGTTATGATGTCAGATTTCATTAAGCAGAATTTCAAAGATAATAAATTAAATTTTCAATTTTATGTACATTATGGGGATGGACGTTCGTGTGGGTAAATTTTATGCTTTGTATCTTCCCTCCTGGCCTGAGAGACACGTCGCCTACTCAATTGAGTAAAACTGTTTGTGACACGTATCACATACTTTACAGCACCTGAAATATTTTCATTCTCACTTTAAGTAGATTATTATTATATCGAAAATTATTTTTGAAAGTGCCTTTTTATATAATATTTCTTAGATTTGTCATTATAAATGCACATGGAATAAATAGAAAGAAAATCGTACTATACTTCTAGTTTCCGTACTATATATGTACATATTTTGCTGCACTATTGCTTTCCGATCATGATCCATGACGATTTATGAAATGGTTCAGAATTAAGAAGAAAAATTAATTTGAATTTGGCAATTTTTCTTAGCTATGTACTAGTAGAATTATATTTTTATAAATTTGTCCTGCATATAATTTTGGAAGAGTAATAAGGCTTTGTACACGTATGAAACTTAAGATGTTTTGGGGAGGTATCCTTGACAATACGGTGGAGACTTTAATTCCTTACAATCTTTTTGATATACTTTTCGAATGCGTTACATGCGGCATTTATTTCTACGCCGCTAGATTTACATCTAGATGAAAATCCTCTTTATTATTTAAAATGAAACCAAGTACGTCTTTTGTGGTTCTTTAGACTTGGACAGATTTTACATATCTCGCATTAATGGTTTTTGGTCCTAGAGAATCTTTACACCCCTTTTGGGATAGTACTTTCGAAAACGCTGAGGTACTTTTTTAAGTTATAATGAAGGACCAGTCTACGAGAGTAACGTATCATTCCGCACCATCCGAATTTTTTTTGCTTATAAAGAATGAAGAATTCAATAGAAGGTTTTCTTTTTTTTTTAATTATATTTATTCAAAGTACATTTAAAATCTGGTCGCCTTATAAAATCGCATGGTGGAATGACTTTCTATTGTTGATATTCCTTGTTTGATTCTAGGTGCCGAGTGACAATTCACCTTAATGAAATACGTCGTCAATCTTAATTTAACCTAATATACCAGATAATGTTGTTTCCATTTTATACGAAAATGAGGCTGGCGAAAAGACCGACCAATGTTCAATCTTCACGTCAATCAACCTCTGGATTAAAGTTGATCTGTTCTGACAGATATGATGGAAAAACTTAATGCAGAAGCTCATTGTTTGGCTGTGGTACATATGTGACGGAATCCATCAGGCTCTCTGGGTTTAGAGACAATTTTCAAACAATGTGATGCTTTAAAGAAAAGAAAATCAATTTCAATTCCAGAGCAACCAGAGCACTTGTAAATCGCAAGGATTTTAATTGACAATGGCAAACTATTTTATCACAAAATTGTGGAATGTAGAATTTCTTGATTCTACTCCCCTGATATCTTGAATAAATTCTCTTATGTGGCTGGGGAGGGATGTCGCTTGTTCTTTGCAGAAGTCAACTTTTTTCAGAAATTGATTAATGTTGTACGAAGAGAAAAATAATTTATTTTGTACAGCTGCTCTGTGTACTACTCGAAATACTTGATCACTTTCGTTTTAAATTAGATAACATTTGTAAATGTACGTCTAGCAATAAATGAATGATGAGTTCCTATGGCGCGTACTAAGTGGAAAGCTAATGGTCACGGTTTTCGTGACTGTTCTAGCGTTTTTTTTGTGGATAGACACATTTAAGAGCTGAATTGAGCTGATTTACTATTTAGATAAATCGTTTTAGAAAAAAAATTCCATTTTTCTATAACATTAGATGTACATTTATTACACAGACTTGCATTTCCTAGTATTCCTCATCTCTTAAATTTGAATTTAAAAATAAAAGTATCTCAAAACGTGAAGTTTTTAAGTAAAATCGAGGTCTACATTTTGGGTTAAATTACAAACTGCAATAAGAAAGATATAAACATTAAACTGCTTACTCGTACTACTATAATACTATTTATAATAAACATCGCAGAACTTTAATACCCAGTTAAAATAAAACTAAATAACTATAAATAATATAAATAAGATTAAATAATACCAAGAAAGATCTGATAAATTTAAGAACGAGAACAATTTAAATAAACTCCATTTAACGACCGCGGCTTAGTTAAAGCTCGTATTTTGTCTTAAATACAAGGTTAAGTTAAAGTATGTATAGAATTTTAATTATTATTTCTAAAATATAATTGATTAGCCATTATAATATAATAAGTCTATAAATTGAAATGAAATTGAGTGATTTTATACAACATTTGCACCAAAATTAATTCTATTCTACATGATTTTCTTCTTACATACTTATGTTTGTAAAATTTGTTTATTTTTTAGTTTGGATCAAACTCTACGTTGCTCCGTGTTGTAAGGACATAGTTTACAAACAATATATAGGATTTTTTATATTCACTATTTGTTATTTCTATTGTTTCAAAGAATAAAAAATTAATGAGATGTAATTTCGTAAATATGTAGTTCATTAACTCTGTGATACGAAATGTTTGCCAGAAAAGTGAGAAAATTTGAAAAATTTACGGCGAACCAACCGAACACTCGTACAGACTATCAATTAAAATCTGCACCTTAACACCAGGGCTTAATTGTGGAATTCGTAAAATCACGTGCAAAGTAATGTATGCGTTGATTTAAATTGGAATTGGGTAATAAACGCTTTCGTTCGAAATTTTTAAATGATTAATTTGAGAATTTTCGAATGGAGTTAATTATTGAAGTATTAAACAAATTTTAATTAGTATCTTAATCGTAATATCTGCTGTATTTCCATTTGAAAACAATGTAAAAATAAAACAATGATTAACAATAAAATTTCCATTTAACCATTAAAAGGACAGTTAAAATTGTGTCTACAAAATATTGATTTTATATTATTAAAGGAATATATAGGGGATGTAGATGTGCAAGTTGTCTCTGGTTAAATTAGATTAGAGTGCCAGAACGTAGAGTTCAAGTAGTAGTTCAAATTGAAGTATGATTTTTCTTGATAAAAATAAAAACCCCTTTCTTGAGATCCCTTCGATTTTCTCAATTCGAATATATTTGTTTAGAAATTATAGATTTCAAAAATGCGATAAAAAATTATTTGCTTAAAATTATTAAATTAATTAGCCTTCACTTAAAGTAAAATATCAGTTTGCTGAGAATTAGGAAACAATTAAAACCTTAATAATATTTCCCTCTGCCAAAGCCAAGTTAATCTGTATCAATGGCGAGGATTATAGATACCATCGAATCATCCCCCTTTGTTATCGGAAGGATTTAATTTATTAAGCGAAGGGATAGATATCTAAGGGAACAAATTAAGCAAAAAACAGTATTGTCCTTCCGGCAGGCGAGCTTGCTTCCGGCATTGTTTCACTTTAAGGTACCGGTACATAAATTCATGTTTTATAGCCTTTCCTGTAGCTACACATATAAGGGTATACATCTCTTCAGTCTTCCGTCCAAGTACTTTTGTTTTACTCCTCTCTAAGGATCGAGCAAGATAACATTATTCAAAGCACTTGACCCATCTGGTTTCATTAATAATTTGACGAGTTTTTCTAGAAAGTTTTACGAAAGTCGTTGCGTAAAGTTTGAAGAAATTCCATTTGGGCTCCATTTTAATGCTTCTTTATCATAAAAGGTAATATTAAAGAAATTTAGAAATATAACAAAACGAACAATCGCGTCGGTTGCTGGGGCTCCTGTGGCAGCTCCTGCGGCTCTTTTGGCCCCTTTTATATACAATTTTGTCCTGCATGCTAAAAACGTTTCTACCATTTCAGGTTGATAACGCATAATTAAGGGTTAAAAAATAGGAAAATTTAAGGCTTTTACTCAAAGATAGCAATTATTGCTACCTCAAGTTCGTTTCCAAAGAAATTATCACATTTTTTATCACAATAAACTTTTATGTAAAGTCAATGAGCTTGTATAATTAAACTGAAGACTTTAGACTTAGGAAATTTAAATTTATAGACAATAAATGGATTGTATGTAATATGTAGCAAAGGTAAAATCTGCCATTTGTAAGCGGATCTAGATACCCATTTTCCCTTTACTCTACTTACAGGTGGAATCCTCTTGAATTGTGAACCATATTTTAGTACATCTGCTAGCGATGTTCACGGGATTTTTCTTGGAAACTCATCGGAATAGGAATATGGATCCGCTTTTTAATATAAAAAATTTCATGAGATACAGAACAAAATTATTATTTATTTCATTAAAAAAAGCAACTGTTTGACAAATAAAGGAACTGTTTTTGAAATATCAACATATGTTTTGCAAACTGATGGTTCAGTTCTAGTTTTGTAAGTTGTTCATTTAAAATTTAAGAAGAAATCTGCTTTTCAAAACAAAATTTAATTAAAACGTTCATCAAACTTCGTTAATTTTTTCATCCTCAAAAAAGTCTAAGGACATCCCATAATTTTCTTATAATCTAAGTTAAAAGTAATTTTAAAAACAAATTAATTACTGATAGGAGTTTTACGTGGTTGAAAAACCTTAAAAAATGACAGACACAATCCTGAATCCTAAGAAAATATTTTCAACTCAGCAGACGGCTGGTGATCCCTCCTCAAAATAAATGTGAGGGTAGACAACTGGTCGGGTTCTGACGGTAGGATTTATTTATCTGTGTGATTGGTCAAGCGCGAAGTAACCTTTTATTTATGGCTCTTTCGGGGGATGTACCCTTTAGGAAGCAGCGTGGAAAGTTTTCTACGGTAAAATGATATGTGATATGATTTAGTGGCACCTTACCTTTTAAATTCCTTCTCTACAACAATGAAATACGTTTTGATGATGTAGAAGACAGCAGTTCATTAAAGTTTTAGAATGAGTTTTGCTTTCTATGGTTAATCAGTGACAAGAGAGTTGATGCGAAAATTTATAATTATTAGAAGATTTATCAAAGTCCAGCCTATGGCAATAGTGACGAAAGTTTGTTTAGAACTCACCCTTGATGAAATGAAAGTGTTTGCCTATGTTCTCGACCACGTGGATAGCTTCAAAGATATTTCATTAAATCTGGCACTTTTCTTACAACGTACATAGCTTCCGTTTTATGGCAATTAAATTTCAAGCATTTCAATAAAACTTTCACAAGAGTGGAATTTGAACATATTTTTTTAACTTTTCAAATGACGATTTAAGTTCTGGTTACAAGCACTTGCACTCTAGAAAATTACTCTTTTCAAATTCGTTTGTTTTTAAAGTTAAAATAAGTATTCGTAATCCTTACAAAGTTATGATATAAATCAGATAAACTCATGTCTTCGGCTATTTAATCATCTCATTTTTATCTTTATTTTCTCCGTAAGTGATATCAATCTCAGCCCAACTCCATCGAACCATAATTCTTCACGAGATTGCAGAAAAATGATGATAACCAATTAATTGGACAGTGTTTTAATTTGCCGTGGAATAGTATTAATGAGATCTTCCGTTGATTAATTGGAGGGAAATTCGTTCTTTTTCGCTTAGCCATCAGCAATCACTTTGACAAATAAGTTTCGATTAAAACTAAGTACGTGAAATGTTATTAAGTGCCCCAAGTTTTGTTTGAAATATACGAGCTTAATAATTACCAAGTAAATAAAGGACTAAAAATATTTTTCTCATGAATTCCATTTCAGAAGTTTTCTAATTAAAGATTCATTTAGGTATCTTAGATTTGTATTTCTTTGCCTCTAAAGGTTTACGAATATTTTAAGGCGTAATTTCATAAATCCGTGGATACCGGAATAAAAATATGATTTAATGTTAATTAAAATCTTCAATCTCTGACTTTAAAATCCTACGTGCGTGGAGAATGGTACGCATTTAGCTATCTGAATCTTCAGACTCTTTTATTTTTTCGTGTTAAATTATGACTACGAAACAATAGTAATAGTATTTATTTTCTTTAAATCTGTGCAGAGAAACGCTATAAAAATTCGTCCAATAATTGAGGAAAAACAGAGGGGTGAAATATTCCAGATTTGATTTATGTAAAACTTTATAAATGTTTTTTAAATGGAAAATATTGAAATATTCTGGTTAGTACGTTTTTTAAAATATGAAATTTTTATTACAAGAGAAAAAGGAGGGATTTCGACAAGACAAGATGCTTTATCGAGATTGTTTTCGGGGAATGTGAAATTATGGTTTCAGAACAAAGGAAGGATTGAACGCTTTACAAAATAATTTATAGAATTGAAAGTGGAAAATATTGACTTTCTTTATTAGAAATTAGGAACAATATGGACAATAATAAAGCCTCTTCAATTAGTGTTCTTGACACTTTGACATAGCACACAATAAGGACATATAAAATCAACCTATAATTCATATATTTTATGATATTTACTTTAAGTTAAAACTCCGGAAAGTGGACTTTTGTTTAAGGCATGTAAAATTACATACCTTTAAAATTGAATTAACTGAATTACAAGCAATGTACTCTTAGCTCACTATGATTTGTTATATATTTGAATCGCGATTAGGTCATCTATAGATACAAATTTAATCTATATGTGATTTAAAATAAACACTTATTTTTATATTTAGCATTAACATAATAAGCGGCAACTGCAAACACTAAAACAAGTTTACTTAAACGTTCAACAAGAAAATATTCAGAAATAGTACAACAGTAGAAGATTTCTACTTTGTTAAAGTTTTAGTCACGTAAATATTCTTTGATAAATTGAATATTCATCATGATAAATGCTGACGGAGGGCCATTATTAAAACATGTCATCTCGTAAACGTATATTGGGACTACAAATCACAATTCAGCTTAGGGCGAAGAAAGGACAATAATTCAATTTCATTCAAGGCTGGCTCTATTTTCCACCGATCTTTTATATACCGCACCAATTAATTTTTATGACGGCATCACGTTTCAAAACCATCGCTCCTTTTCAAGAGGCTAAACGTTTTAAACCGAAGAGTCTAACAGCGGGCGGCTACCTAGGGCATTTAATCAATTAAAGAAAGAAATTAAATGCCCATCAAAATGAGAAGAAAAGGGACCCTGGCCGAATAAGTCTAATTCCGGTTTTACTTAATTTTGGCAAAACATTTTTACGCATTATAATCGCCGAGCCATCTATCACAATGCATTAAAGGAAATTAGAACGTTGCGAAAGGAGGGAAACCGTCATCGAATGGAAATCATGAGATTTTATTTATATATTTCTCCTAAAAGCACTCAGACGATTTTTTTACGAACTTGTGCTTACAATTTCTTCTGGAAAATGTTTGACATCAAAACGTCTGCAAGAATGACTTGTTCACGGCACAAGATGTGCTCGAGTTTTGTTTGAATTTACTTCTTTTAAGCACGCCAGAAGAGTGAAACACAAACAGCAAGACGGACACTAAAAATCCTCGAACTTTGAGGTTCCAATATTGGTCACGCTAGTTAAATATTGATCAGAAGAACTGCCTCCAACAAAACCAATTCAATTCGATTTTTCAAGAAAACTTTTACCTAAAAGGAAGAGAACACATAAATACTTTGAATGAAAATTTGCATTGTTACGAATTATTTTATTTATGTTATATTATTATGTTATTTTACCACTCAGCAAACGTTATATATAAAAGTTTTATTGTGTGTAGTGAAATAAAGAGCTTTTAGACATTTAAAAAATAAAGAACTACTTCCTTGATTCCGAGTAAATTTTTCGAGGGGACATCCCCCAAAAACAGTGAACGGTTTGGCAACAAGGTGAGCTAAAGGAACATGGGTCAAAGTAACTTCCTTGGGAAATTGTACAAAATTAGGCTCCCGTTGGGTGAGGTAAAAGTCAAGTTGAGCGTGTGCTTATTGGCATTCGACAAGTTAGAAACTTTCCAGCAGTGGACCTGAGGGATTAGCCATCGATCCAAATGATTAGGCCTATGTCGTAAAAGTGAACCGAGTTGGTCACTGAACATAGTGTCAAATACACCACAGGTCATTAGGGAATGAGCAGATCAACCAGAAATGCATGGACGCTATTGACCAGAAATTTGGACGTCAACTCTGTTGTGACAAATGACCAGATGTAAACATGGGATGAATAAAGCTGACAGCTGAATTTTAATTATTCTGGACTGGAGCACGCACAAGCCCAACGGACTAATGGTAATTGAGACCCATTTCGGACTTTTAATAGCCAAAACAAAATAGTTTGCTTCAATAACATTTAAAGTGAAAACTATATACCTAATAATGCTAAAGTTATGCTTTTCAAGCGCTGTATATAATATCTAATTTATTCGGTTCCATTCTCATTTACAAATGATTATGGGAATATATGTAGATTTATTTTTTTATTATACTTGTTTATACACCTGCCTGTACGTTCTTTCTCCATGCAAAAACATACGTTTTTAACCTCCCTTGTGTAGTATCAAATGGCCACTTAAATACAAAAAATTATAATCTTATGTAATTTCGCAGAAAAAGCAAAAATTGGAATAAATCTAGTTCATTATTTTGAATATATAAATAATGTAAAACATAACATTTAATGCATTATTTTCATTTAGAATTAAGTTGGCTAAATAAGTTGCAATATCTCTCGAATTTCAGTATCGTTTCTATATGTTGAATAAAAGCCTCAAAAGCCTGTTTGTATTAATCTCTCAGCAAAATACTAAAAGTTGATTAACTGGCGCTGATTTTCCATTTAATCGGCTTGTTAATGCGTTGCTCAACAATAGCCGACGTTGTATGTTAGTGGAGTCATCAGTAAACTTTGAATTCGTCAATTAAACACCTCATACGCTATCAGAAGGCTGTGTACGATCCATTTCATCGAACCCTTTTCGTTCATTAAAATGAGCTGAGATTGGAATTTTCCATGAACGTGAAAGTACAATAAATCCTAAAAGCTGATGTACACAAATCCCTGTGGTCACTTTACTCTTAGCTGAATAGGCTTTAGTGGTTCGATGGTTAGTTGGTACATTCCCTTTGAAGCAATTAACTATCTCTTATATGAGCTTCTGGCATACGGAGAAATTTTCGAAATTCCATAAATGTCTAATCTTCGCTTCCAAAGGACCAAAAAGCGAAAATATCTATTCTAGTTCATATAAGGCAAATTTGGGATGGGCCCATACATCAGTTTTAATATATATTTATACTAATACTAGAATTTAAATTTTTTTTTTACTGAATATATTTGTGGGCAATAATATTTACACATAATCATAATTGAAGTGTTACTTTAAGCGTAATGTTTAAAATATTTATAACTTTCCTCTTGTTCTGAAAGAAAAATAAGATTAACACTACATTCGAAAAATTGATATCATATTTTTGAGTTAACATGTGCTAATCGTATTTATTGGCGCAATCAGCAATTTTTAAAATTTTTTTCTGACTGTCTATTTGTTCAGAAATGATTAAGCCAATATTATGGAAATCATTAAACACTACAACAAAGTTTCTGTTTCATTTCCATACCTTCAGACGTATGGCAGGTAGGACATCATCAGTGGTGTCGGAAATATCTTTTATATAATAACTAAAACTTTTATATAATTAAAACTAAACTAAACTAAAAAAAATCTTTGTGCAACTTAGTCACGTACTGATCGCGAAAATCTGATCAGTATTGGCTTCACTATTACAAACCAGGTTTTGCGTCGATTTCAAGTATTTCACTTAAATATATTTATTTTTTTAGAGTTTCCGCTTCGATAGCAGTTTATTAAAACATTTTGTTTGTAATGAAAATTTTGATTATCACTTGTTTTCTTAAAACACAAGAATGGGTGTATTTTTGAAGTTATCGTTATTTCTGGATAGAAAATACAAAAAGTTCTTTTTTATAAAATTGAAAAAAATTTTGGTAAGCTGAATTTTTTACCCGAAAGTACGAAATACTTCTTTACGTTCCCACTTAACTCAGCAAGGGAAATATTTTAAAATAGTCTAATACACTTAAAAGCAGAAAGAAGCAAACATTTTTCATTGAAAAAGTTTGTCTTTCAAAAAAGTACTTCATATCATTTGAAGGTATTTGATATTCCGACGTTTTATTAATTTTATCTGCTTTACTGCTTCTTTATTTAATCCGGAGGGAGAATCGTGAGTAGAGATAATTGTTGAATTAACAAGTGTAGGTTCAGAGCAGCATTAAAATTAATTAAGAAATTATGTACGTTGTGCTCTAATCAATTAAAAAAGAATATTTATTGAGTTTTAGATTACTCGGTATAGTTATTGCTTTAAGAGAGCAATTATCTATAAACTCTTCTCTATTATCTGGAAGTAATGAAAACCTCAAACTTCAAAATTTAATTATATTGATATTCCTCGCCACCATTTCGTGTAAATTTCAATATAACTCATTTAGAATTTTCCAATGAATACCAAGTAAGTTGAGAAAGTTCCATTTTAATGTTTTATTAAACGAAAATCTGTAATTAGCTTTAGCTTTTGTTCCTACATCGGTAGATGTTAATCAAACATAGTTTTGTTTTTGGGGTTGATAGTTGTATCATTAAATTACATTTTCCTAGTATCTCTCTATAGTGTTTCAAAAGTTCCCCGTGCCGCAATAATCAGTGCTAGTAAAATCGGCAGTTGCCATCAAAGACCGCAATCAATTTATTTTATAATTCCGGAGAACAACAGGAAAATGGCTCAATAATTTTTTGAAAAAGAATTGTTGAGTTGTTCATCGTGGAAATAAGACTAATAATTTTCGCGGGAGCTTTCTTAGTAGAACAGAGCTTCTTTCCAGTGAGTATAGTGCTCTGTTCCCGATATAAGAGATCTTCGAATCTTCGGTGGAAAAGTGCTAGACCGCTGCTACTGGGGAGCTTGAGTCTAGTATTCAGTCAGAAATGGAACTTTGCGTGGTCCGGGTAGTAATTAAGCACTAGGCGAAATGTGACTCGGTTTTCCTCAGTTCTTCTATGTTATTTTCCTTTTCGAGCGTGAGCTGCATATATGTAATCAAGTTTTCAATATAATAAATAAATAAATTTTGTGTGAAAAAAAAATACGTTGATTTTTGCCTCTTGCTATAAAAAACTGTTGGTAGAGCGTACGTTAGGTACTCGTTCCAAAAGTCCCAAAGTAAGCATGCAATTCGTCCTGGGGACTGTGAGCTTTTCTGTTTAATTAGGAATGCAATCAGATTTTAAATAATTAAAAAATCGGAGTTTTGAAATTGGTGTAAAAGTTGTTGAAAATGCTTGATAATGAAAATGTTCATAGTAAAAAAATAATAAATATCGTTGAAAAATATGTTGCTGAAACGTGCGATGTATTAAGAGGATTACCACCCAGGGCCACCATTTCCTTGAATAAGAGTGGTAATTACAACAGGAAGTAATTGGATAAAACAAATCCACTGGAGCGAGAGCAATGTAAGTTAAGTTTTTTATTAAAAATCCTTCGGCGTAATAAATGTTTTATCGAAAATGTGCGAGGGGGCGACCCTTCCAGGTTTAATAAAAGCATTTCCGAAGAATTCCCGGGCTAAAATGTTATTTGGTCAAAAAACCGTAAACAAGTCGTTCCTTGCTCAGTTTTCTCTTATTCGGAACCTTAATTTTATAAAAGTGCTCCCCAGGGAAATCAAATCAGGCAAAAAACGTTTCTAGTGTTGATTTTCAAGGATAGGCGCTACTGAAATTGTTCAACAATTTTTGAATAAGATTGTGGCACATCGTAGAAGGGTTATAAAAAGAAAAACGCACAAAATGTGCGTTTCTATAGCATAGATTCGTTTCAGGTAGATTTAACAATAAAGTCACCTGAGTAAAGCCCCGTGAGAACAAATCCGATAATGAACTAATGGAAAGGAGCTCGACGTAGGTATAAAGATATGGTAAAGGAATAGCCATAACAGGTGCGCATGTCCACGCGAACTCGCAATCTAAAGTTAAATTAAAGGAACATTATTCGGATTTTCGGTGAATGTAAATATATAAATATGGTATTCAAATGCCGCGTCGCAAATTAAGATCATCCGATCCCGGATTAATAGGCTAGAATACCTACCTTGGAAACGGCTTTTATAGGTGTCGTCGTAAGATGCCCTTTTGTACCTGAGACCTAAAAGGGCATTTAATTTTTAATGCCTTCCCATAAAGGAAGTTTTTACGCTGATTGGGGATAAATGACGTCATTTTAGCACATAAAAGTATTCATACACATTGTACCATATATGGAACCCATCTGGAATTGGTGAACCTTGATAATACCTATCCTTCCGGGATTTACTGGGAGATTAATAACTGGGAACTCGACTGAAAGCAAATTAGTTTCGATTTAACCTAAAGGTGTCTGCAAATACTGAGACCAAAAGTTAATTAGTTCTTTGAATTTAAAATGTTTTAAAAGAAATTCTATTGGAATGGAGAAACTTCTACCTTAGTCCTTTCGTTGGATTTTATATATACAAATTCAAGCATACTCATAAACGACATACGTTCTTTATCATGAGTGCTCTTGGTGGGCTCTGTAATTCTCTAGCGTGTCACAAAGAATTTGTATTATTCTAGTCTTTTTATTCCCTTTGTTTTATGAGCTAAATTTAAAACTTCCTTGAAAACCAGTATTGGAGAAATTGTTCTTACAAAGAAAAGTATGACTCTGATATCGTGTCTTAGTAACTTAAAAAGTTGCTAAGTTCAGTAGACTCCCCCTTTTATTGCCAATCAATGAATACATACATGTATACAATATCATTGCACACTTATTTAAAATTCGGAACAATAATGAATTGTGCAAATTGAAAACCGCATTTTTAAGAGAAGTTCGAGTTATGTAAATATTAATTTAATTTTTTAAAAAAATAGTTTTCAAGCATAATATGTACAAAGCAATAGTGTACCCGCTTTATCATAATTATAATAAATAAATAGCTAAATTAAATGTGTTGAGAAAAATAACAAAAGAAATTTGGACTAACAATAAAGATTTAAAGATTTACTTTAGTTTTAGTTTTTAATTAAAAGTAAAATATGAGGACGAAACATATCACATAACAAAAACAGAAATTTATTAAAACAAAAACAAATATTTAATAAATACATTTTGGAAAATTTTGAAAAACATTTCGGAAGTGTTGAAATATTTATATTTTGTTTTGTTTCTTAATTTTCCCAAAAGTTAGAGGAGATTTAGTCTTTTTTAAATTAACTAAAAAATGACATTCAACATTTTTTATTATTTGTCTCATAATTTCGCTCATTTTGCTAGTAGCAGCGAATATTTAATAGAACCGAATTAAAGGCGTTGTAAACATGATTCTGAGTCCCCGTTACCATCCTTGAGTCCCATAGCCAAAGAACGGGCATCTTACAAAAGGTACCCGACCTACGTTCTAAAGTGCCTACACCACTACACGGACTGAATTTATGGTGTTGCGCCCGATCTAAATTTTTGATGTTATAGCATGCTTGATTTATGTTGCTTGAACGCGCTTAGTTTTTAGTGCCTCGTGAAAGTAATTGAAAAGTAAAACATAAATTTTCCCATTTCGCTGAATTTTAAAGTCGACGGTGTAACATTGTTCGTATTTTTGTCTTTGCTCCTCCTGTCGCATGTTGGCATGCAGAGATATTAAATTTTTCTGTTCTGTACAATGCAAGCGCAACAATGATTTATCCTTCTATTATTACGTGCATAGGTACCTTTTTCTTTTCTCTTTTGTTTGGCCGAGTTAGAAGGAGTTCTCCATCATGAAAGAATAAAGGGATAACACCTTAGACAGCATGTAATTTATGATAAGGACTCACGTTATGCTAGAGTATTTCTATATTATATCTTTTTCATATGAATCCCAAAATCAAAAGCATGCATTTGTTATAAAATTAAGTATATTTAGGTCTTTTGCAAGCGAAAGCAATGATATAAATTAGAATATTTTTTATCTTTGATCAATGAAATGTACACGATTTTGGTCCATTTTAATTTTATTGGTTTTAGAGAAAACAACTTTGCTTCTCTCGTTTGATTTGAAATGAAATGAAGTAATGAACATATAAGACCCAAGAATACTAAAGAAATATATTTCATTTACTACTGACTAGATAATGCCTTACAACAATGACATGAAAAGTTTTCGATCAATCAGCACGACAGACAAGCGGACAAAGATTCATAATTTATGCCTTAAATTGGACGGAAACAACAATAAAAATATCAATTTTTTAAATAGATATGCGGACATGTAATGCACGTGATAGTTTTATAATTTGCTAAAAATATTCACTGCATAAGAATAGTTTAATGATGACCTCTCTGAATGGATTGGTATTATCTAATGAAAGCCCTAATTGAAAAGACAAATCCGAAACAGACAAAACTGAACATGAGAAGGTGGAACGTTTGATTGAATTGTAATTTCCCAGACTCCGTCGTTTTATTTTCCATCGTGTACTTCCTGAAAATTTTAATATAGGAAATTGAAGTACAGCAAATGGAATATTTTACCATCTCAAATAACTAATTTGTTTTACATAAGACTTGTTTTTGTTTTCCTTTTTCCAATGTGAATCGTCGACCACAGTGTTTAATTCATTTTTCGATTTTTTCTTTAAGGTTTGGTTCCAAAAAAAAAAAATAAAATGATTAGGCTTTAACTTCAGAATATTAAGATTATTTAACAAAAACGTTTAAAGTTACGATAATCTAGAATTTTGCAAACTGTTAAAATAGTACTGGTAAATTATACTAAGTTATATTAATAGAATACTAGAAGAAATAACTCAAAGGAGTTTTTAAAGAGCTGGCGTCTACATTTTTCCCCTTAGTGATTTGTGGAGTTAATCGATTTTATGAAAGTGTGACTCATGTGGTGAAAACGACATTTTTTTTTCTTTTTTGTACAACAAGAAAACTTTATTTCACAAACATACGCAATCCACCTCGATAAAAGTTTGAAGAGATTGATTTAAAGTTTAATACTTTTAACCTCTTCGTATGACAAACGTTTAGGGGTAGTACTCTGAAACCAAAGCAGGATTTGAATATACAAACTTTTTAAAATTCAAATAAATTCGTAAGGTTGTTCGAAAAGTTTGTGACGATTTTTAACGAATAACTTTGCCATAATGGAATAAAAAATTGGTATTGATCATGTTAATCAATGTGTTCTGTAGTATTCATCGAAAACTGTAATATAATCGAGATTATGTTAGAATATTGATTTTCATAAAAGTATAGGAGTATATAAAGGGTTTAATAAGGTTATTGCACACCTTGCGAGTGTGTGCTTTGCTATCAACTGGCGCGCCAGCCTCGATTTTTGACGGTAAAAGTAATTATAACTCGGGTAATTTTACAAGCAATCAACTTTTAATATAGCTTTTTGGAAAGAGAAGACCTTCCTCTAAAAAAATGATAGCCTATTTTAATTTTTTTAAATATTTATTATGATTCAAATTTGCCTTTGAGAAATGAAATGCATTTCCGTCCGTTGGTCTGTACCTATGATGACACGCTACAGGTCGCTATTCTTAACCGGCTTTTATTGACTTTTCTTTCTACCGATTACTTAACTATCAGAATAGAAGCCTCTTGATTTTCATAATGATTTGTCAAGTAATTTAATTTACATAAACAAAACAATTTTCTACAAAACAAAAACTTCCATGCTCGGCTTTCTCGGCCGTTTTGTGCGGGTCTTCTGGCCCGTTCTCTCCGTTTTATAACAGCGAAGGCTTGGCGCAGTCGGTAAAGGTTCCGATTTTCACGATGATGATTTGGGTTCGCGTCTGGGTCCCAGAACTTGTTTTTTAAATTTTTTTTTTATAATATTAACAAAAGAAAAACAAACGCGGGTTGGTTTTACCAATTCCTTTTGATTACCATTTTATTTTGTACAGGGCTTTTAACTGGCAAAACTCTGTTGGAATTTGTCTATTTCTCTAAATATAAAATGGGATACCCCTTTTTAATTTAAAACTTCAAGTCAACAAACAAAGCAAAATTCTTTTATTGTATGGTTCATGGAGGAGATATACACAGGAATTTGTTTTAGTATCCAGTGTCACTGACCATTTCAGTACAGTGTAATATTCGATATGCACGGATGAAGTTGCGGCAGGCTTTCTTAAGTCATAATGTGGCGTTAAACCGACCAAATAACAACAGTGCCCCGCTATGTTAGGCAGATCAGGCTCTCGAGGAAGTCAGAACTAGTCCTGGTGGAATTTAGACTTACCTCTTGAGGAAATTAATCTGGGTGCCTTAGGATACAGTCAAGACTCTCTTCAGAGAGCCTGCTTTGACTCTTAGGGAGGTCAGAGTTTTTGTGGATTCACAAAAAAAGCAGATTAGAAAGGCTAATGGATTACGCTGATTGCCATCTTAGTGATCTAGTTATCACTTAATCAAATGGAGACAGACTACAAGAGATTAAGTACAATGCCCACATTTTATATTCTTACAGAATTTGATGGCTTCGAAACGATTTTATTATTCAAAATCATGGTTATATACAAGTCTGTAAGTAAAACACTGTTGTAGACTTACTTAATCTACTTGTAAAATTTCTCTGAGCATCGCTTCCATATATTTTTAACAAATAATTCGCCCACGTTACCTGTTTTAAACATTTCTTTCAGGAACAACTGATTGGGAAAATTATAAGGAAAAGTATCCAATTACTCTAAATAAAATAAAAAATAAAAATTAGCTGAATTCATTTTCTGTTGTTTTTTTTAATGTCTTGAGTATCAGCCAGTGTTTAGATAAATATAAAACACATTAATAATTTTATGTTGATATAATCAAAACTTAAACTATTCAATTCTCCATACCTGATGCATTCTATTCAAAAGCTATTTTAAATTTAAAATGGAAGTATTTTATAAGCATATAAAAAATAATAAGATAACAAAAGCTCAAATACCATAAATTCTAGTTCCGAGTTTTCTTTCACCTTTCACACCTGAATATAAACACTTTCAATAGATGGAATGTCGCTACAAAATTCCATACGTTTCAACTCCATGTCGACAAGAATCCTTTTATACTATTTTGTACGTTATAGGCTGTGGCATGTATGTAACTAGATTCTTTTGTTGAAATTTTCAAGAAGAAAATCCACGCGTCCGGTTCCCGTGGGATATTTGTGCGACTTGTGCATAGGCATTTGGGTAACTAACGTAAAGTCGGTTGTGGAGTGGGAAGGAAATTGCCTCAGTCACTTCGGTCTGCTTTGAGGATATCGTGCAGCATATCACTGAACATTTATCTTAACATAAAGAGGTTTATGTCGTTCTCATGAATGTTGTAGATTTATTTCAGAAATTCGCTCTGTTTTTAGTGATTCACTTATGAATTAAAATAACACTTTTTTGCCCTTTCGTCAAGGATATACTATGAATATCTATTTTTGGAAAATATTCCGGTTTTTACCATTATGCGACTTCGTATTTCTATTTTTAGAATACATCAAAAAGTTATAATACAAGATTTTAACAAGATTTCTATGCGTCAAGAGATTTCAAGGGTTTATATTAATAATTTAAAACTCCCATAGAGTGATTCCGTTTGGTTTCGATTAAAATCAAGGAGATAGTATGGTGTCCTGAAATCTTTTAGAAAAGATTTTGCGTATTCCATACGTGGATTGTATTTGAATGCTTAAATCGTCAGGGATTCGAAATACACGGAAAGGCGGATTTAATTAGAACACTACCGTAGTATATGTCAGCCACAATATGCAAGGTATGTTGCGTGACATTGCCATTGGCTTCCCAAATTCCAACATTCATACGTGAAGCAATCTGTGAAAATTTCATCAATTCCTAAAGTCCTACTGGGATTTTGAGGCTCCGCATGCGAAAACGGGTTGGCGAATTATAATACATTCCTTGGGTTCGGCGCCTGTAAAATTGAGCCACATGCCCGAATACAACAGGCTCGTTAAAGCAATCGCGTATATACAGAAAGACAAAGTGAATCATATATATCTACTCCCGTGGATATAGTTTATGGGTAACGTTCACTGAAGTGCATGTGTGAGTGGCGAGCCTTTGATGTATCAATTTATTTAATTTTGACACGCTGCTTCTATAATAATCTAATATTCGCAAGGGAATCCTGTCAGCGGCTGAAATTGCCCATTAAGGACAAGGTGCCACCTCAGGCGATATAACGTTTGCTCGTTTTAGATCCTTCTACAGATCGTGGGAGGAATGCGAAAATCATGGTATCAAAAGGCATATGAAATCAGATTTAATTTTTTTTTTTTCGATTTACGAATTAGCTAAAGTGATATTTTTGGTTAAGAATATTTTTATGCTAATTCTAGAGGAAAGTTTTCTCTTAGAGTTTATGATGTAACCATGAACGAAAATTTTCAGTCATCCCTCAGAAATTGTAGACTCTCACTTCTTAGTCAGGAGTTTTACGAACGCTAATCATCGGGATGGAAGTAACCCTCAAGATTAATCTTTCTGTCGTCTGAAAACTTTTCCTAGACACCCAAGTTTGTTGTCCTCTTATTTATTGCTTCGAATTCCCTGAAACAGTCCTCGTTTCACTATGTTAGATGTCTGTCTCGTTTACCTAATTTTTCAATTTTTTTTTAATTCCCCGGAAATTTCTTATATTTTCAGACTACGTTACACACAAAGCTATGAATTTCCACGAAATTCAAGTCGACAAGGACCAATATATTCGTTTAAAGTACACTTAAGCATTGAAAATAGGGCTTCAAATGTCGGTGGCTATGGTAACTTCACGCACAAGTGATACTGTTGTGGGACATATGTACGCAATTTGTGAACAACCGCAATTCCGTTCAAGTTTAGTAATGCGTAACATTTTGTGCCAAAACAGCGCGTAATTAGATGGTTTACCCAACGTCCCAGACATTTCGTAGTACTGAACCAGGGCGACCGTTAAGTAGTAAAGGTTTCATTCTGGGATAAGTGCTAGTGTGTTGATTAATTCAATTTAACGCTTTATGGAGACGGATGCATATGGCTGTAAAATATATTTTATGCTAGGGAAACGGTGATACAGTAAAATTTCCTTATTTATGGGTTTTACCACTTGAATTTAGTATTTTTACGACTTTTATTTAAAACCTTATATAAGTGTGAACACACGAATACACGGATAGTCTGGCTAAAAAAAATAGAAGTGTTGATTTTGGTTGACTTGTCTGTTTTATAACACTCATAGTTTTATTACAACCCTGCAATTTTTTTCGTATTCAAACTAAGCCTTTTGCTGTTTTTTTCTTTTTTTTGAATACTTTTGGCAAAATTAATTTGATATGAAAATCAAAGAGACATTTGGCCTCACTATTTATATACATGAAATACTCAAAAAAATGTAAAAAACTTCAATATTTGCTATTTGCATTTTTCCACTCTGTTTTCTGTGATATTATTCTGATTCCGCGTTAACTGAAATCAATATTTTTGTTAGTTGTTTTTTTTTTTTTTTTTGCCTTGACTTTGTGATTCTATGAAAATGAATTTTACGACAGATTACGAATCTTCTACTATAAAGACTTTGAGAAAAGAAAAAGGTTTAAAATGTTATTTTTGGTTTCTGTGGAATATTAAAATTACATAAATTAAAATAAAATAAATAAATTAAAACAAATGGCTGCGGCTCCACTATAACATCTTGTGCTATTCTGGGATTAGATTCGGTAGTGCTTTGCATTATTTTACCTATTTCTGGGTATCAGTAAGCCACTCTACAGAATGCGTAGGAATGATGATGATTATTTTACACGTTGGTGATTTTAGGGCTTCTGTAGAATGTCACATCATAAAAATTGCCGATAAAATATGCATCAAAACATTGTCTAAGGCTTTAAATGTAGGACCTCAAGATTTTAGAATTTTAGTTTGCGATGTAGACGTAAAATAAGAAAGACTTTCTCAAAATTTAACGACAGAAGATAAGAGAAGTGTGATCCTTATGTCCCAATTAACATTGAAAATGTTTTCGCGCATAGAATTAATGAAACTGAGACATTATCTTAGATTATGAAAGGAAACACAACATTTTCCTGTGTAGGTCATCCTTGAACGAAATCGGATATTTGTATAGCTTGGAAAGTAATACCAAGAAAAAATAAGAAAAAAGCTAAATATTATTTTTAAGCAAAATACTATCGTAACTACAGAGATTTATATTTTGGTAAGCTTAGTGTTCATATAAGACAAGGAATAAAATACAAAAGTTAAGCAAATGAAATATTAAGTCATTGCGTGTAACTTTCTTGTTAGAAAATTTCAGGTTCCTAGCTAAAATAAAATTTCTTACTTGCTAAACCGAGAAGTAAAGTGCTTTGAGCAACGCCAAGAGAGACAACAGATTTCTCCTCATGTGAATATTCAATAAGCTTCTGTGCACGTTATTCTTATGTAAGAATGTATGAATGTAGGTAAGGGGAAAATTAATTTTGTTTTGGAATCTATTTGCAATTAAAGTGCTGCATTATCTAAATGGAATTTTAAGCTGTTTTCTCAAGACAGTTTAAGTGTCATGTTAATTATGTATAGCTTAAAAATTTGAATTCTAGGAAAATTTCCCACATTTCAAAGCAGAACGATTTGTAAATCAGGCTGTTAAACGATTACATACTTTGGTTAATTAGAAAAGCTCATAGTCTTAGAAGCTTTAAATTCAGTCGGAATCTGCCTTCCTTTAAATTAACTACTAAGAGCTAATCTTACTTAAAAGTAGCCTGTGTACTATTATAGGAATAATTTGATTCTTGATAGTAATGAAACAATTTCGTTTTAGTAACAGATTTTAATGAATTTTTAAATGTTTTTGCTATTGTGAAGCTTAAACCAATTAGTTTTTGAAAATGGCTTGCATATGTAACGATAATAAGTTTTTCTCTAACTTTCATCTTTAACTTAAAACTAATTTGCAAAATTCGAAAAAAATAAACGGATAATTTTAAGTAGTATCAAAAGGACTTACATTCACGAGAAAACTATTTTAACGGACATAAATGTAATGGGTCATTTTCGGAATATTTATAATTCAATTAGAAAAATGTACTTTATTTTTTTTCGAAAATCCTCTTGGATCTGGGTCATGATTTTCATACAACAAACTTAAGCAAATTTCGACAATTTTTGTCAGAGTCGGAAGGCCCAAAAAAAATTACCCGGGTCCAATAATACGGAGCAACTTGAGAATGTATGTACAGCTGAGGGTTGGATTAGTTTCCACAACATATCCCTCCATTAAATTTAAGCCAATTGCCTATTATTGCAGAAAAAAAATCCACTTGGAATAAGATGTAGATCTTTTTTTACATGAATAATTCACATACGGCTAGAGTTTTGTTTTGTGTCTATTCCCGACCCTCGCACTTTGGCACGGCTTGTGGGTCGTGTGAAGACTCCAGAGGAGTATGTAAATAAATTTATTTAGGGATCCACACAAAATCTGCACGTAATAAGAAGTGTAGAAGGCGTGGAGATCTTCTGGGATATGTGCCCAGTATTAGAATTACTCTGCTTATGCGTCCGCATGCAAGAGGCACATTTCGAACGAACTGTGAACCTAACCTTACACTGCCACCATTAACGTAAATGAATTCTCTGTAGTGTAAAGTAGTTAAGTTTTGTTGTTGTTTGTTGTTTACTTTGAGAGCAAAGTTGCATTTAGAGTAATTCAACTTTATACATACATCCGTGATAGATTTTGTCTTGCGATTTTGGGTTTCATTCCGGAAATTAGCCCTGGCATCTACACAATTTCAATTCAATATGCTTCCTGATGGAAACATCGCTTTTGAATTATTTATGGCCCACTTAAGATGGAGCACTCACTTACCTACCGTTTGAAGTTTTGCAGTTTGCTGCCTTCTAAAGTAACAGTCTTACAATCCTCATCCGAAGGTGTAGAATGGATAGAGTCTACACTATAGACTTATTTAAAGTGAAGGTTAATAGCAATCTACTTTTTTGGGATTAGGAAAATTTAAAAGGTTTACCCCCAGAGTGGTTTGTTGTAGGCATGTAGAAGGGACAATGTTTTTAAAAAATCTCCAGAACCCTCGTTTATTGGGACTTTTCTTCTTCTGTATGGTGTCCCGGGAGCCCCAAAATTAGTGAAGACGCCACATCCTCTACCGCATTTTGCTAGTGGATACGGTGCCTCGTTCCCCTCGGTTAGACACAATCTGTCGGGTAAAGCCTAACGTAGCGTTTAACGACTGTATTCGATTTGTCTATAGCCTCGGGAACTACGATCATATCTCCCTTCCTGAAATCACCAGAACCCCAATGTGGGCTTTCTTTGGGCACTTACCTTGCTTCACGGGATTTGCCTTTTCAGTTTTCTGCGATAGTCTTGTTGCTCCATTTTATCCTATACTGACGTATGGAATTTCTTCTTGGCCTCGGCTACGCATTCCACGCTAGTCCTAGTCTTTCCTTATCCGATAGTGCTTAGATCCTTTCACCTCGATTATAAATCGATTCCTCCGGGGGTGAAACTCCTATTAATATTCAGCGAATAATCTTGGTGAACTTGTTTAAAAAATTAATAAACAACTACCGTATGGCTGGTTGGATTCCTTCAAAGAATTGTCTTCTCATACCTTGAATGTTTGCTGAATCGATTAGATAGATCTAATTTGTTTTTGAAAATTGAACAACCTTTTAATTCTTTGAATATCATTTTTTATATTATAATTTATAAATTTCTTATGTTTAAGTTTTTCGAAATTGAGGGAAAATTATTTATAAAATCTGACTTAAATCCGATTTTCTTTATCTCGATAATTTAACAAGCGTTAGAATTCCAATTGCACTGTTGCTAGTTTTACACCTGTGGTAGGTAAAGGTAGACAATCGATTATCCATCAATTTATATATACATGGATAGAGATAGTAACCAATACTAGCAAATAGTGTAAAAAAAGTAATCATACTCAAGGGAACATCGTCAGAAAGCGTGTAATAAAATTTTCTCTAAAGCGTGACATAAAAATCTCACAAATATCTGTAATATCGCAATCTACCTGATGAAATTATTTGTGCCACAATTCGTGTAGAAAATCAATAATCAATAAAATGTGATGATGAAAAATGCACATGCTCGCAGTCGAATAAAAATTGGTTTTACGTAAGGTTTTAGTTTATTAAACGATTTTATATTTGTATATTAAATACATAGTAAATTCTCCAAGATTTTATCAGCCTAAACAGATGACTATGTGTACACGGTGTATATTTCGATTGCTTCACTTAATGTGCAATTTTTTACATATACTTTTTCATGAAAGCTAAAAGCGCATCAATTTTTTTTTTTTTTTTGTTTAGAATGTTTAATCTGTGAGCAGCTTAGGTATCAATTTAGCGAGAAATTCTTATTGTGTTTGAGTAGCCTCAGCACGATAATCCATTAACTAATCTAATTTCACTTAATCTTCATGCAGTAAATTAGAAAATTGCTTGGAATCAAAGTACGTCAATATTAATATCATTCATTTTCAAGGTTGAATAAAATATATCCTTATAAATAGAAAAGTACGGTTCGGAGAACATTCTTCATCTAATATTAATAAAATTAAGGTGCTCTTTCGTATAACTGCTTAGCAATGTAATGCTATTCGTGTTTAATTGCTAAAACGTAAGTGGAGTCGACTTATGGTGTAACCAGGCGACTTTTGCCTGCCTACAAACCCACCTATTTTAAGCTTAAGTAAACGTCCTTTTCAGAAATAAGGGAAAGTAGCCGTTCAAGAATTGCGTCAGCTTTTTGTCTGATTTTGATGATGTTGAAATAAACATTGAAAATGACGATGATATTTAGGTGTATCCTTCAAAAACACAAATGACTTATTTATGTAACCAAGGAATTCTTGATGAAAGTTCTGTCAGTAATTTGCTTTTCTAGGGACCTCATCCCCGCCGGCACCACCGACTCCTTTAATATTTCACTGTTACTACCTGGAAAGGTATGCGCCTTGTCAATTTTTACACTCCGCTTCATTCTCGTCTTCGTCTTCAGCGCTTTCAACGTCCTCATATTTTTGTTCTCATTATTTTAAAGTTTCTTACATAAAGCTAAATTAAAAATTGATTGAGAGTAAGTTTTCATAAACAAGTCTCCCTAGGCGACATTTGTCGTAAAAACATTCTCCAGGTTCCTTTCTGGCACGTCGTTTTAATAATAATAATAATTTAAGTAGTGGAACAAAGTAAGTAGTAAAAATATCGTAATGCATTTTCTTAATATTTCAATTATTAAATCAACGTCTGACGCTCGGTATGAGCGTGATAAAACGAGTTGGATCGTTCCAGTATCTCCACGGGGAAGCTAATGAGTCAATTTGCCGTCATCGTCTGGAGTAAGATTTAGCTTTAATATTAAATCTTATCGTGGTCGGCTAAAGCTAATTTGATGTGTGTCCCGCGGAGGCACAGTTATAACGTTTTATAGACTATCAAAAAGCCCATTTCTTGTTTCTTATGAGGACTTCTACCGCGGTCGTCGACTCGTCGTTTAATTCACTGCGACTCATTGTGAAAATGACGGCACGTGAATTTCTCTTACTTTAACAAAAGTATTCCAGAAGCAATGATATAATTCTTCAAATTGCAGAAACTTTAATGTGGTAATCATGTGGTGCTCCCACAATACTTAACAGCTGAAAGCTTCTTGAGAACAGAGCTCGAAAAGGGCAAAATCGACCGTCTTAAGTCTGTATGTATGCCATGCAAGATATAACGCTTAAAATATGATTAAATTGGAGAAAAGTTGCCCTCAACAAAAGAAAGCCTGAAAAATTTTCGGTGTTATATAAGAGGACGGATAAATGTACGTGAACGATGTAGATGTGCACAGTACATGCTTATTTTGTAAGAAATAAAACAGACCGAGTTTTGAGTTGGCTTCAAAACTGAAGCCAACTGGAAAAGGGAGAGTGGGATTCAGAAAGGAAATTTCAAGATTAACAGCATTGGCCTTTGTAAAGAAATTGTCAAACAATAAAAGTTATAATCAAAGTTTTAAATCGCAAAGAATATAAATTATAGACGTATACATTTAAAATCAGCGACCCTGACGATCTTTCTGTAACCTCAATAGTTAACATTTTAACCCTTTTTGAGTACAAAATAAAATTTTTTTTCGTTCTTGCCTAAATTTCTAGAATTTCAATAAATTAACTCTATTAGAGTTCTACGTGAAATTAGTGTTCTTAAGTTTAAATTAAAAAATAAGGTGGTACAATCAGTGATACTAAATTAAAATAACTTTCATGGTGGTACAATCACAATGTTTCCCATATATTTTACATGTAGCTTGTGTTTTTAATGTTTTCTCAGTGATTTCTTAAGTGCATTGTTTGCCATTCAACAAGCCTAAATATAAATGGACCCTTTTGTGTACATATAATTTCCGTATTTACATATTTTTAGCTTTCATTCATAATCCAATACCTTTCAAAGGTTCAATCACAATACCCTTAATGTGCTTATTTTCTCAACATTAATTTAATTTTGCAACGCAATTTCTACATAAAAGGACAGGCAAATATTTTCGGCTTACGATTACAAATGTTAGAAAAACTTTGGCAGTATTTAGTTATTTGAAAATTTTAAAAAGCATACTTATTGAGTAAAAATTCATTAAATTTAACCATATTGATTATATTAATAATTTACGTGTTTCTGTAGTAAATTTACGAATAATTTTTAATATTGCGATTTATTAGTTTTGAAGGTTTTTTTAAATATTAATAAATAAGGAAACATATTTATTGTTTATGAAAATTGCTAGTTTAATTCTATATCATTATTTTCTACGCAAACAATAGTACGTAATTTATTCTAACCTTTTTGAGAAATAACTTTAAGTCGCTAAAGTGATTTTGTAAAACTACATGTGCCTTTGATTAGTTAACTAATTTAATTAACTGAAGCATGGATGTGCATGTATTTCGTACCACTAATTTTCCACAATATGAACTTTAATCTTTTCGAAAGCATAAACGAATAATTTCAAGGAAGGTGAATATGTTTTTTAGTTCTGACTGTTGCTATTTCAAAGTTCAGGAACTCTGAAGGAAAATATTTTGAACAAAAAAACTCGAAGCGGTGCCTCATATTTTAATCTAATTTAAATATTCAAACGAGAAACAAAACAAAGCTCCAATAATTGAGAAATTTTCATTTTTTATTCTCAAGGAAGATCCTGTTTGGAATTTCCTACTTAAACTTCTAAAGCCTTTTGAAATCTTGCAAACTAAAGTTGAAGACGGCCGAGATCCGGAAAAGAAATTTCAAGATTAGTAGGCCCTGCAGACTCCGTGCTGAAATTGTCAAGCAATAACCTTAGAATTAAAGTTGTAAATTGCAAGGAACATAAATACCACCATTACACGAGTTACGAAGAGCAATAAGTTTGACCTTCTTGGTCGGATCGCTGCGGAGGCGGAGGTGTCCGGGGTAAAGGCGAATTTTCTCACCTAAGCAGTGAAACAGTTCCTAATGAAAGCTCTTATGGTGATTTATTGCGCCAATTACGATAAACGATTGTCGAAAAACGCTAGGCAGCCGGGAAAAGGGAAGCTTCCCGTTGGTGTGTAGCATTACATCGCCGGCCACTTCTGTTCTGAATATTTCAGGGAATTTGATCATCTTTTATGGCCGGCCGTGAATACGGAAATCTCACCCGCTTTAGTTGCTGTTTGCTCATCCGAACAACAGTACCCTCTCGCTGGGTTTAATTTTGCAAAATGCCATCAAACTATATCGTCCCCCACTCCTTCGGACTGCAGTCAGCAACAGAAAAACGCCCGATCATCTCATGTTCACAACTATTTATTCTTGGTAAATATTTTACGACTGGCGAACCGAATTATCCCTGCTGCATTTCCGTCCATTCTGGTTCTCTGTTTATACGCGTTGATATCGTCTAGGTTTTATTGCGCCATCAAAAGAGCATTTAAGGTAACCACTTCGGTAGTTTATGGTACTTAGAGCATATCTGAAATCGACTCAATTTCACCATAACAAAATTTTTATCTCCCCTTTAGTCAAGGTGCATTGACTGGGAGCAATTTACGCGTTTGCGTAAACAAAAATCTATCTATTTCTTATCTTAGAATTTTATTTAATACTTTATCTAAAGCATGAAAGGTGTATACACAAATTTGATAAACCCTGATAAGGTTTAGTAAGTTATCGCAATAATCACAATTGTTTGGTAATAGCGAAATGAAATTGTAAATAGCATTATCTCTCCGTTGCGTACTATTTTTATATTGTGGTATTAATAGCACTGTCGAAAACACTGTCCTATCTTGAATTTTTTTTTCGATTTTTAAAATTTGCGGT
The DNA here is from genome assembly GCA_001932985.1 of Proctacanthus coquilletti. NCBI lineage: Eukaryota > Metazoa > Arthropoda > Insecta > Diptera > Asilidae > Proctacanthus > Proctacanthus coquilletti. The sequence goes on from MNCL01000136.1 coordinate 57,943, forward strand.
TGCAAACTTAGAAGTCCATTACTAGAACACGAGATGGATTTCGAGCTGAATGCAATTATATTTTTTATTAGAGTCTCAGTTTTGAATGAAGTTTTATTTTATCTTTTTAATAAATAAAGTTTTCTTGTTTGCTGTAAGAAGTGTTCTTTTAAAAAATATTTTCATTGAGATCTTGTTTTGAAGCACACGCATAAATTTTCATATAATCTGAAATTAATTTGTTTAGCTTCAAAAATTAAATTCCAAGTGAAATATACCTTCCGGAAATTCCTCCCGGTAATTTTTACAAATTAATACTAATTCATTTTTCGAATTAAAACAAGGCAATTCGAACTAAATTAAGTTAAGTCGAATCGAATAAGATTTAAATCAAGTCGGATTTTTATGGAAATTCCAGGGATCAAAGTCGGATACTTTAAGGATCAAGATTTGAACGGAGATTTTAGGGAACAATTTCCATGGAAAAATTCCAATGTTGATGTGAACCGAACGGCCTCGAATTAAGGGACAAAAACAAATGATTCGAGAGGAGCCGAGTTAATTTACTACTATAAATAAAATTTTTGTTGTTTGTTGCTTTAGAAAAAATTTGTTTTGCTGTTCTAAAGTTTCCAGAGATGTGGAATGTTGAAAGACTTTTTTATTTCATTCCGTCAAATTTTTTGTCGAGCTTAAAAAATACAACCAGTGCTTTTCGTCTTCACGGTTTCAGTTTGTATTTATTAAAGTTTCCACTTGCTTTCTTCAAAATTCTTCTTCTGACCTCATTATGGAAATAATTTTTCATAAAATATATCCTATTCCTACTTTCAAGTAATATTATTTTAATATCAACAACACAGAAAACAGAACCAACTGCCCGATATGAACAGATTGAAAAGAGCAATGTGCCTGTGTACACAAAATTTGCTTTGCAAATACGAAAATACCAAATGGACTTCATTAAGAGGTAAAAAATCAATATGGTAAAGCCCACCTGATTACTGGCATGAGATTAATATTTAAACCAAGTTCCCTCTGCATCGGCTGGGCTTTCCTTTCCTACACTTCAAGACGGTTAAACATTCATGGCTGACATGGATGAGTCTATTTTTGCTTGCTGAAAGTCACATTACTTTTAAAATAACCCAAAGGAAGCAGCTGACTGCCCTATGCGCTCTTCCCTATGCGTGCGCAAAACAATGGAGCTCGAAAATTCCCATTTGTAGGTATTTCAGACTATGGTACGTTACAGAATATACAGGACTCTGATAAAGCTATCATCATCCACAAAGTTCAATTGGCTTTTGTCTGGTTGATTGATTTCCGCTCGTAATTCATTCATGGTGTAGGAATGCATTTCAGGTGCTTCGTTGGCTTTAGACTTTAGACTGCTATTCCATGTTCCCAACATTTCCCGATTCCCGACTTTTGTTGATTCATCCCCTTAATACTACAGAAATTCAAGTACTTTTAACCGTGAAATTAATAGAAGCAATTTCAATTTGCAGGTTTTAACGTTGATGCTAATTGCAAGTGGAATGGAGCTTACAAATTTTGTATAAAAGGTAAGAGAGTATTGTTACATACAAAATACAGGTATACAATCATCCCGATTAATTCATCTGCTCTCCTGTGCTTCTGTCAATTTTTTTCCTCTCTTTTTTGCTCAGCAATTGAGGCTTCCGGGCCTTCTCAGATCTTCACGGACCTTTGTGAGATTCTGGAAAGGATGACTGGCTGGGGGAATGACTATACATTTAGTGAAAGCTTGAAGTATTAGCCGTAATTTCATATTAAGGCAATTGCCTTGACAGACAGGGTGTCTGAAAGGGTGCCGTGGATATGAATTCTAATTTTAAAGGCAAATCTCAAACTCCATCCCTCGAGTTTTGTAAGCCTTAAATGCTGGCCATTTTGAATACAGGAGTTGATTTGTGAACAAGTAAGCGTGTCCCGACTGGGTTTCTGAGGTATTCGAGATTTATGTTATGAAAATGGCAAAGTACTCCTTAAATTTGGGGCACACTTTTTAAAAACAAGCTTACAACCCACATAGCCGCACGAACTAGGTGCCTACCGCATTTTGGTCGTGGCATATGATTCTCGGCAACAATCCAAATTTTTTTCTGAATCAGTGGGTTGTCAATCAAGAGCGAATGAATATGAATACGTATCTGGGGCCAAATATTGATCCCAAACAGCTTTTTATGCAGGCACTCAAGTGAAATCGGCTTTAGGTATTTTTCCACTATTTGTTGCTAGGAAGATTTTGAAAGGAACACTACGAGATATTTATAAACCACTTTTATTTCCTCGCGGCATTAATTAAATAATATTTTACTTTTGTATTTGTAATGAGTTCCTTCGATTGTTTAAAATTCTGCTATCCCATGGACGAAAATTGGAGAGCAAAGTCAATTAGGAATGCCATTCAATTTGCAGTCTTTCAATTTGCTTGACCGATTCGAGAAGGGGCTGGTTCAGACCGGAACCTAGTGTTTTGGGATTCGAAATACAGTGGGAGTCATGGACACTATTAGAAGAGTGACGTGGGGACAAAAATAGGACAAAATCTTCCGTTGTTTGATATATCTCCTTTTATTAATTTACAATAAGTTCTCCAGCGTGGAGATTATTCGAAAGCAAACACAATTCCTGGATATTAATGTTGATAATGCGAGCGTAAGTTTGCTTTTATAAATATGAGTCTAAAAATACCAATTGGCTTCATTTTTGGAAAAAGTAACACAAGTGCGTTACAGTGAAAACTAAACCTGTCCCAATAATGGTGTTAGTAAAATTACTTACTCGTTGGATGGAAAGGTAGTAATATTCAATGGATGGTTTGCTTTTTGTAGGAATAATTAGCATATGATAGAAATGATTTCTTTTTAGAATTAAATTTTACAATAAATAAACGATAAAGATTGTTTATCTCACAAAGTAGTAACTTTCTTGCATAAAGTTACTTGATTATTTTAATTATGTAAAAATATTGTTCTAAAAAGTAGAACTATAAAAAAAATAAAAGCTTGAAGACTAAGTGATTGCATTTACTTAAAATATATAAAATACATGAGAATAGCACTCTGATTTTCAAGGTTTTCCTTTCAAATATATTTCAAGAAGTAATGAGTTTTGTTCGCATTCTTTAGTATAAATTTACGTTTAGGCAATGTGTCTAGCTCTCTTGACGATTCCTTATTTTTAAAGCTTTTAAAAACATGCTCTATTAAGCCACATTTTATTTCTCTAACTGAAAAGTCACAGAGAAGTCGGTTCGGATAAAAAACAAAAATAAAATTGTTCGCCAGTGGAATTGTAAATCTTGTGGAGTTGATCTTCTAAGGAGTTAGCAAGTGGATTAAATGGTACTGCAGTAGCAGGTCTTGTGGGAGTAGATCCTTTTATTACTTTAAAGGACACTTCTTCGGCCATAGAATTCATTTGCTACCCAAAAGTATTTACGCAGATCATTTTAAAGGGGAAAAAAACATCCAAATTTTTTGTTTTATTCCAAAATTCATCATCATTCATTTATTTTCTAAATTCTCAATGATATTTATTTCTTTAATATTATATAAAATTTTCGAAATGCCGACCTCTACTTGAAGCACCCGTACCGCATCTTAAAAGTAGCTTAAATGAATTTACTTTCACAAATTTATGATAACAAATATTTGTATATATTTTTGTAAATTTATGTAAATGATTTTTTAAAGTTATTGGGGATAATTCGCAGATTCCAGTCACGTACACCGATTCTTTTCCTGCGGCTTCAATTATGTGCTTTAAAATTACTCAATTTAGCATATTTAAGTTGATATTTAATTGATACCAAAACATCTCATCCGAGCTTGATATATTTCCATCGCCCACTTAAAACCTGATACTTGGGAGCTTTTCGATAAAATGCCGAATCATTTAGCTGCCCATCACAACGCCATCAGAAATGCAAGACATTGAATTACAAGAAAAAGACCAAAAGTACGGGGAAGACAGAACAGACAATTTTTACTTGAGATACGTAAAAAGCCCAGCACAGCTATCTTATTTCTTCCTCGGGATTATTTAAGCCCTTATTGTCGTGGCTACTGAAATAGCACATAGAACAAGAAAATTTACTGAATTTATGCGAAAGGTGAATTCTTTAAATGAAAACGAAAACGAAAACGCGAAAACACCTTTCGAGAGAACTGCTGCTCCCAACGTAGTTTCTTTTTATATTATTGCTTCTAATGTAGACGTGTTAATCGACATATGGTGATGTATGGCTCAAATGTTACGAAAAAAACGTGATATCTTAAATTTCGACCGACACAGCAGCTTTAAATTTTATTCGTTGTTTTCTCAGAAGGGCTGAATTTCTTTTTTTTAAGTAACAATAACAAAATTTCTTCAAAGAAACAACTTTTAACGAAGACTTGCTTTACATATTGACGAATTTCCATTCTTTTCTCATTCTTTCTTCTTGGGAGAAATTTTATTAAAATCAAAGGTACGTATTTTTGTATAACTAGCGATTTTTCAAGGAGTACACTGGATGGTAGGGAAAATTTTCAAGTAATGCAATTAGGACCATCCTCTTCTTGCATAAATCTTAAGAAGTACAGAAATGCTTTTGAATTTATCATTGTTAAAGAACGTACTCAAGGAATTTCCTCTTAATTGGAATTTTCTTGCATCCATACTATATCTCGGTCGAAACGTCTACCTAATTTCGATGTATAAATTAACAATAAACAAAAAAAGAAAACAAAAACAATTGCCACGGGGAAGTTGATTATTGTCTGCCGATGTTTCCAAATAATTTGTTCACATCCCACATATGTTTGTATTTTATCTGTTGGTTTCTCCTTCTCAGGTCTGGAGCAGAGGCTCTTTTGCAAAATATTCTGGATTTGACTTGCTATACTAAATGGGAACATCAACCTAAAGTATTCAAGGAATTGCTTACCGTGAAATGAATTAAATTTAAAGATTTGTTTTCGCCTTCGAGCGATCTTTCAAAGGGAAAATCATTTGCTTGCGAAACATTTTCAGAATACATTTCCAGAGAGTCGTGTGCGGCTTCATGATTAAAAGAATTGTTTAAAATTCTTTGCGGCAAGCTAAGTTTTCGGCTTTTAGAATTTCATGAGCATTAATGTGCTGTCTCGTTACCGAAAATCAGAAAAAGGTTACCTACCTATCTCTTGTTGTCGGTGAAATACGGTCACATTTATTCGAAAGAGCAAGTAGACAATATTGGGAAATTGATTTATGTCCTGGCCATAATACTGACCACACATTCAATCACGGGCTTGTCATTTATACCCATCCGTATCTTTAGTATCGTGTATATCCATTCAATTGACGTTAGTGGGTGTCCTACAGGCAACTTTAGCATTCCAGAGATTAAATTGATGACCTCAAGCATTTGAGTCTAAAGCTTCGCCTGACCACTAGACTACAGATGGCAGAATTTAATGACTATTACAAATCTTATTATTTCACGAGAATTGTTGAGTAGATTTCGACCGCACATGGATAATCCAACATCTTAAATTATTTCTGAGACTAAGTCCTTCGTCGAAGAAGAGACGGGAAACCTTTCAAACTGAAACCGCACAAAGTTGCGACATAGAAATAACTTTCAAGTCAATATTTGTTGACGGCCACATCAATGGGGATAGTTGAAAATGTCGTTGAAAATTTTGATTAGTATCTACAAGAAGGAAAGTACCATAAAAATGTTCTAAAACGACGCATGCAGTACAATCCCTTATAATGTTCCGGAAATCTTATCGCTTTGGCAAAGACTAAAAGTTTTTATATACGGCAGAATAAAAATACAGAGCTGTGCGCTGTACAATAGCTGCTCTTGTTCTATATTACCACTTGCTTAAGCTATATTGACTATAAAATGAGGAGCATAAAAGAGATACCTACAATGTATGTGCCTTTGGAATGAAGTTTTGTAGCGTTATGGCTGGACTCTTAGTTTTTATTACATTTTCATTAAGAGTAAGGCTCCAATTTGACTTTGAATACACCTAATAGACTTTTTTTTAAATTCGACATTATAAAGTAACATGAGATCTCGTGTACAATTTTATGCACTTTTGGCCATTTCAAAACATAATTACTTTTGTTTAGAGTTCTATATGATAGCCATACCAAACCTATAAAATTCTTTGATAGTATAGTTTGGAGTCAAAGAGGAATAACCACCTTAAGTATTAGTAATATTTCAGTTTAGTATTTCTTGTAAAACAACAATGAACAATTCTATTTCTTAAAAAAAGTGAAAATTTTTGAAACAATCACATCTTTTTTGTTTAATCCAAAAAAAAGGAAAAAAACTATTTTTGAGATTATACAGTAAAATTTTTCTATTATCTTTATTATTGATGTAGTAAAATTTCAGTGCTAGACCACTTTTAGCATTGAGTAATTATTTTATGTAAGAAACTGCTTAGTTTTTAAAAACAAAACAAACAACTATTAACAACAAACTATTAGTAAGTATAATTGTTCCTCCATGAAGCATTTATTACACTTTATTAAAAATAGATTTACCTTAATTATTGAAAAAATTTTAAGTTTTTATCTTCATTATTATTTTATATTAAATGCTTTAATTATTTTGGATGTACCATTCAAATTTTGATGTGGTCATTTTAAGCATTTGTTTAAAATGTCTGTAATTGAAGAAATTGCTAAAGAAGTTCAAATTCATCAATCTAAAGTGGTTAAAGGAGCTGAGACGAGAGTGATCTCTCATGAGAAAGTTCATGCATTCAATTATTTTTAAATTCATTCTGACAACCAAATGGCATACGCGAAAAACTTACGCACGCCGCTCATCAACGGAAATGAGCATTTGGTGAGTCGGATATTTAAGACCCCTGGATGATGCTAGCGTCTAGATGCTGTTCTTAGAGCTAGCGATCCACCTCAATAGTTTATGGGCATCACTAATGAAGATTTATGTGTCGTGGTTTATTTATAGTCAAATAGTTAAGCATAGGTTAATTTACTCCATTCGTTGATAATTAGTGCTTCATAACGCACACTGGCTCCATGATGAAATTAATCACGAGGTATCGAAGATATTTCCAGGTGGACAAATAAATTTCGTATAAATAATGATACTACTTTTTCTCAATAAAGAGTTTTTTTATATTTGAATTTAATTGTTTTCATTAACAATATTGTAAAAAATTGAATTGTATTGTTGTGTATTATAAAGCAAATAAACTGAAAATTCATTGAGCTTAATTGGCGTGTAAGCATGAAAACATTATGAAAATTAAATTTCAAATGAATAATTTTCTGTAACTTATGACTCAATATGAAATTCTGCCATTGGAACAACTTTAAAATTACAAACATTCAACAGGGGAACTTCAGTGGACAGGTTTCTTCTGACAATATTTATTAAGATATTTCATTTGTACTCCCTTGTGAAATCAGAAATCATGATTACGGAAATAAGACAAATTTCAATTATTTCTCAATTTTCCACTTCTGCATCGAAATTATCCGACATTCCATAAAATGGTGGCTTTCTTTTGTCGGTCTTAATATTGGAAAACACAGCTGCACATGACGAAAAACTAAGAAATCAAAATTTCTATTTCTATTACGATATTGGATTTCGACTCTTATTCTTTTAAGTCAGACTTGTTCAGTTGCTTTGAGTTTGTAGTTGATTTTTAAAGAAATATTTGAATTAATATATTGAGATGTCCATTGATTCAATAATTCTTAAATATTGTTTGTTAGTATAAAAAAATCAATTATGAGTCTTTAAAATGGTCTCTTTCAAGCAATTTCAATCTATAAAATTCTATTATATTCTACTCTTAACTTATAATAATTGGTATTAGTAGTAATAAAATTGATTTGGACGTTATTTCATTGTAAAATAAATTAAATCTTTTTAGTGCTATTGTAGCAAGGAAAGAATAGAATTGATTAATTGTTACTTTAGAAAAAATTATCTTTTTCAGGAAATATGACTCCAAATAAATACCAGATAGAATTTTTCTCTAAAAGGGGTCACAAAAAATTATAAAAAATGAAAAAAGCTAAAAGACAATATACTTAATTGACTTAGTTATTTAATCTAAAGATGATTAGTATGAGGTTCCAATTAAGAAGAAATAATCGCAGGTCTTTTTGCTCCCAAGCCTCTTTTCTAAATAAAAATTGGCTACAAGGATCCTTCTTTCTTATTCAACGTAGCATTGTAGCGTCAAATATTCAGACAGGTTTCCGATATTTGTTGTCTCATTAATTATGGGCTTTAAAGGTCTAAGGATCTCATTTTATGCATGGTTTCTTCCGAGCACTCGTCGTTTTTCCAGTTCTTGTAATAATTTCCTTCGCAAAACGAAAAGTGAACAACACGGAAAAATTGGATGCCTTCTGTTTAAATTCTTCCTTCGTATTAATCACTGTAAAATGAGTCCCTCTTCGGTTTATTTTCTGGTTCTTGAGGCTAATTTACTGTCAACTTTCTAATTTTTCGGTAAATTTCCAATTTTTCTGAAAACAAAGGTAGAGAAACCTTTTCTATTTCATTTTGTTGAGTGTTTATCTAACCCATGTTGTATTTAAATGTTTAAGCCTATTAGTGTATTCAGAAACAAACCCTTTTATAAAAGATTTACGTATGATGCTGTTTTAAGAGATAAAATTTCTGGAATTAGTAGGATATCTTTTATTGCTTATCCTCCTCAGAACTTTTTCCTTATCATTTCGTTCCACCGAAAGCTGCTATACTATATATATATAGTTTACAACATAATTGATTGCAGTTCCAGAGGGAAAGTAATCAAGTTTCCCTGAGTGTCCTCCAGCTTAGTTTATGACTCGTAAATTCTGGACAAAGCCCCTATCTATTCGTCTGCAGCTCTTGTCACCGGACAATGTAGCGAAATTCCAGGGAAGAAACGTAAGCAATAACCTGAGAAAAGGACTAAGACTCCATTGGCGCCTTAAGATAATCCCCGGGGAAGGTTAACCATGTAGTCATCAAACAAGGAGATACCATAAAATTCGGCGCATACTTCTAGGACAGAAGTTAAGAAAAGTTTCTAAGTTAAATTAAATCTTCGATTTTTGCTCGATCAGATGCAGTCAGTTGTGCTGAAATTTGCATTTATTACACACATGTGAATATTTAACCATTTTAACATTTGCGAATGTAAATATTGTAATAATTTGTATTAATATTTTAAGAGCAGGTAAGGTACTACCATTTTTGTCATTTTATGAGAATCTTCTGCAAACATGAATAAAGATATGGCTATGTCTGAAATATCAATTTGAACAAATTTGAGCGATAACAAAAGAACCACTAAACCAAACAACTAATATTTATTCAACAGATATGGGAAAATTCTCCTTGGAATCATCGACAACCTACTTTCACATGAGAAAGCTCGTTCATACATCCGCAAATCTTAACACTATCGTACTTCGAAATAAGAACGCAACTAAAATGTGAGAGAGCACACGGCGACATTAAATTGTTTAAATACTTTTTTCCCCAAAAATAAATTCATTGTATATAAGAAATATACAAAATTGTTGATAAAATAAAAATTATAACGCATTTGGAGTACGTTATTAAATGAATTTTCTGCAAATATATTATTACCTAGGAAATATCATTACTTTCCCTATAAGAAAGAAAATCAAACAATTTTCCTAATGAAAACGATTTCTTAAAGGTATTATATAAGAGAGACTTTCTACTCGACTGTTCAATAAAATTGATATATCACATTTACATGTTATTATATCGTATTTATTACTAATTTTTTTTAAATAAAAGCATTATGGCTACCTTTAACTCTTTCATTTTTAGTAAAATTTCCTTTCCAGTTTTATCAATAATTCCACGTAGAAATTCCCTGTAAATCTCTATTAATCGCTATATTACTCCACTCTACATAACTAAAACTGATTAAAACCTAAACTAAGTAGACCGTAGGTATACACAATGTAAAAAAATATAACATAGACGGAATTGAGTTCGTATGGACTTTTTTAATATTTTTAAAATAAGTATATTATTTGTATACACTTGGAGACTCCAATTTTGCATTTGTTGAGCTCAGTTAATAATTATTCTTACTATCGGGTAATATAATCACATTGCTAGTCATTACTTTAGGCAGAAGATTATAAAAATTAATTGCTGAAAAGCACTTTCTCATGATTTTAATATCTATCCCAAGTAAATTCTTTTATTTTTCTGCTCAGCAGCACAAAGAAAACAAATGAATTTTTACGTAAACCCTCCTAAACAGTGGAGTTTTGTGTCATAAAGTAATAAAAATACGGTACCTTAGGTAAAAGGGATTCTAAATTGAATCATTGTCGCCCTAAAGCCAAACCCTGGATTTGATTAAAATTCTAGGACCAATATCGCGTATACAAGAGAAAAGTACGTCTAGAATTAATCAGTAGAAATTTTTTACACTAAATTAAAAATTTTTGCAGTATCCCGCGGCTTTAATGTGATTAATTTGTTCTTTAATTTTTCTAAGTAAGGATAGGAACTTAACAAAGTGAATTAAAATTCACAGAAAAAATACTCCTGACCATTTAGTTCTTAATCTATGAATATATATTTTACGATATCATGTCACTTGGAAGTGCAAACCAAGGTTATTCTATTCATGAAGGCTTTCTGCTAAATAATGCTATATGAATCCGCAAAAATTGCCGCAGAAACTTTGCCAGCGATTTCTTGCTTTTACTTTTCTTTAATGCACTGAATCACGTTAGCACTTTAGAAAAAGTATAGCAAAGTAATAAAGTCTGCAGCAACTTTAGCAGACAGCCACATTTCCCTATTTTATACTCGCAGATTCATCATATTTAGAGTAATAACCCTAGCAAAGATAAATGGTATCTTAAAGCACTTCTTTAGAAGCTTTGAGTGCTTCATCTTCAGCGGATGTCAAGAGTAAACTTTACTTATTTAGTATTTATTTCAAAAGCGCTTCAAAATAATGAAAACGGGTTGATCTTAAAACGTGTAAGCCTTTCCATTCTTTAGAATCTTTCTTGGGATTAGTGTCACCCCTTTGTATACGTTAATGTACATATCTAAAGTGGTGTCCAAGATTAAAGTGAAAATATTTATAATTTTAGTCAAAAATAGCGTACGGTTGAGTAACATTAGTAAGTCTTATAGTACCCCTACTTAATTAATGTGTAAAAAGCTAAATAACCAATTATTACCTACTTTATTAAACATGAAGTTAAAATTGAGCATTAATAAATTATGACAATTATTGGCTAAAATGTGTAACTTAAAATTATCATCAAAACCGAAATTAGTTTCAGTTATTGTGATAGATCTGTTGCCTTCGGCGCCGCTTCAAAAACTCCATGACGTTATATGTGTAAAATAAACATAAAATATATAATCCTGTAAATTCACAGAAATTAATTAATTTGGTTAGCATTTGTTGAGAAATGTATTTCAGAGTCGGTAAAAAATCTTGTTAGAAGAGTATTAGGAATCACATTTGAAGAAATTCAATTCTTGAAGAAAATATTATATTTGTGTTTTCCAACAAAAAAGTTACCACATCCATAAAAATTACAAAAGTTAGTAACAGAAAATGTGGTATTGTGTTATATTTAGAAAATATAATAAAAAATATTAAGAGTAAATACATCAAACGATAGAGATTTGGGTAAAACTTGTACTATTAAAGTTGTACGTTTGTATATTATGCTAGATTTTTACCCGACTGCAGAGATGCTTTTCGCGCGTATGCGGCATTATTTATTCCCTCGTAGCATCCAAACGGCTGTCAAGAAATATAATATGGTGGTTCAAAGTTTAAAGAAAATTGCATCACGGGCAATGAAATAAAATCAATGCATTCTGCACACGAGATAGCCAAAGTTCGGTAGAAATTGAAGAAAAACTTGTTGTAGGATATCCTAGGATGGCTCGTTCGATCCACGCAACGGCACCTTTTCACATAATCGAGTGTTTTTATGTTTTTAATTTACTTTTTTATTATTGCAATCACAATGTCTATTTATTGCTATAAACAAAAGCACAAGCAACCATCGAATTTACAAATTATGAACGCAAATATTATAACGTAAGCGTATTTTGTTCAGTATATTCGAGCATATTCCACTACCTCCGCTTTTGGATATCTTGCGTGGTGCTCAGTTCATATCCCCTCCTAAAATGTTTAATATCTCATATAAAACGAATTATTCAAATAAAACTAATTACTAGTAAATGTGAACATAAACTTAAAATGGGTTCGTATATTTTTATGATCACTTTCCTCACTAGCAGTTCATTTTTCATAAAATGTTAAGTATTACATTTTAATAGCAGGAACCGAACCGAAATTTGTAATGCTCTTCACATGTAAAAAGGCTTCACCATAACTACTAAATGTAGTTAGATCAACTAAGTTACTAAGTTACCATGAACTATGTTTCATTCTTGATAAAATCCTAAACGCAAGCTAATTATAAATTGTGGAAACGTAGTTAGTGTTATTACCTAAATGTGTAAATATCGCAGTTCATGTTTTAATTTTTTAATTATAACTATAATTTCATCCCACACAACGACACAAAACAAGATGAGAACAATCGAATTAAAAATAAATATTAATAATTAAGAACTTTTTAAATACAAATATTTTAACGATAAAACCATTACCTTAATTGAGTGGATTTAGAAAATATAGCTTATATCATGATTTTATAGAAAGCTGTTGCATTATCAGATTAAAGTTTTTAGCTTCTACAAAAGCTACAATGAGGACTCAATTGAATTTAGTGGCTATCGGGCTTATCCTCTAGTTATTTTAATCTCTAAAAGGGGTTTCAATTAATTATAAGTTCTACTTTCGCCATTAGCAGTAAATTTGATAGCACAAGAGAAAATTAAATTATCAGGATTATCCGGTGCGAAGAATAAGCAAGAAATATTTTTACCATTAGTCTTCTCTGCTGAATTTATTCTACCCATTTTTCATTTAAATCTTTATATCCAATTAGGGCGTACATGTCCAGTTTACTAAGCAATTTGGTCCATTGAGTTATTTTTAGGAAGGAAAGTAAATAATTGACTACGTACTAAAACACGGTAATAAAAAAAAAATAGCAGAAGGGCTGTAGTTTCTCTCTGCAACGTAAATAGAATAACATATTTATGTATATTTCACACGAATTAGACTATTATTTACAATTTAATTCAAAAATTCTTCGAAAAATGGATTCAGTAAAATTGCATTAAACTAAGATTAATCACTTTCAAAAATAACCAAAAAGGTATTTGGCTATTAATTGTTCGCAGATTTTTTCTCCTGCGATCTTTTTATGCGTTACGTGAGCTGAATTTGTATACAAATTTTTCCCTTTGTAAGGATCAATCTATACAACGAAGTACGAAATCATCATCTCAAGTCATTTAAACATCCCGTAAAATATTCATGTCATGGTCTAGGATATGGAGAAACCAATGAGTCAGCTTATGGTGTGCAAAAAAATTTCATCCTCTAACAACCGTTGATATAATAAAATGCGTTGTTGTCGTCCTCCCCGAGGCTGGATATAATTTTAATCGTCGGTGTCTGGAGACTTTCTAAAATGGTAATTTAATAGCATAAAGTAATTATTGGCGGTGTTTTAAGGTAAATTAATTCTTGCTTTAATTATACCCAAGTGGTCGTTCTTGATTGAGTGATAACCAAGAAAATTTGTACCTTAATCAGATGGTTCTTTAATTTTTGAATTATAAAGTAATACAGGTTTCCACAGAATAAAACGACGTAATGCATTTTGAAGCTTACTCATAAAAAAATTAATTAATATTTTCATGTACATACAATAATTACTTGTCAGTATGCTTCTGGATTAAGATGAATTTGTACTTAATATGGAGTATTTAAATTTTCGGGGGCTAACAACAAAAGAACAGGTAAACATCGAAAAATTGTAGCTTTTGTACAACTTTTAAGAATTCATTTGGTAATACATACCACTACATAAAGTCCCATTGGCTTCGCTAATTAGGCAGGACCACCTTAGATTTTATCCTTGAAGGGGAGATGAATAGGATTAATTAATAGCTATTTAATCAGTGCTCAGTGCAATGACATGAGCTATTTTCTAAACTTTGTATATGACTTCATAATGTGCATATTGAAGATAACTTGTCTTACTGATATATTGGATGATTTAATTTATATTTCGGGGACTTATGTATGTATAACAAAGGTTCAATGTCCATAGTCAATAGAAAGCAAATGTTTCTTAGTGAATTACTAGCTCGGCACCAAAATAAAAATCCCAGTGTGACCTATGATATGTGTCATTCGTAATAATGCTTAGGTATTTTATGGCTATCAGAAAATCTTTTAGCGAAGGATTTCTAAGCGAAGTCCTAAATTAAGGTATAGGAAATTTATTGAGATTGGAACAGCAAATTATGGTACGACATTATAACCTTCAAAGGGAAAAAGAATATATTTTCATCTGAAAAGGTAAGGGCTACAATGGTATCCTATGTAATCTCTCAATCGTAGCGAGAAAATTCATTCAATTTGCCAAACTAACATAATTTAGCAGCAAATTGATGTGCTCAGACGAATCGATGGTACTTTCCTAGTTGGATAGTAAGCTCTACTTAAAGCGGTGGATTTTTTTTAGTGCGTTGATAAAAACGTTCATCGAGCGCAGGGTACTTTAAAACATTCGAGCACGATGTGAACCGAACACTCCATAAATCTCCTACCACCGATTCTCCAATATTCCATATCATACCATAAAATTTTCACTAGTCATAAATTTTATAAAATCCTGCTTAGTGGTTCTACAATTTCTACAGTTCAAACAGCGCAAGTGTAGAAATCGTGTGCTGATTAAATGATATTTTTCCTTTAGAAATTGTGAAAACCAATATTATTCGCAAATTTTACACTTCTAAGTGTGAGTGTGTCCTTTCGAGAGGAACACCGGGACGAAAACTGATCCGAAATGACCCGTCTCAAATTTCATTTTTCAGTGAACATAATATAATTTAGGGAAATTGCAGTATCGTCTGATTATTACGGTTCGAAAACTTTTGAAATCGAAAAACGTTTCAAGTGTAATTTGTTTAAGCTTAAAAACAACTTTACCCTCCCACCTAAGTACCTATACCTTGATAAAATTGGACCGGAAACGTCTTTCAACATTCTCCAGCGACAACGTAGAGCTTGATGGCATTTTTATGTTCAAAATGGTGGAAGAAGCAAAAGGTTTTATTTTTCAGTCGAACGTACTCAATGAGATTTATTCTCTTATTACTATTACTCACTCATAAAACTCGTTGAAATGCTATTTCTATGCCATTATTTTCAGCAGGGTGCCCTCCGGCGCCGTGTTCAACATTTTACGCATTTTTCTTCGGAATATATGCTGCCACAAAATTAGACTCATTTTTCCTGCAGTCTCGATAGCTAGCGTATATATTACAATACATAGCAAAGTGGCCTCAGTGATTCTTCTTGATTTGATGTATTCAATTTTATACCGACCGTTCTCAAGGGGGATGATTTGAAGCACCCGAACCTCCAGGGCCCTAAGACCCAGTCTAAAGTTTTACGACTTTTTCGTTTTTCTTAGCGGTGAGATGATAAGGTGAGGAGCTCCCGTTCGGGAGTGGCTTGAATTTTCATTCTATATCAGTAATTTAAACTTGATTATCCTTCCTCGAATTTTCAAGAGGCCACATGATATCCTAAATATCATGTTTAGCCATCCTGATTAGGTTGGTATAGATTGGGAATTCTGAGGGGGGCTCTGAAGATTCAATAAAGCAAATTACATCGTCTGATACGTAGTAACATCCGAAAAAAGGTCTCACATTTTCCTGTAGCCACCGTTGGACCGCGGGCGTATAATTTAAATCAAGCAATACCGCAATAATTGGGCCCGAACAGCTTTTGATTCGATTTCCGAGAAGTTCATTTATGAGATTCAAGATAAAATCTTCCTGAAATTTTGCCAGGGTTTTTTTAGTATTCAAGTAGCTGGAATTGTTTAGCCTCTTGAAAATATCAACTGTTTCCATTTTCGATATTTATAATATTCAATTTATCGTTTTCTTCTACCTGTTTCTAAAGATAAACATATTTTTTTCATTTTCTATAAACATGATTAAATTGTATTGTATTGATTCCCTTTTATTTCTATCAGCTTGAATTTCGATTGGGGAGAATTATTTTTGATATACACAGACATTTTCTTTATCAATTCTTTATACAAAGGATTAAGCATATTACACGTAGAATGAAACTCAATAGGCCAAGAAAATAAAGAGAAGCATGTTAGAAAAAGGCAAAGTCAATCGTAAGGGCAAATATTCACAGAAAATAACTTTCCGCGTGCTCTTTAATATCCGCCATCAACTGCCATTTAGGAAGTACAAAAGATTCTGCTGAGACGATATGTTGAACAAAGGCTCACGTGTCCCGCTCCGGATGGTGGCTGGGGATGATCGGTAAAATATGCTTTGTTTGACGTCAAACGTAGATAAAAAGCATTTGGAATTTGATGAAAAATGTTTAGGCTTTACAGAGATAGATTGGAACGTGATTGGCATGTTACCATGCTATTAGTCATTTTACTTTATTTACGGACGTGCAAAATTTTATTCACTTCTCTCATATTTCAAGATATCTTATTACTGCTGTACAAAATCAATTTAATTCTTGCTAGAAAAACGACACAATCAATGGAAAAGCCTATAAATTAGAATAAACGCGAAAACTACAGGCTGCTCTCCAGAACATTCTAAGGATATTAAGAAATATTAAGTGAAATTCTTCTGTTTCCATTTCTCATGAGTCAAATGTGAGTTATCATGTCCATGTCCATGTTGTCTTATAACCCCGACCTGGGTCTCTTACTTTGTCTTTAACTCACAAATACTGAGAAAAACCTAAAATTTTAAAGCTTAGTGGTAGTTTTCTTAATGATATTTTAGTAGAATGTGCATTCGCTAAATTACGAGTAAAACGTTTAAGGTAAGCAATTTATCCAATTAATTGTTAAATAAAAGCGGGTAGGTTGAACGTATGTTCTTATTATTGCGAAAAACATTGGTCTTCCATAAAAATGACTTTATAACTTGTTCAGCAACTTTCAGGCACTTTAAAAATCGAATGGGTGGAAAATTTTTCTGTTGAATGGACAATGGGATCAAAGTATGACCTTTTCTCATTTTAGGATTTTAAGAAATACTTTTGTTGTTGCGTGGACATTTTGTGCTGAAAGATGAAGATTATCTTATTATACCTTCACAATTACAAGAGTAAGATTCGGAACTATACATTGTAATGCTACCTCAACAACTTTAAAAGTAATAACTACATAATTATTGGATATTAAAAAAAATAGAAATGGAGCTGACTTTTTAAGCCTTTTTTATTACTTAAAATAATTCTGAAAATCACATAAAATCACCACCTTGAGTAATTCCCCTAAGATACTCTCCGAACCCGGCTTTTGAAATATTGCACTGTTTTTTTTCCTACACTTCTTTGTAAACGAAACAACGTTTATTGTTTTTATGTATTATTTTTAAATGGAATTTTTTAACTTGAAAGACCTTTCAAAGACATTTTATATTTCCTTAAACATAACTTTTATATCCAATTTCATAAAAAGTTAGATAAGTGCAACAGTGAAATAAATATATAAACATCGTATGGGCAAAAATAACTTCAAGTGGGAGCCTAAGAAGTACATTGTTTGTATACACCTTCACAAATTTTAATATCCTTTATAAATTTCGTTTGATATACCGAATTCAAGTTAATTAAATGTAATCCTTTGATCTATTAACAACAGAAATATTAATCAAAAATTAATATTGCTTCAGCAAAGTTGGACTACAAGTGAAAAAAACAAAATCTGACAAAGTATGTCAGGAGTACACGTCGCGTGTTTATTTTATTTAAATTCCCCTGTGAAAAAATAAAGCTTCCACGATGGAGACAAACAGTGTAATTCGAAGGGCTATCAACGTTGCGATAATGGTGAAACTGCATTTTGCCTGAAGTAAACCATATTCCAATTTCGCGGGGCAAATATTTCCCCAGTTGAAGTGGATTCCATGGATTTAGTACGGCGAGAGGGAGATTGCTAAATATAAGTTTTATATCTTGTAGGGGCGTGAAAATTTACTACCATTTCTGCTTGGCACCCCTCACTTTTCCTTAATGTAATTTACTTCTTTCATAAAGTAGAACAGCCTGCTTTAGCATAGACATGCCGTTCTGCGTCATCCTCCAACGTTTAGGAGGATTCCAATTTTATTTGAAAAGCTGCTGAAGTTTATGGATAATTCAGCATAAAAGTGTAGAAATACTTATAATATCGTAAAGTAAATACTTTCATGCCTAGACTCCGGTATTTCCCCTTGCTTCTTGATCACGTCGGAATATAACCGGAGTGCGTAAGGTACATGTTGTACTGTGGGTAATGATTTGTTAAATTATAGGCATCTTAATCTTAAGCAAACGACTCCCGATTACTTCTTGTAAAATTAATGTCCTTTAAAATGCTCAAAACGCGGAAAATCCCCTTAAGCAAATTTTCTACATGAAAGGGCAGCATATTTCTATTGTGTTGTGCCAACAATGGTAAAGCATTGACAGGTATTTAAAACATGTTTACCTTTAGCGTTCAAGTTTTCGATCACTTTTCCCGATTTCCCTGTATTTGCTATACACTGTAGTTCTACCTGCCGTAGTAGTCTCATTTGCGTTTTACAAATTCTCTGTTTCTACAAATAATATCGAACGCCATGCAATGAAATGAAATTCCTTCTTATTGAAAAGTAACAACTTCATCCTACCATCGTTCGTAACATCGTTTTGATGTTATGGTCAAACGTGAAATGTGCCATGCAGTAATAGCACCTATTGAATTACCCACATTCAGACATGCCTACATATGCATGAATATCGGATATAGTACTCTCCTAGAAACCCTAATTGAAATTAGATATCTAACCTAATGTTGGGCGGTTATCACTGTATTTTATCTCGAGATGCATTAGCACACCAGAAACAAGTTTTACCCTACTTTAGTGTCTACATTATCGACTACCGTATCGAGTTGGATCTAGTGTTCTTACATTTCGTTATTTCCCATTGTCGAGAATTTTCCAAAAATTCTTTTCTTGCTACTTGCGTTTATTAAGCCATTAAGAGGGGGCTTCTCTTCATATTAAGTAATTATCAAAATGGGTGCATTTTTGTCGATATTCATCAACTTTGATATTTATAGCTTGAAAATCCAATCAGATAACATCTTTAATCACACCATCAACACAGTATCTCACATTTTATTAAATGGCTCCGGGTGTTATGTTTGCACTTGTTAATTGGTATTTAATTTCGTTTTCAATAAACTTTTGTAATATTTTTCAGATCTTTTTGACCTTTTATTTTATTTATTTATATAATAATTCCTTACCTACAACTTATAATACATCTAAAATATCTCCATAGTTTCATAGTTTCAATATCGCAGGTACACATTTTTAAAATCAGTTATTTTTTATGATAATTTCTAAGTTATTTCTAATCTAAATTTCCAGATTTCAAAGTTGTGTTATATCCATTATAGACTACTAAATTCATACGCTACCCTATTTAGTATGTTAATTTACTTATAGAAAAGTAAAAATTTCCAGAATTGCTATATTACACAGCGGCTACGGTTTTCATGTTTTCCAAAATCACTACCAACTTTCTTACGATTTCTTTACACCCATAGATTAAGTATTAAGCTGAGAAATATAACGACACTCGTCATATGAAGATATAAAAACATATTAATATCAGTCTTTACGTTAATGCCTCTGGAGCATTATAGGAAACAGAAAGGCAATTAACACTCATTCAGAAATTTGCCAATTTTCTTCATGGAGTATGGATCCTGTTGCTTGTAGTGATGCAATGCTAGAAGTATCATAGGCTATAATTATAGAACTTTCATCTATCATTAGTAATGCTCAATTCACGTTCTTAACCCGTAGAACTGAAATAATTAACTACAAATTGCTAAAGTGCTTTTAGAGGATGATACAATTTTGTGAACGTGGCGAGAATGTAAAGTAGTTATACAAGTTGCTTTTCCAAATACTTAGTGAAATTGTATAAAAATATTACAATGTTATCAGTAAGAAGTTTTAGATTATTGAACCGAACATTTTTTAGATTTGATTAGAATTTAACCCTTATAACATTGAATAAACGATTTCGAGTCAGGCGATGAAAAAAGTGTGAATGTTAGGAACTCATGCAAAAGGCAAGAAAAGGCATTGACATTCAAACTTCAAGGCTTCCATACTCAAAGGAAAGGGAATTATTCATTTTCTAGGCTTATATTACTCATGCATATGTAGACGTAGTGAAAATGAATTTGAACACCTTTTGAAAACCGGATCCGAAATGGTTGATATTCATCTTTAAGTATAAATGCAACCATAGACGTGATAGAGGTCCCTGTCTGTTGCCTCTTTTAACTTTATATTTTATTCAAAGTTAAATTATCCCTCTGTCCTTTCTTTAAGAGGTCAGACAAACGTGGCAAACTAAGGAATTGTTTGATATCAGGCTCTTCGGGTTATTTAAATTTTCTTGGAGGCCAAAATCATCAGTTCCCGCTGAAAAGCAAAAACCCTAATGGTGAATTATGGGTTTTGCGCCTCCATGAACCCAGACCTTATGTAAGCTAAACTGAGCCATCTAATTTAGAAATAGCGCTTAAGCCTTATTGCCTCATCAGTGCTGAAGACAGGGAGTTAAATAAACGCACTGCTATTTATCAGCACTATCTACTTTTAGACAAAGATTTATTTTCGCAATTACCCGCCTCACAGAATTCACCGCGAAGATAATTCTTGTTTATGTTATAGAACTCCATCTTTTACACCTTAGATGAGAACTATCAATAAACAAATTGAAGCAATATAATGGAATCCGGAGTTAATCAAGGGTGTTATTGCATGTTAAATTTCTGGCTCTTTGTTGCAAAGATTTAATGTAACTTATGACAGTAAAAGCACCCGCCTTATGGATGTTGCTCATAATCACTTTTCCCGACTATTAAAACTTAGATGGGCCTTCACTTGCAGGAGGAGCAAGTTTGTAAGTGCACACCATAAGTAAGTGTTTGCCATGCCTCTGGGCCATAATTTAATTTAATATTTCAGTTCGATTTTGGGTATACCGACTTCTATTAACATTTGGTCCCGGATTATTTTTAGAGCTGCCACAGAGAGAACAAGCAGCACTTGGCGCTTTCGACGCGTCCGAAAAGATTGAAAATTATTTTTAGGGGTAATCGGAAACGCAATTGCCGCAGAATATTTCGGTGCTAAATCAACATGATTTCTGGTAATTGGATAACCCCGCCTGACCGCAAAACTCATAAAGCGCAACCTCAGTACGATGGATGAAGCACCCCTGCACGTTAACATCTCAGCTATAAATGAAATTGATTTTATAGTTTTCAAAGAGAACTTGTTTATATTAGCACTAATTTTTTTTTTTAATTCTAACAAGATTAAACACTCAGAAACATAAATTGCGAGAAAAGGTAATAATGAATAAAAGTACTTTTAATTGTGTAATCATGCCTTTTGCTTTATATAGAAAAATACGGCGGAAAATTCGCATTGCATTAAAATTTAAATAATGAGATTTATGGTTTACGATTCTTGTTTATACTTAAAACTTTTTTACAGAAATAATAGTCACTTATGTCTAAAAGTATCGACCACATGTTTCTCTTTTCTTTATACGAATCATTTAGATAAAAATTATAATATAAATTAAATACGCATATTACACCTACGTGAATGCAGTACGTATTCATGAAATTAATTGCTATAAACTAAGCAATAAGTAAATAAAAATTACTTTCGGCAGCACCCTGATTTTAAATTAAATTAATTCGGAATTTAGAAAAACAGTTTACCTCCAGTGAAGGATTGAAGATTTGATTATATAGACATTTGCCAAGAAATTGTTTTTCAAGATTTTAATTCTTAAACAATGTTCTTGCTTTCAAATGTTCCATAAATCTCTGAGAATTAATTTCAGATGTTTTTCTAAATTTTATTTACAGGAGATAAAAGGAGTAAAATGTGTTTCAATGCCTTCCATTGTCTCCATAATTCAGAAATGCTTTTACTTCAAAATCCTGCTTTGAGAGTACACGAATATTTTCGCTTCTCATGTATCCATTACGATGAATGTCATCGCTTTTAATTTATTCATTTTCTGTTTTGTTTTACATTTTACGCATAATTGCAAATACTTTAGTATTTAAAAAAGTACCTTTTTTTATGTTCAAATTATTTTCAACGAAGTGTGTCTTCTTAGCTAAGATTATAGTCTTTATTTTTCACTATTGTAGAAGCTTTAATAAAACTCTATTAAAAACAATTATGTTTTATTTTACATATTTTAAATTCCTATAATCCCCTAAAATTGTCCAGCATACTACGCGAATTAAGATTTTTCGACAAATTATAAATTTATTAATATGAATTTATTATTAAGCATAATTTTTTATATGACAGTCGAAAAAGCAAATCTACAATTTTATTTTTGTAAACCAAATCATCCAGCAATTCTGAAGTGTAAAGCAATAAACAAATTAACCGCGTTTCCGCCAACACCAATAAAACCTTTAATCGTATAAATTACCGTGCGCTCTTTGAAATAGTCAACCTTCTGAAATTTCGCTTATCTTCATCAAATGGTCTTTTCTTTCCTTGATCGCACTGACTACACCTAAGCTAAGTATAAAAACATTGATAGGTTCCAGGGAGTAAAAGGCAAAACACCTCGCACACATGTTCCACGCATGTGGCAACCTGTTTCTTTGAAAGGCAAAGAGCAACGTCAGTTGTCCACAGTCTGGTGTGTTTGTTCTCCTGTGTATCGCGCCTGTAAATCCGTAGGCCACCTTGCAATCACATTACTCCGTACAGGAGCAAGAGTTCTAAGCAAATACTTGGTTTTTAGGGTTCTGTACCCCAAAAGGAAAAACGGAACCCTTATAAGATCAATCTCGCGTCTGTTATAGCAGTTTTCTCGGAAACGGCGTGACATAAAAACTTGAAATTTGGTATAGTGTTTGATTTTACTAACGCGCAAATATTCCGATAGTCAAAATTTTAAATATTTTTATTTTATCTTTAAAAGAAGCGAGTTGAGCACTCCAAAAAAATATTTTTTTCTTGGGTTCTATGGGGTACCGTTTGGAAAATTACATAAATAATGTGCGAACACCGATAACAGACCTTTCTGATTTGCACTTCGACCCTTATTCACGGGCTTGGAAGTACAATGTTGGCCATTAGAAGCGCTTATAGTCTCTAGAAGCAGTTTGATAACAAATTTTAAAAAAAACGTTTAGTGATATCTTCCAAACAAAATGTCTGAGGTTTACTACAAATGCAAAAAAGTTGTGAAATGAAAGGTTTCAAATTCAAATTTGCAAATGTGTTTCTTTGAATATGAAAATGAGAATATATCATTTTTCCGTGGTAATAATAGTTGTCCACTTAGGAAATAAAATTTCGAAAATTTTTTCATACACATACACTGAATGTAGCGCGAAAACTGCAAGTAATAATATAAACAACTTTAAGTAATCATCCAGCAAGTATATTAATTGTCTTCAAATCTCGTATATTATTCCACTACATATCAACCAATAATTTACAAAAAAATTATTTTTAATAACTTATTTCTTGCTCCCATATTTACCGAAATCCTCCCAATAATTATTTTTTTAAATTTTACTTCGATGGATTGATAGCTTTTTTATGATTCTTTAATGTTCGTTTACATTGCTGGATCAAAAGGCCAGGCCTTTCCAAGCTTTCAAAAAAATCGAAAAGGTAGAGAAGGACATTTAACTTTAACATCTTGCTACCTTGTAGTAATCAGTTCGTTGATGAATATGTGAATAAATAAACAAATGTGGCCATGCATCACACGGGAGTTAATAAAAATTATAATTGCAATAAACAAGGTAGAGGGATAAATGGTGATGTGAATCTGTGGTCGGAAATTTCTTGATTACTCACAAGATCGATTGTTTCATGGCACGAGGGAAGGTCATCACTATGAATATCTCAAAATCTCATTACAGGTATGCGTATCTATTCAAGGATAAGATCTGAAGGCAAGCAGATTACACAGTCAGCTTGATTTCATTCGAGATTAACACTTTACGTAACATCTTCGGACAGAGATCCACGTTGAGCCAAATATTAAGCAAATCTTCCTTTCCAGATCATACATCTTTATTATAGGGCGAATTACCCACCGATTCATGAATCGCTGTGTGCGGGAAACAGCACGAATGAGCTGGAGGGATTTTTAAAGAAAAGGAATAGGCCTTTCTCTCATTCATTTAATTTCCCTTTATTCTATTTCATATTCCGCCTACGTTTCATCTAGATTTGTATACAAAGGGCACATCCACAGGTTGTAACAGGGTCCGTAGTCTAAACGGAGAAGGATTTTTTAATAAAATAAAAAGGAAAATCTGGTGAAGTCATAAAGAAAACAGCCGCACGAATATCACGGGGAGTAGGATGCGAAAGCTTCTCATAAGACGAGGACTTGACGATGACTCGAGGGTTTCGAATATTTAAGATGGTATCGCCCACTTGTCCATTACGACAGAGGTGAGGCAAAAAAATTTTAATGTTCTAAGCTTGTGCACGGCGAGTGTTAGCCTTTGCATAAAAAACGAAGCCGAAAAAAAAACACAGGAAGGAAAACGAGATTATGAACTGTAGGTACAACCAACCGTCTTCACGATTATCATAAAAAAATCGCAGTTGAAGAAAACTGCGGACACAATTTTGTACGCAGCAGCATAATGAAGAAAAGATGGATCACCTGGCATGGGGAATCAGAAGTCTTCTTAATGGCAATTCTTCTTTTCTTCACATGTTTACTCCCCGATAAATTACAGCACCGATGCGGTTCGTGTTCTCGAAATGGCACTTCCTGATAACAGGAGCTACTTGGAAACAGTTTTATCTGTCCTCGCTGTCCATTGATAGAGATTCTACAAAGCCGATTACCAAATCACTTCCTCGGATACCAAAAAGAGCATTATTATTTTTCTTAAGTAGACCCGCAATGCCGCAGAAAAGTTGTATTTGTTTGCGGCTTCGTACAAAAGATTAAAGTACCTTTGCGGACGTTGACCAGACCGCTGCAGCTTGTACATTAGGTAAGGAACAGTCTTAAAAATTTTATGCGCGTGTTGTACTTGCCGAGTTATGCATTAAAAGTATATCCAATTGTGAACCGAGTTCAGAAGGAAAAGGTTATCGATTCGGCATTTTTATCTTCACGCATAGGTTTTTCTAAAATCACCGAGTTTATGTGTTATCTATTTTTCTGTACGTCCTTGATATTCTTAAAAAATAGTGGACTGATATAGATGAAATTTTCAGTTTTATATAACTGAGTTTTGCAGAAGTTTTAACAAATTCCTGGAATTTTGGAAAGGTACTTTTAATCATTTCTTAAAGCTTTAAATGATCTCTCCGCGAAACACGAAGCCCGAATTTTTTTATAAATTATATAACAAGGAATTAATTGGCCAACCGTTTCAAAATCTTAATACATCTTTGCCTACAGTTAATAAAGCTCTAAAATTAAACTTATAGCCTAAAATTTCTTCAGATTGGGATGAAAGAGCTCTTTACTTTTCATAAAAGGTATTCGTCGGAAAATTTTTCCTTATATCAAAAAGGTTCCAGATTGCAGATGGAAATTTAAAATGAGATATTAATTTAAAATAAAAAAAAAATATTTTCTCAACCCGTGCTATGAAACAGTATTAGTTAAATCGATTGCTTTGCTCTTCTTTGACCTTCAGAGATTTCATATAAATAGCAATTAAATTTGTAGTCCAATCAGTCATAATTAAGGGAAGAGACTTTTGGATATTTTAATTTCAGAATCGTAAAAAATCATGGAATTTAATCCCCAAGCCTTCACATAGAGTATAAAGTCTTAAAGAAATAAAGAAGGAAATACTTTAAAATGTTCTTTCTTAAAATTTATTAAATGCAGTATATTTCTGTTACAATTGGTGTAATTTAAATTTATTTATTTTGCTTAACTATGAGTAAAATATACAATAAAATATTTTTCAAACAAATTATTACTGGTAAAATAATTAAAACCATGTTCCTAATGCCCAGATTTCATTCCGATTTATTCAATTACACATTCAAAAATTTGTTATTCATTTTATTTCTAAAACGATGAATTAAACTTGCGCCACTAAGTTAATTCCTACTCCTGCTCAAATTTATACCGAAATATCAAAAACGAATTTTAAATGCAGTTCTATTAAATATTTGGATGTAGTATTGATACGTGGTATCTGAAATATGAATCTGGAATATACACGATATAGTTTAAAAATATTGAACCATATTGGAAGCAATTCTATAGATCACAAAATTATTGAACTTGTTTTTTATACATAAAGTTAAATAATGTTTATACAATACATGCAGTTCCGACAGTGTATTGAATTTATTAAAATTGTGTAAAATCTATTAAAACTACTAAAAACTGAGTATTATTTTGCCTCGCAAATAAGAAGTTTTTTACAATTTACCAAATCTTTAGATTTTGAACTTCTATATACCGATTTTGATATTTTTGGCAACATTATCTAATCTCAGTGTAAATATTTTATCAAACCACTGGCTCTATTCACAAAAATAAATTTAACTATCTTCCCCGAGTACACCTTTAAAATACCAAAACATTTACCTTGCTGTTTTCTTGCATTTCGTATTAGTCACTTACCTGCCGGCAAGACAGCCAAGGTCAATTGCTTATCTTACAGTCTCACGTGTTATGCAAATTATTCGAACTAAACTTTCACAGCCGAAATCAATTTTTCACGATTGATGTGGCGTCACGTTGAGATTGACTTCAAATCCTTTAATAGTTTTTCTATGCGATGTTATTAATTATCTACGTAACGTACATACCATGGAAGCAACTAATAATGCTCGTTGGTCAACGGAGATAATAAATTATTTGTTTGAGTTTTTGACGTCAAAAACTACTCCCATAAATCTTAGAAAAATGTGGTTTATTCTACGATTAGAAAAAAACTGTGTCATTATAGAAAAACAAACAATCAGGAGAAATGAAATTAGGTTAAGATAAAAACAACCCGTAAACTGGGAGCAATGTTCTGCTTTAAGACGCTTCTCCTTTAAGAAGAGTTTCTTCGGCTTAATTTAGGATAAAGAAATTGCTGTGATGGATGGGTTCACAAAAACACATATACGGAGCCGTAGAATGCCAACAAAGTTATGTTAAATGGGGTGCAGAATGATGATATTAATTTAATTCTTCTTAGTACAATGTAGTAGCGAAGTTGAAATACAATTTGTTACAGAAATTACGAAAAAATTCACGAGTATGATACCTACAATATCCCAGGACTAAAATAATTGATGTTTGCTGATTCATGCACAGATCAAATTGACTAATTCCACTTTTCGGATTTTTTTCAAATTATTGTCTAAAAGTAGTTGAGTAGTTTTAATTTTGAACTTTTATATTCGTTTCTTTAAAAACCACATTGAATGCTACGAAAACCTAACTTTTCTTATGTTCACTGAATTTAAGTGATGTGTTTTAAAAGCCGACGTGAATAATTTGGTACTATAAACGAAACCGACGCGCAAAAATAGGGCTCGGCCTGATTTTCTAAAATGTCTACACTTTATAAGTTGTGGTCCTAATCGATGTGGTAGCTTAATTTCAACTCCATACCGTGTTAATTTGTTTGAATAGGAAGCATTTGTTAAAATAGCTTGAAATTTATTTATGTGAAATTAATTAAAATTCTCAAGTATCAATTTAAAATCATGAATAAACCGTTTCCAAATTCCACGAATTAGGAATTAATTACGGTAAGCTAGTTAATTACAGTCCGCGAAAGTTATCATGTTCAATTCGTAAGAATATTTCTTTTTTTCACCTCAAATCGGATTTCAGTAAGATTTCAATAAAAACACAAGAAAAATCATTCTTTCTCTGTAATTACGTCACGTTCAAATGTAATTGAATTGAAAGATCAGATTATAAATGTAAAATAAATTTGTTTACTGGGATTCTCCGCCAAATAAAAAAGGAAAATTAAGTTGAAAAATGTCGTGGACATCTTACTTAAAATTAAAGAACAGGATGACATATTACGTACTGAAGGTGCGGAAGGTAGGACAAAGGGAATTACTTTTATTTTTATTATTCTAAGGGCCTTTATTTCCATATTACACGACTGTGGCGAGCCAGAAAGGCAGGTAGAATTTTTCACGCGTACGTGTGTATTTGTAACTCTTTGTTATATTGTTCATTTGGAATAGAAGAGGGCTGGAGGAAAGTAAGACATCTTTTACGAGCCTCACCTGGTATATAATATCACTTGAGACCCAATATGGCCGACGCTAGCCCTGTTTATTTTGTGTAACTTTCTCTTTAACATCGTCAAAACGTTTGAATAAGACGATTTCAAACATATTACACATAAAACAGATGTCATTTGATCGAATAGATGTTTTTTTTCGATAAATTTATCACGTAAAGGAAATTATTCGCTGTAGAGTTCAAACAGTTTCTTAAAAATAGAGGATTTAAATTAAAATATATTATTTAAGGGAAACAGATAATCGAAACACCCGACTACGTATGAAATAGTAGACAAGGAAAACATATTATTTTTCGGGCTTATATATTTATTTTTACTGTAGACCCAGTATCATTTAGAATCAAATAAAATGAAGTTGTGCTGGACTTGTGCTTGTAAAATATAAATATGTATAATGAAAATTTCATTTATATTCTATTTAAGGCTTTCCATATTTTTCATAAAAAATAATATTAATATTTGCTTTCGAATTAAATAGCGCAAATTCTACGTTCTTTTAATGTTGAATAATTTCATTTATGAAGACGAATAAAAATGTCTTTTAACCTGACGGAAGTTCTACGTCGATTTCTTCTTGGAAAAGTATATTCTAATTAAATTTATGAAATAATATATTACTGCCGTTGTAACTAAAAAGTGTACAATTAAAGACTTTAAGATTCACACCTCCACCGCTTCACACAACCACTAGAGAAATTCTACTGTCCAGGTAAATAGACGGACAGTCGAGCTAATGGGCAAACGGAGAGACGGGCAGACGAGCGAGTAATCCTATAAAGATTCCACTTTTTTCCTTTTTGAGGCAGGAATACTATAAGAAATTCTTTTTTTAAAAATCTTTATAAGCTACTCAGCAACTGAGCGAATATCATATTTCTTAAAAGTTGGTTTCATACTTTCTTCATTTTTTCGCCATTATTTTTATTAAAAAAATCCCTTTTTTGGAATTGTTTTCAACTATTAAATCAAAAAAATTTTCGAACTAGAAAAAATAAAATCGACTTTCACAGTAAAATGATATCGATTCATGACACTGGAGATTCATTTCCATCTTTTCCGTAAGGTGGGCTATAGGGTGGCGTCCTTATACTTTATTCCGTTTTCCTGATATCTCCCTATATTGGCAAATTGGCCGAGCACATCTGCTTAAGAATATCCTGGAAGACACCTGTCAGCAACCTGCCAGATAAAGAGAATGCTGTTCCTCATATATCTTGGAGATATACGAAGGAATATAATTTCATCACAAGAAGTGAGCTGCTTAAGCGATGGAGTTGAGTTCTTAGAGTTACGCATGCATATATGTAATTTTTTGTTTTTTGGGTTCGGCTTTTATTTTTATTAATAGGAAGCTCTGAAATGGGATTAAAGGAATGTTACTCCATTATGCCTCGTCAGGGATGGAATAGCACAAATTAATAATACAACATGTAAGCCGTAACCAGTTCTTAAAAGACCTCGTAATAATACAAGGCTCTAATGGCAATGTTAATGAAAAAGAAAAAGATAAGGCCATAAGGCCATGTATTTTCGGACAGTGCCTTGCGGTCATGTGAAAGAATATCCATTTATTGGAAATCACTCCCAGTTGTGCATAAAACCATTACAGGAAAAACATAAAAATGATTCATAAGTGTTTTTGTAATCAGTGTTATGTTAAAGAGGCAAAAAGCGATGTACGCGTCGTTTATACATTTATGCATTTGTACGTATGACGATATGAAATATCAAAATCCACGAAGCAATTTAATGTTTGGTAAAATTAAGACCGGTACGCATTATTTTAATGAGGACGCGTTTTATTTAAACAGCGATTTGTTCGGTCCCAAAAAGGATAAAGGCTAACTCCCCTACATTCGTGCAGTATATAAAGTGATACGAAAGAGCATATTTAATTAGTGTATTAAAAGTATTTTCGTGCTTTGTTAGCTTTGAGCACGAATTTGGGTAGTCCATTTATTGTGTTACCAGGGCTCGCAAAGACATCGTAAACTCTATTTAGGGCCTGAAACGTAAATTTAAAATATGCTTATCCTAATAGAATTATGCTGGGTTCCCGCCGGAAATTTTAAGTAACTTTGTTTGATGAACAGTTTTCGATAATTATAGGCAAAGAATTAAGGAAAATTCGCTTATGTGTTTAGTTCATTACTACGTCAAAATTTACGTATTATAAGAAATATATAAGAAGTTACAAATACATTATTTCCGTGTAGAATAATTTTCATGAATATGTAATAACATCACAACGCTAATTATACGATTTAGTTTTTGAAATTATACACAACCTCAGTCCTCATTCTACCATTAAAAGAATTTAATAGGTGAAATTTTACCGCCTCTGTTACTTTAGCACGTGTGTTTTTGAATAGTGAAAAAATTTATTAACTCGATTCACTACTTTCTGAAATTACGACGAAAAATTCGACAAATAAGCTTTCTTTCTTGATAAGACTATAAATAGTATAAATAATATACGTAGAAAATTTCATTGCAGGTATTATTTTTAATATGGTATGGTTCAAGTCCATTTTACAATAAGAAATTTTAATCAATCAAATTTATTTGTTTATCGTAAATAAATGTTTAAATATATTTAAAAATACGTAACAAATTTAATTTGTTTTACCCGTACAATGCCTGCACAATGTTTTACAGAACGCTGTCTATATTTTCTGTAGCAAAGTATTACATCGTACTAGAAGGCAATTTATGCACCTATTTAAGATACAAAATATACTATGGTGTCTGTCTATTGATCACTCAGTAAAACAGCAGCGTGTACCTACAACAAAATACTGAAATACACTTTTATACAAAATTGGAACAGTTCAACCGAATTGGTTGGCAGGGAAAGTTTTCTGCAGTATTTCCCAAACTACAAGGATCCCAATGAAACTTTCAAAACGTCTAGGGTCAACCATTGCACATCGCCATTTGAGCAAGAACTATGCGGTAGTAGTACACTCATGGACCCTGCACCTTGAGGTGGCTTAGGTATCGATTTTTCTTTTGAGTCTCCGAAACGATAGGAGGTAACTATTTTATTAGCAGTGCCACCTGCTCGACGCCTGGAATCTCCTTTGGTGCTTACATTGTACGAAAAGGTAAATTTTACGTAGCAATTAGCCGGCTTCCTGCGTGCTGTCGGGTTTCTTTATATGTACAAAATCTGAGCCATTTTCTGGCTTTTACGATGGCTTTTGGCAAATATTGGTCGTGCCTAATAGTTCTTGACGTTCTCTCGAATAAATCATATGAATTCACGTAGTTACGTGACTAATCGCAGTTTACAATTATTTATTATCTCTACCCTCTACGAAAAAAATATGAAAATAATAAACTGTATGTTAACAAGTTGCTGTAGTTCTGCCTGTGTGTTTTCTTAATGACTTCAATTAAGTTGGAGTTTCTAAGGTATATGATTTAGGAGCCGTTCGAACCGCCGAATTAATCCTTATAACCTTTTGGCAACTCAGATATAAATAAAAGTTATCAAATTTCACGTAATTTCTTAAAAATAAGTCTCAGGAAAATTCTGAATAAGAAGTAGTTTTTAGGATTTCTCTTTCCACGAAAAAAACATGAATCGCTCTTAAATTTTTATTTATATTTTACACCTTCTTTACCCTACGAAAAATACGACGATATTTTATTATTTTGTAGTAGAAAAAGTTCCAGTGTGTTATTCTGAAATTGGAAATAGAAAATAAAACTTTTTTGTTTTAGCCATTCAATCAATTGAAAGATTCAGGCAGAATCCAATTAATTTTTAAAATCCAGTTAATAAAAGTTTTCCTGGTTTATTTAGTAAAGTTCATTTGATTACTGCAAATTTAATTTTAGTATTTATTTTAAAAAACAGTTAAATCAAGTAATATCACAACAAGAATTCAGAAAACTTTTAAAAATCATGTTAACTTAATTAGAAATTTTTTAGGGACTTTATTTTTAACAAATAACCTGTAAAACTGTTACGTTGATTTTAATGATAGTTGCAATTTATTTTATTTATTTACTTAATATGATGAAAAATTTATTTAATTAATATGATGAAAAATTTCTATGGTACAGGAAGAAATCTTTCAATTGCGTCTTTAACAAATGTAATTTACCCATTGCGGTGTTGATATGTGCTTAGTTAAACTCTTATTTTCAATTTATTTCTCTATTCAAATACTTCCCGAATGTCCACAATGCTTCACTTTTGGTTGGAACTGAGCATGATATGCTCTAAAGAGTAATACTTGCTAACCATGTGCCACAAATTAGATCACAGTCCCACCTCTTTCAAATTTGCCACACTCTCAAACATTACCCACATTGCTTTACAAACAACCCTCGAACAAGGACAAAATGGTAGCATTAAATTTCAAGCAGTATACCAATTTTAGTCTCGATCAAATGTTTTTAGCGAAAATAACCTTTTAATTGAATTTTAATTCCTCTTGAGCTGAAGGTACAACCAATTGAAAAATCAGTATTTTGAGCAATTTTCAAATTTCTACGTTCGGAGATCAACTTTATTGACTTTTTTTGGAAACAATAATACGGAACCATTAAAACGATGTTTTCGAACCAGCCGAGTTAGATTTCACGAGAACACCTCTTGGTCTAAGTAGGAGGGATTTAATTATCTTAGCAATTGAAAATTAAAAATAAAACGTAGCTCCCTCGAACCCGAAACGTTGAAATCTTTTATTTTACTCGAAATATTATAGAATATTATAATACGGCAGATGCTCCAGTTTTTAGATCTCTGAGGCACAAAATTCAAATATCACACAGGATTATTAATCCCGTGCTGTGTCATTCATTCAAATTCAATTACGACAAAGAGGATTTACTCGCATTCATCCCATTGTCTTCCATTTTCATATTAATGGATGCACTTTAGGTGCATTTTGAACCCTTTATTTAGCGTTTAAATTTATATAACAAAAATATTGTTCGTATATATTAGATAAAAGTACATAGAGTGACTAAAGAGTGATATTTTATATAAAACTTTCAGACATAATTTACAACTAGATATGATCGTTTGATCTTCATCGTTTTTGAAATCAAAATTGCAAAGTCCTTTTAATTTATGAAAGAAAGTTGATTTCTTAAGAAGTTTGTCTATAACTTTTAATATACAGCTTTAATTATTTTGAAGATGACAAGATGTAAAACAAATTATGCAGGCTTTTTTAATAACTAGTATTTTGGAAACATTTTAGTTTACATAATAAATGCATTGGTCATAATTCTTCTCGTACAAGTAGAGATTCTGGAATAATTAATAAAACACTTGAATTTTTTAACTTTGAAATCTTATATTTGTCTTTATTGAAGACAATTGAAGTCTCATGCATTAATTCATTTTCTCCTTCAGTCATGAAATTTACGTTATAATTTTTACAATTTCAATAAACTATTCTTTTTGTTATATCAATTTTTAATTCGTAACACAAGAATAACTAAACGAAGACTTAGTTAGCAAAAAAGATATTTCTATTCATTTCATCACAGCATGCCACCTGCTAGCACCGAATGCCAAAGGAACTGCATCATAGAATATATAAGAATAGAATGCCGTGAAAACAAAGCAACTGCATCATAATGCACTTAGGGCAGCAGAGGAACTATTATTAACGTAAAGTTTAATTTCGAAATAACAGAAGACCAAGGTTTAACAATAGATAACAAAATATGAAACTATGAATTAAAAACTAAATCACTAAACGCAATTTCACAAGCCCTAGTTCTGCACTAGTAATTTGCCAATGCAAGTATTAAAATTGGAAATATTTAATAATGGAGAATAGCCTAACACTTCTAAGGCTGATAGAAATACTCTTAAAGCCTCAATTAAGCAAACATTGAAGAGGGCTATGCTGTTTACAGATTGTTTACAGAAACTAAATAAACAAAAAAGCTGAGCAAATTACATACGATATTTTTTAAATTCAAATTTAATGATCGTAGTAGAAAATTCCATAAAGTAAGACACAGAATATAATGAAAATACAAATTAGATTTTATGTATTCATAGTTTGCTTTAGCACAGTAAAAAAATGAGTCCTTGCATTTCCGTAGCTAGCACTTTTTAAGCAAATCGCCTCCTCTTGCAAGGTAAATACTGAAGTAATAGAATCTATAAACTGCGAAGGTGATTTGTAGAGGAAAAACTGCAGAAAACAAAAATAGAACGACGATAAGAACGTCAATCGGCGACACTTGTGCAAACGCGGAGAGGAGTCTCGCGTGTGCGTCGCAACATCGAAGGTAACCCTAGCTCATTAGAGTTTAGTGAATATGAAACGCTTTTGTAATGTATGGAAAGTTTTCATGTGTAGCTCATTAATGCTGGGAAAATTCAGACTAATTACAATGTAGAACAATTATGTAACTTATTATGATTAATAAATTTTCATGCTATATTTTCGAAGTAATTATTCACTTCACTGAATCCTTATCTTAAATACTAGAATATATTTGCATTGGGTTAATTTCATACATGGAAGGATTTTGATGGATGTTTTAAATATTGCTAGGATAAAAATGTGTTTTTTTTTTACTAAAAACATCAATGAAACAGAGCAACTAAAATAAAACAAGAAAACTGACAAATTATATAAAATTTTACACATTCATTTTGTTACGAATAGACGAACAGTTGGATTTCCTTTCAATAGTATTATTTGTCGATTTGTCGCCAGCTGGATATATTCTATTTGAAATAAAAGAACTATTTGCATGCTCCTATTGTTTTTCGTGTGGTCTTTCCGGCTGCAAAATTCATTAGAACGATTTTTCATTTTTCCACTTTTTTTTTCCACTGTGAATTGGCGGTTGAAACGGTTTGGCGCGACTCTCGCGTACAATTGTTTAAACAAAACCGAACAGTAATTTAAAAAAAAAAAAACGATGTTTCATATTCAAGAAACAAAAGGGCAGTAACATGAAAGTCATGTACGAGCAGTAAAGTGTGAATGAAGTTTTATATTTTATAGTTTTCAATTTTCTATAAAATTAAATATTGGGTAACGATGACATAATCTGAAAATACAAACCTAGCCATGTATCCCATTTATATTCTTTCAACAACTTCCGGATAAAAAGCTTGGCAGGAACAATAAATTACAAATGATCCGAAATCGGTTTATAGTACTCTAACAGCGGGAATAATTTTTCATTTTTCTGAAAGGAATTATCCTCGAATGATATGCATAAGAACAGGCAATTTATTCATAGCAAATATTTTATTTACTTAATTCGCTTTGATGGATTAGCAAGTGATGCTGAAGAATTCAATTCACTTCACCTGATTGGTATGCAGTAAGGAGTCAGACATACCCTGGGGGGATTTAAATGGAAATATGTCATTGAAGTTTTTTTTTCTTAACAGCAATCAAATCAATCCTTTCGAATATTCGTGAAGAATACTTGCATGTAATAATTGTGTCATTTTTTTTTCTTCTCGTTACTTTAGTTTAAATTATTTATGAATATTTTGGAATATTTTATAAAACCTCCTGGAGAAGGGCCCAAACTATACCCGAAACGTCGAGCAAATAAAATACTTTTCATTTAAATATCGGTGTTTTTACCTTTAAAGTAATAATAACATCAAAAATCAGAATTAATTTACTGATTTTGTAAAGTATAATTCAGTCTCTCTCTCTCAGTGAATTAAATTCCAGTTTTCTGTATAACTCGAAATAAAGGCAGCTCTTGACTTTAAATTCGTGTAGAGAAGAACCTGCAAAATTATTCCAACTGTGAACACAAAAACTACTTCAATGGAGGAAAACGAAAATGAAAGTTATGACACTTAATGAATGATAAATACTTATTATGTCTTTGGATTTTTGGAATGAAATGCGTGCTAGTACTTCCCCTTACCCTTTCGCCGGGTCATAACATATGTGCATTTCTAAAACGCCGGCACAGTATCGATTTATTGAAGCATTTGATGTTGCTTTTGAGCACGTTAAATATTCCTAAGATGAAGATAACAAAAGAAACAAAAGAGCAATTGATCTTTGAAAAATTTTCCCCGTGAAAAATACCGTATAACTTTTATGCTTGAAATTGTAGTGTGATGATAAATTTAAATCTGTCGCATCCAACTGTGTTCTTTCATTTTCTTTCCATTTCAGATTCAAGACAATCATACGGACATATTTAGAGGAGGATGCTGTGAGAGGGCGTGTTTTACAATGAACAACAGCGGCGCTTGAGTGCTTAATATCAGAGCAGTATTTTAAAGTGTTTTTGAAATTATTTACACGGATGACCTGTTTCCATAATAAGCAATTTTACTACTATGCCGAATCGAATAAGACGACGAGACTGAAGAGATATTAAATAGAAAAGAAAAAATAAAAAACAGCAAAGAAAGCCATAAGCTGCAACAGGCAGAAAGAAAAAGAAAACAATTTCCGACTATATTTAACGTATTTGGGGGATGGGTGTATAACAGAAAGAAAAACGTTAGGGCCCGTCTACCTTAGACCACTTACTTGCATGGATCCACCCACAGTAAATGAAGCCTTCACTGAACAACTTTTACTTAATTTTACTACAGCAATAGAAGAAGGTGTTGAAGTTGTTGAAAGCAACAACGCCATCGCATTCACACCTGGGACAACAATATCGAACGCAACATTCGACACTATAGCCGCATTGATTCCTTCAAGTGTCGAGGCTGAGCCAACAGATAATACTACTGCCTTACCACCATTGCAAGCTATACTAGTTAGCATTATACTGCTCGTCATCATCCTAGGTACGGTAGTCGGTAACGTCTTAGTTTGCGTTGCAGTATGCCTTGTAAGAAAATTGCGACGACCCTGCAATTATCTTCTGGTGTCACTGGCTGTATCGGACCTGTGCGTGGCTATACTGGTCATGCCCACTGCGCTATTATACGAGGTATTAAAGAAATGGAGCTTTGGACAGCTCTTCTGCGACATTTGGGTGTCCTTCGATGTACTTTGCTGTACGGCGTCCATACTAAATTTATGTGCCATATCGGTAGACCGATATTGGGCTATAACAAAACCTTTGGAATACGGGGTGAAAAGAACACCACGAAGGATGATGCTATGCGTAGGTCTAGTCTGGTTAGCGGCAGCATGCATTTCCCTGCCTCCATTGCTAATCTTAGGAAACGAACACATTGGGGAGAATGGCGAACCTATATGCACTGTGTGTCAGAATTTTGGGTATCAGATTTACGCAACATTGGGCTCTTTCTACATCCCATTGACCGTGATGTTGTTCGTCTATTATCAAATATTCCGAGCCGCCAGAAGGATTGTAATGGACGAAAAACGGGCACAGACCCGTCTAGAAAACGCTTTAAATGGTGCTACGCAAGAACAAAAACTGGAAACCAGTGGTATTCGATGCGGCGGCATCCTTGGCGACAGTGGCAGCGGCAACAACGCCATACTTGGTTCGCCCCACCAGAAAAAATTACGGTTTCAATTAGCCAAGGAGAGGAAGGCTTCGACAACCCTAGGAATTATAATGTCAGCGTTCACCGTTTGCTGGCTGCCATTTTTTATATTAGCGTTAATACGACCGTTCGTAGAAGGCGAAAGCCATCACATTCCGGAGGCGCTGTCTTCGCTATTCCTTTGGCTTGGTTACGCCAACTCTCTGCTGAACCCGATTATCTACGCGACGTTGAACAGGGACTTCAGGAAGCCCTTCCAAGAGATACTCTACTTCCGATGCTCCAGCTTGAACATTATGATGCGCGAGGATTTCTACCACAGTCAGTACGGGGAGCCGCCCTCGCAGCGGGTCGTTCTCGGCTGTGAGGGTCATGGGGCCAGGGAAAGTTTCCTTTGAAGTAAGTTTGTATTTTAAAGAGAAAAGATATCTAGCTGAAATATTTTAGTTAATTAAATGTTAACATAATGTAAAGATATATGTACGTAGTATTAAAAAAAAAAACAAAAATAATAAGCAGGATTGTTTCCAAATATCCGATTTGTTAGGTATTATACCACTGTCTTTACTTATAAGCAATGTCACGATTCTCTGTGATAAAAATATTTTCAAAAACTATACTGTGCTACATGACCTAATATTTATTTATAACTGATGCAGTTTTATGACATCAGATTTAAATTGTAAAGTTTGTGCGTTTTATTTGTTTGTAGGTTGGAAGATTTCTTAATAAATCTGTAATACTTTTATCGTTTTACTGCTGCAGTACTTGTACTTGTACGTGTAACCGAACGTCGAAATTCGGCCTACTGTTATTTACAAAATCTTACATAAAGTCTTATATTAATAAAGCTTTAAATTTTTTAAGTGTTTAACATAACAACACTTTTAGATATTTTATTTTTGAATGAAGAAAAATATATTATTTTATTTTTTTTTCTGATATGTAAAAAGTACAATGAAGTAAGTAAATTAATGAAAATTAGTAAAGTACTCTGAGCCAGCTATATATATCTACAATCTAACACTCATGAAGCCCGATTTTAAGTCTAGAAAGTGATCCTAAACCGCGATAGATGATTTTAAGTATTTCATTATCAAGTGACTATCGTCTGTCACCTTTCAGGATCTCATTTCTAAATACACTGATCCCCTCAAATATAGGTACAATATCATGACTGCATTTATCACTGAGACAAAAATCCAAATATAAAATAGAGCTACTTTCAATGCGTCTTCAAGTACAAGCAAGGAAATACAAAATACCTTTTATACAATATATAACTACTAATTAATCGTTCAACTATTTGCACGAAAGTCTGTGCAAGGTTTAAAATGTGAGGGATTGTATACAGGGAATTGAATAAAAATCATCAATACGGTCTTTATAGTTGCCTATAATGCCCCCTCACCGCAATTCTCGAAGTCAGTAAACGGATAAATGATTAATAAAACCCTCTTATAGAATTTTCTGGAGACAACATTTGCATATTATGGATCCAGGAGAGAAATAAAGGTATAAATAAAAAGGCATTGTTCACACCAAACGTGAAGAGTTCAGTGAACATTACGTAACTAGTGAAGCAATTCCTACTGTGCCGACATGTTTACAAGCAGTACGAAAATTGGTTTCATTAAAACAATTTTCCTGTTTTCCCTGGCGTAATAGTGTTATTGTTTAGCAAGATTAGTAAGCATTTACCCTCCCTTCTGTCTTCCACGCATTCTTCTTCTGTAAGGAGATTTAATGGGCTTGTGACGTGAGTGTAATATATAACAAATATTTTGTGAACTATTAACACGCATTAAATCCAATGCTGTGCATGCCAACGTCCATTCAAAATTGCTTTGAAGGTTGGGGTCACTGTCTCCTTGTTTCTATTGAATGTAGCATGTTATTAAGTAGAGTGTAGCCTTCGTATGCCTTGATTTTATCTCATTGTAGTTGAAGTTTTATTTTAAAATTGTATTCTAATCTCAAGATATTTAATTTTTTAGTAATTCAATGTCTTCAAAACGTTCCAAGTAGTCTCGATACGTTAAAGGATTTCTTAGGATCTGTGTCTATTCAACCTGGCTCATTTTAGTCCTTTA
This sequence comes from Proctacanthus coquilletti, assembly GCA_001932985.1. Taxonomy (NCBI): domain Eukaryota; kingdom Metazoa; phylum Arthropoda; class Insecta; order Diptera; family Asilidae; genus Proctacanthus; species Proctacanthus coquilletti. The sequence continues at coordinate 98,029 of MNCL01000136.1, forward strand.
TATTTTACATCAAGTTAACTAACACATTTCTCTTTTTTAATTTTATATTACTCTTATGAATCCAGAAGTCTACGTTACGAAGATTTTTATAATACGAAAGATTATATAAAATGAACTGCTTCATTTCGTTTATTTGGATCACTTATTTCTGCCACAATTTGCTCATAGGAGGATAGTTATTTATCATGACAGACTTATGATTACATGTAACAAAGTTTTTGTCAGAAGATTTATTTTGTACGAAGTCCATTTCATTTTATTTTAATTATACGTTTGTCTTTTTTTATAAATGTTGGATTATTACGAGACAGTTTTCCTCATTAATTGTACATCATATGTTCAACATTCGTTAAAAAAATTTCATCAAACCTGTTTGTGTTTAGAATTGTTCTCCTCCGTAAATTTAAAACTTTATTTAAAAATTTTTAATGAATAAAATTAAAAATTTTTAATGATTATGATAACAAGAACATCACGCACTAATATTTTTAGTTTTAAGAACTTTAAATTAATATGTAATTATAGCAACATGTCATCCTTTAAAATCACAACTTTTATCATTCTCCAATTCTATGATAGTCTTCTTGCAAGTACTATAAAAAGTGCAAAAAATCGATTTTTTAATATAAATAAAAGTACTTCTTTTAACATTTCGACTTTTTGACAATCATTCACTTCCCAGGGGTGTTTTTAAATAATAAAGGACGAAGAACAATGCACAAACCCCCATGTCATTCTTAAGATGTTCCCATTAAGAATGAGCATCACTCCATCATCATTCGCTTTGCTCTCAATTATTTTGGTGTTATTCTAGAAGGACATTACTCTGAAATATTTAACGTGAGTGGGTGCAGTGTTTCCTAATATAGTACGTCTCGATTGGCATTCTATTTTAGTATCCAACTTATGAAATCCTTATGAATGTTTTTGTTTTCTGCAGAATTCATTTAAATTATATATTATTTGAACTTTCATATTTTCAAAATCTATATTGAGAGTTCTAACAGTGTAACCTTAATTCTGGAACATAAACTATCTGGCTAGAAATTACCTTTCGTAAAATCTCAATGTACTCGTACATCAGAATTTTATCATCCGAAAGCAGATATGCTATTTCAGGCTTATTAAACATAGTTTGTATCACAATTAAATCTGTTAATCTTTCAGAAAAGACCACAATATCTTGAGTTTATTAATCTTTCATTGCTATTTAATTAGTTTATTTAATACTTATTTTTCATTCATGCAAGCATCTTTAATATTTTTTATTAATTTTTCAATTAAATTCTATTAATTTCCTCTATTAAATGTGCTTTAATTCGACGTCGTTCGAAAGCTTTGCAATCTGTCCAAAGATATATACATAATTTAAGTCTTTTTTTCATATCTCGAATTTAGAATTTCAAAATATCCCTTTATATTTCGATTTATGACTTAAGATTTATACTCTAAGCTTATAAAAGGACTTCTTTTTTTATTTTCTATGTTTCCGTAAAGCTATCTTTTATGGTTAAGTTTAACTTATTCAATTTCATAATTTTAATCCTGTTTTTATTGTGTTTTATGTATTTTTTCTTTTTTTGGTGTAGATCAAAATTTGTTTAGGCCCCATTCTGCTTGCATAATCTTTCCGTGTTTCATATTTTATACGATTTCTCGCGAAATATTTAGACAGAAATCGTATTTGGAAAACGTATAATATAGTGTTACTTATTGAATTACTATTGAATGAGGCAAATGATGTTAATATAAAGAATATGCCGTGCATATAAAATACGAAGCATACGGGGACTCAGGACGTTGTTCTATTGGAAAAATTGAAAATGGAATTGTTTCGGCATTCAGCCCTTTGTGCCTCTAATCGGGAGACGCCGCATTAGTGGCTTAGATGTACTGCTTAAATTTCAGACACATTATGGTCATTAATTTTATTGGTACCAGCCCATCTGCAGCTTCATCTAATTAAGAGATAATTTTAGAACTTAAAAACAGCCATGAGAAATTGGTTAATACTACAATACTAATAATCGCTTACGTTCGTTAAAAGATGACAAAAATAAAAATTAAGGAATATTAATTCATTTTAATATTTTAATATATTTAATAGCATGACTAATAAGCATCTCAAATGTCTCAGCTAAATAAACTAGCAAGTTGTTGTTCGAAAGTAGTTACTGTTTTCCTGTAAATCATTTTGAAACGCATCTGTCAGGGGGATCTCCAGGAAGGGATTTTGAATGGCTAACAGCTATGGAGACTGGAGTATTGATTGATTTTAATATCTTAAGCATTTAATCACTAAACTGGCAACTGAGGAAATTTATGACGAAGCTAATCCGCTTAAATTCAAAACTTGAAAGTATACTAAACTCGAAACAAGTTTCTATAATGAAATATGGTGAACCCAACGGAGTCTGCATGCTACTAGTGCCATTAAACGTGCGCCACAATGTACATTAACTCTCCCGCTACCATCGTACTCTGTATTACCTTGTCTGTGCTTGAAGTTAATAAATTGCTGAATTAGATTAAGATGTTCTTTTTCATAGAATGAAGTCATGAGTGACTCTTCCGAAAACTTCTAGATTTCTCGTCGGCAATCAATTTAGGTTTTGTTTACCGCCCTCTTCGACTTTGATTGATTTTGAAATACGAATTATTCCCCACACAATTATGTTCTCCTTTTGGTAGCGTTTTGTCTCCTGCTAGATAGGACGTGATGTGAATACGTAACGATCTTTTATCGTGGATTTAACAAAACAATATCAAGAAACTTCGCGGTTCCTTTAAAACGAAAGGAATTGAACTTGTGCACTTTAACATATTTCTGCGCTTCACAAAATATGATAACATTGGTTTTCGAAAAAAAAAAATAATAAGAATGAATAAAAGAAATGCTTTTGAATGCAGGAAGACATTCTGTTTTATTCCAAATCATTGTACGATGTAGTGTAATATTAACGAGATAATGTGAAGTATGTAAATACACTAGAATGAAAAAAAATGTTTCAGAATAGCCTACCGTTTAGCTAAATGTATAGATGATTTGCAAGTAGCCGTGTTAAATTATTTGTAAAGTGTAACAGAACCCACACGATAATGTTCTTCCCTTCCCTGCGTACGTAACAATGTAATGAGAAATTTTAGATCTTTTAGTGTTTATATATCAACAATGTTAAAACTCCTATTTATGCTGCGAGTGATTAATAATTTGATTTGCTAGAATTACAGAAAGATTCTATATAAGTTTGAACTAGCTTGGCTGGAATAAGTTCCTACTTCAAAAGATATTGAAAAATTGCATTTTGTCGCAACATATTTTACCGAAATTTTACATTATTTTGATGCTTAATATCATCATTGGATTATTTTATCATTAAAAAAAGTAATAATAAAGATTCCTATCATGTCACATTGAAAGCAAAAAGGAAATTCTTCATGTATCATCCGGTTCACATACGTTTTAAGGAGTAAGTTTTATAAAAGTAGACGATACATTTACTCTAAGATTATTTTTAAATATAAGTGAAGTCACATATTCCAGACACCTTGATAAACATAATTGTTTTTATACTACTAACTGCAGATAACGTTTAAGGCTAGTCAGCAGAAGTGAATGTATAGTGTGAGTAACTGATGAAATGTATTTTTATGATAAAAACTAGAGAATTGACTTAAAACCACAAAATGTAAAAGTTAATAATAATGGTATTGCAATTGAAAATGATGCTTTTACTTTTTCTCGTTTCAATCCTTATTCAATGGATGATATGCAGCCTTATTCCTTTTCAAGGATATAAATTACAGGTATATCTTTAGTATGATATGATCTTCTTCCAATATGGAAGAAATGTTAAAATAAAGAGCGATATTAAAAGCAATTAGTTGATTTTTAATATCATCTGTTTAAGAACATTATGAATAGTTTTCCTCTATGGTCTCATCAAATATTAAATGTGCAAATACTGTGCAAAATAACCGGCCAAACAACATACCGCATTCGTAGCATGTTGAAGAAATTGAACAAATCAAAACAAAATAATTTTATATAAATAAATAATCTTATTTTAAAGGGATGTAAGATTTTGAACAAATAATCAAGTTTAAAAAGAATCATTTTAACTCTAAATACTAAAATGATTTTAGTTTACTTTCATACTTTATATATAGGATAAATTTTCCCTGGAATTACAAGAGTGGAAATGTTAACCCGTTTTATTGCCCATATCTTTTTCAAGGTTTTCAAGAACTGCCTTAGATTGATGATAAGTTAAAATTCTAGGGTGAGAGTAATCAAGTGTCGGGCACTGTATACACGTATATAAATAAACCCGAAATTTTACCTTTAAGAAATTGCGAACTCTCTCTTAACTGATTTAATGAAATAATCCTTGTGGATCAGTATTTATTAATAGTGGTAATAAATTTCATTCTATCGCTCTCGTATAAATCAAAATATGTCACTGTCAACAGATAACGCTCTCTCAATCCTATGTATCTTGTACTTAGGCTAAGTGTTAATAGCTTAAGGGATCATTCTATATGAAATCTTCCAAAAGTATGGCCTATAAAGATTAATCTGTTAAAATGTGCATAATTTTTCGCATGTCCAAACCAAAACATGCTCTTAAATTTGAGTGTAATGGAACAGTGTTAAAAGCGTCTAGAACCATAATTGAAAATAGCAAATTACTTAAGGTGGATATCGTCTAAATCATAAACCTTCAGAAATTAAACAATCCACTCAATTGCTCAATAAATTATAATGCGCAAACATAAAAAAGGAGATTTACGAAACATTCTTCCACAGTGATTCGTGCTCAACCCCTTACGTCTCTATATTCATGTTTAGCGTGATATAGAATCCTTTAATCCATCTTTAAAAATGGAATAAAAAAACCATTAGAAGGACTTAAAACACGCATGTGCATGAGTAAAATCGCACAATTTTATTAGCCACAAATTCTACAATTTTCTCCGTTTTTATGGAAAAGCCCCTTTTACTGTTTAAAAACAAGATTCCACACAAACTGCACGAAATTCATGCTGTTGGATATTTATAACAACATCGTGTCATAAAAAGCTATGATTTTAAATCGATTCCGTATAAACCACATTTTTCTAAAAGTTATTACCTCGAAAGTAAACTCTTTCTCCATTCGGTGCAGCCACAATTGAGAGCACCTATTACTTGTTTTTGGTCCTTCCAGACGGAGTCTGACCACAATGAAAGCTTCATACTGACATTAATTGCTCTATTACCGAAATGATGCTGCTAAGTAAAACCGAAAGGCTTTATACTTAGAAGTATTCTGGCCACATTTATCTGCTCATTATGGTGCTTCTTCGCAAGCCATTCTGCTTCGGAAATTTTGAAATTTACCAGCCTGAGCTAAAGGAAATCGGAATGTTATTAAATGCTATAGTTACTTTTACTCTTTATTTACTCTTTTTTGCTTATTAAGGTAAAATATTCAACCCGTAGATTACATAAGTGGCTTGTAATTTTCTTTAGTCGGACAATTGATGGGCCTATTCCGTGTCTAGAATATTTCTTAATTTATGTAACTCGTAAACTTCGCTGATGTTAAACAATGAAAACCAATTTCACAAGGTTCAACGTTAGCAGATGTTTTAAAGTTTCAAGGACCCATATTAAACCAAAGCAGATGATTACTTCAAGTCCATATAAACTATTCGAACTCATTATTGACAAATTACTCCATTTGTAGTAGTAGCAATATTTGTAACTAAAACTATGATTATTATATACTAAAGTACATATTAATTTCGAACATTTTATATGTACAACTTGATTACATAATTTAATATTATACTTTGTATTATTTTCGATCCTCACGCCTAATATGTTTTCCCGCATGAGGAGTTGCGCGACCCCCTTCAACATCGTCTTAAGCGGGTTCTACCGCATATCGTTTTAAATTTGGTCTTGTAACATAACGTCGTAAAATAAAAAATAGACATTTTTCGAATATAAATTTCAATCAACGTTTCTCAGTTCAATTTTAGAGATATGGAAACAAAGCTCAGCAATAGTTGTCCGCATTAAGTTCTTATCGCCTAAACTCAAGAAACTCATATTGTCCACAACGTCTCTATCAATCTATTAGATTAGATGTAGACCAAAGCACTGATTTTTTGAGGCGACAAGAACTTCATGGAACAATTTAACATTTGTTTAAAAGTGAAATTCGTTAAATCTTCTTCAATAAAGTGTTTAAAAATCTTTACCTTTTCTATTTCAGTTTTTCGAAGACTTCATATCCGATCAAAAAATATAAACAATCCTTGGAGGCGGGCTTATGAGGTTCCACGTATATATATAGTTAAAATTAGAAGATTTCATATGAATTCTTTTTAAAACCTTCGGAACGGCCCCACCAATCTTAACTTTTTTTGTTCAACTCACGTAAGTAAATCGTCTTTCGTCGAAAAGTTTCATACGATTGTGCTTACTTATAAAAAGGTAGTAAACCCACATCCGATTTAAATATTTCAGTAATATGAGGACTGTCAAATAAATATACCATTCATTTAACAACATTATGCTCGTGACTGTATTTAACAATTACAGGGGTTTCTAAACAGGGTCACCTTTATCTTAGGAATATTATCCATTTAATCAGTACGTTTGGTTGTTTTGTAAACATTATGTATTCATAGAATATTCCGCAAAACTGATTACGGTCGCTTGATAAACAGATTGAACTTATGGTAAGGTCTTCGTAATATTCCTCCGTTTATAGCTTCATTCACATATTTAGACTATTAAATCACAGAGGTATGCCGAAGCATAGAACGCATCTACACGGTAAAATGAGCTACCGAAATAATCCTTATAACAATTTCTACCATCCATGATAACGACTTCAATCATTCAGTCTTAGAATACAAAGAAATTTACCCCTTCCATGTTAATCCTTAATCTGGAGTACATGTATGCATGTGTATTATGATATTTAAGATATTTCGACAGAGAACTGTTGAATAAACTTTTCTGGTAAATTTATCTCCGATATTCAGCAAGAAAATTTGCTTTCGTTTCACGTATGTTCCTCATAAGTCATAATTTTTTTCTACAAAAATGCGAAAGATGTTTCGGTACATGAGATAGACATAGAACAATGAGCATACCCGCATAATCTTGGCACAATTTGGAATACCAGCAAAGAACTTTTGGCTCATGCATGTACCACAAGCAAATTGTATAACTTCTAATAATCATATTTTCAGCACTTTTACTGTAATTGGGGCAATTTAAATCTCATTACAATTCCTCTAGTAATGTTAATGTACCACACGAGTAGTGTGTACTTGGGGCATTGCCTCTTAGTCTTGGCCCACTGATCACTTATTCTGAAGGCGTTTCTGGAAAAAGAAAACATACGAAATTAGTTTTTCGTGCAAAATTCCGCTTCGTTTTCACAACAGCAAGAAAAAACTACAGAGTTCATATTCATATACAACTGCGAATTTCTTTCATTGGTAACTTCCAGGCTTTCTTGGCAAGGAAAATTATTTTAAACACGAAACTGCTAATACCGAGTTTCTCCCCCGTTAGTAATTTCTATTTATGGAAATGCACTTATTTAAAACAACTTGCAGTCGTCCGTTCATTTGTACCTATCCATTAGGTGTATTTTTAGAATTTTGCTGCTGTTCTTTTAAAAAATAATATTAATATATAGCTGTTTACAAATACGATCATCATTTTACCGCAACAAAGCACTATGTTTTCAAAAAACGCATTGCAACACTTATCAAAAAGATATTTGGAGTAGAGACCTGATGAGACCTAAATTCAAATGAACCCAAACTATGGGAAAACTTCTCCCGAATGAGGAACAAAGAATTCCTTGTGTTTGATGTTTAGTTATCAAACATTTTTTTAAATAAGGAGCAATTGTCATTAATAATCTTATCTTCAATTTTTATCGTTCGAACATTTGTTATTCGTTTGAATCAGTCGCATTCAGTCTTCCGTGGATTGTGGTCAGCTGAAGTAAAGTTCTACATTAGGATGCCGAAGACGAGTGATCAACAAGAAAGACAACCAAATCGAAGTGACGATGTAGAAACTGACTTTATTAAGGTAAGTTGTGTTAGTTTTGTTATTAATTTATGTTACCATATAATCACATAATCGTTATGCAACAAATAAATCGAAGTTTGCACTATTAGATAAAAGCTATGAAATATCTCCTCAAACACTTATCTGCTGTATTCAGATAAAATAATATGATCAAAACATATTACAAACTACCAATTTGGTAAACAGTCAATCAATCAATCAAATACGATATCACAAAAAAAAACATGCGAATTCGACGAATCAAAAAAGACCTTTGAGATTTCCCTTGAAATTCGCGGAAATCTTTTAATATGATTCACTTCAACCCGGACTTTTTTTATTTCATCCTTTCAGATAGCTGGATTAAATTTGAATTCCTATGCGACAAAGAAAACGCTTGCCCAAGGAATTTTAGATTTGGCACTTTTGTCAGCAAACGCATCCCAACTCAAGTACATACTGTCTGCTGGAGGTAGTCACGAATTCTACCATTTAATTCTTGGCTTAGTTATTACGTCAATATGTCTTCAGGTATGAAGGGAAATCTTTAAAAGTGTGAAGGGATAAAATTTTTATCTTGTTTCCACAGGTTTTCCAGGCAGTACTCTGCATTGTGCTTGGACTCATATTCAACATTAATAAAGTTGAAGAACAAAAAGCCGCTGATATAACAAATAACACTAGTGTGGCCCTTACTATTCTTATTGTTGTTATTAATGTTGTAATTTCAGCTTTTGATATGAAAGGTGAGGTATCCGAAAATAAAAAGGAAACAACATACTCCTAGGAAAATTTGTGAATGCTTACAGTCACGGGAAGATGGATTAATCTTTCTTTATTGTACTCCTTATGCTGTTGATGTGAAATTAGATTGTTGGGAAATAATGAGATTACTAATGTGATTAAAACATAAATATAATGAATTTATTTAAAAAGTGATTATATGCTTTGGTACATACGGAATTTAACCAGAAAAATATGGCGAACATAATATTTCTTTTTCTTCTTATCATAGGATTACATTTTTACCATTTTTACATGGCTTTGGTGGCGGCGTCGGTGGCCGCTTTCTATCATCTGACACATCAATACTTTTTGTTTGTACATATTCATATGAGGAGTTTAATACACAAACTGTATTATTCTGTCTCGTTAAGGTCATATCATAAAATCCCAAGCTAGTAAAATCAGCTGAATCTCTTGTTTTTGCGGGTAAAGGCGGTGGTATTAAATTTTCTTCGGACCCAGTCGAATCTGTTGTACCTAGGTGGGATCAGCGAATTGTTATTGCTTTTAATTTAGTTGTGTTATATTACATACCAATTGAATCACGATTATTTTTTTCTCCTCCAGTAAATATATTATTGGGTGTTGCGAAATCTGAGGTATTAGATGGTGTAGCAATACTAGCGGGTCGTGAAGCTCGTTTTTCTTTTTCTGCTTCGGATCGTAATGGGCGTTTTGGCGTTAACTGAAATTGTTAACATTATAAAATTAATTATTAAGTAATCGAATTCCCGTTTAAATGTTAATACAGAAATTCAAGACAATACCACGGATTTTCTGGACATACCATAACTTTAGTCGACTAGCGAATTACACATATGATAGTCAGGATAGAGTGAATCGTCAGAAGACATGCCATACCGCCTTTTTATATTATCTTTTTCGTATAAAAGGAATGCAAGAATACAATCAAATAGATAAAAGATTGTAAAAAAATACTGGGAAATATTGCCATATTACTATTCAGGCAAAATTGTTTCACCCCTAAAAGATACGACACATACAAAAAAATTCCTAAAAGTTAAGAAGAACTTGTTAGATGTTTCCTAACTACCTTAAGAAATAGAAGGGATAATCTTAAAGAACTTGAAAAAATTAGTAATTGCTGAAACACCACGATCATTTTATAATTGAAGTGACTCATTGTCGTTAGTATTTCATTGAGGATATAGAATGTAAATAAGTTTTCGACTGAATTTACACTTCTTAACAAATTTTTAAAACAATGAGCATCTGGTACATACACTTTTTTATATTGGTGCAGAATATTTGGAAATAAAAGCTTGTGTTTTTTGTTTGAATCATTAACCTCAAATATGCTATTTATGTTAGAATGAACTTTTTCCACTATTTCATGTATTTTTATTCATATTATAAGACATGCGGAATCATGCATGAAAACTTTGCATACTTTGAAGAGGACATAAATGTCCAAATTTAATTTTTATCCATGCAAACAATCGTTTAACTAAACACCGTTATGAAGTTTTTGTTTTTAATTTTCAAGTTCCTATTTTATTTGCTGATTGAAACAATAGTTCATAAAAAATCACGAAAGTATATCATTCTGAAGGCGTGAACATTTATTTTTTTATGTTTTTTGTTTTTTATTTTTTAATGTTTTTCTTTATTTTGGTTAAATAAAAAATTACAACAAATTAAGTACTATGTGAAAAATGCAATTAAACAAAGTATGAGCTTTTTACTTGTCTAGGACAATTTTTACCTCTTCAGTTAACTCAACCACTGGTAAAGAAACTGAATTCCCAGATAAGTCTGCGCTGAAAGCTGTCGAAGTCCTGACAGACGGAGCAGGTGATGATGTCTCTAATGGCGGGGAGGTATACCATTGGCAATTTGATACGGGGAGGCTCAGAGCATCCCTATCAATCTGAAATGAAGAATAAATATTAGAAACCATACAATATCACATATAAATATCCATACTTTCTTTGATGACCGCCTCTTGCTATGATTTTTATCTTTGATCTTCCCTTTCGAACCAGGCGAATTCGATGATGTCCTATAACAAAATCCCAATTTTATTACAATAATCTTTTAATTTAAACTAGCACATTACCTGGTTAGATTTGCAGCATTAAAATTAAAACTCGCGAAAGTTGACTTTATTGAGCTGGTCTGTGATCTACTACCAGGAGTTGATTTGGACAATCCACTACTAAAATTAGATTAAATTAAAATCATTTTCAAAATAAATAGAACATGTCTTACTCAGATGACCCAATACTGGTTTCAGACAATCTATTGCAACTGTCTACACTTGGTTGCGTTACAAGACCATTTCTACGTAGAACAACAAAATTGTCTTTATCCAATTTGAGATCACTTGTCTGTAATTAATATATGAACTATACTTCCAAAACACAATTAAAATTTTAATAAACTTAGTATACCTTTTTTCCATATTTGCTTTCCACGCTTGCTTGCATTTCAGCGAAGCATTTTTCCAAACGTTCATGGAACGGCAAAAGACTGGGAGGAGCTTTTACACGATGAACAGCAAGTGCTAAAATATATTTAATTAATTAAGTATTCATTAGTACAAAACTATAAGTTTACCTAATTCCAGCAAAGGTATCTGCATGGCAATTAAGTCTTTAAGTTTTAAAATTAAGTGTTCATCAGCTGGATGATTTTCTAAGTATTGCGGTGTTAAAAATGCCTCTTCATATTTATTAAAGCCTCCCATAACTGCTGGATCGACGATACCATTAATTTTCATACTAAGAGGATTCAATGGTAGATGCTCATCGGTCTTGTGGGCTATTATTAGCTCACGCAGAACATTATTAGTATTTTCCATAGTCTCAATGGCGTGCTCGATTGGGGAAATCTGTGGAAGCATATAACATTACAGTAATATTCAGATATAACAATACCACACGGTACCTTAAATGTCTCAGATGAGATTACTGGAAACCATCTTAAAATACCAGGCAATTGGTAACTTGTCATTAGAATGGTTCGCTCTAGCCACAATCCTTCCACTTCTGAGCTATTTTGTTTAGAATCTCTATATGGTCGCGAAAATTTAAACTTTTGAACATTATTGGTGCGATAATACTTAACGATTTCTTTTGCTATTATCTTGTCATTTTTATTGCTCTGGAATTTTTCATATTGTTTATCCATAATTGGTTCAACGCTATTTATCTGTATAAATTGTCCATCTGCTTGAGTTATCTCAATGCCAGGTGGTGTTAAAGTTTGCATTAATTCAGCAGCGGGATGCTGAGTAAGTATTCTAGTACAAAATTCACTTAAACGTTCATATTCTTTGCCTCGGTATATAAAAACTTTATTTCGTAAAAATTCTGGAAATTTCATTCCAAAAAAGGCCACTCGAAAATATTCGGATTCATGTCTCATTTCTTTCAAAATTTTTTCAAAGAATTGAGCCATTTTCTTGTAAATGTTACTTAAACTTATATAGTCGAAAACTTCGTTTTCATACTGTTCAGCCAATTCTTTGCACATATCAATCGCGCATTCCCACATCTTGCCCTTATTAAAGTACTCAATAATATCGTAGTACAAAGCCTCCTTTAACTGTCTATGAGTCTTACAGTACGCATGCCTATGCGATTTAAGTAGAGAGGACAATTCAGTGTCGTTCCATTGTAACAAATTACTGTGTAATTTCAATGTAAACGCCGCTTCTATATAATTATCGAATTCCATATGTAAATCACATAATTTATAGACATATCGGATGTACATCTCCTTGCGATTTACCTCCGAGTAGAACTGCAATAAGCTTACAGTACATGCCATCCGATTTTCTTTACTCTCATCGTGGATTATGAAGCGATACTCGAGAAGTCGCTCCAAAAGTTTGGTCACGATGTTTACGAATCGTTCGCCTTCAATGTAAAGAGTATTATGGGATAAGCAATGCTCCATCATAATTTCATGGAAGAGTTCCTTGAATTCAAGGTCCCCTCGACCACCCTCGACAAGTATATCTAATTTCTGTATCATTTCAGTCTCGAATTCATTGAAGTTAGCCTTGTAGTGCATGTTGTTCCTTTTGGTATCTCCATATCCTTCAGGCACATATTTAGAACTATAATACTCGCATTGCATCATATCGAAAAATATTGGTATGGTGGCTCGTCGCAATTCTATCTCTGGAATCATGCTCATTTCCAGAATTGGTCCTACTAACTGTGGCACAAATTGTCGCTTATGTTCGCCCAATTGGAACCACATCTTTTGAATTTCATTTGCAGTCTCTCTTCTTATATCCTTGTACCGCAGCAGTATCGTTGATCTTTTATTTTCACTAAATTGATCAAGTTGAAGAGGGGACTGAATAAGAAACGCGATCGAACACTGGAAGAAATTCGACCACACTTGTTTCTCAAACGGGTTAACGAAGAAATTTATAATGACTTCTGATAAGTGCCTGAGGCTTTCTAAAATAACCGTGTTTTGATGCATTATCATGTCCATCCAATCTGTAGAAAATACAGGTTTCGACACCAGATCTTTGAATACAAGGAGTATTTCGGTGAGGAAGTCTTGCAGATCAAATCGTGTATTGAAATGCTTAACGTATATATCGTAGTGGTGAGTAGTCATTTTTCTTAATATTCCAAGCATTATTGCTACCAAATTTCCAACTAGAGGATTTTCTCTGTCCATTGCAATCGATGTCTGAATTACGGTTCTCAATAGTATGAGCATTATATCACTAACATCGTTTTCCACAGAACCAACGTCCGTACGGAATAAAAGCTTTAGAATATTGTTCATAATGTTGACACACTCAGAAACCTATAAAAGAATGACTGCCTTTTTATTTTTCTCAAAAGAGTAATTTTAAAATATATGAGTAAGAGAATGAAGGTTTATTAAAATTCATTTTAATGTCTTTTTATTAGTGCTTTGACGAAAATGCACAATTTCATTAATTGTTATTTCAACCGGAACAGAAATTACTAGCATATCTACATTTCAATTAAATAGCATTATTGCTCGCCAGGTAAGCAATGGTTAAGTTGCCTACAAAAGTAGGTAATTAAAAAAAGGTAATCACAGTATTTAATAAAAAATGTGCGTATACATTTTCCATTTAAACAATTTGTGTGCCTTTGTCACAGATTTTTATAAATTAAGTAATTACATTTTGCCCGTTTTAAAATACCTGGCCTGCATACCACAATTTACACATTCATTTACCTTGGTAGGCCAAAATGTAATTTTTACCTCTCCCCTGTAGAATTTTTATAAATCATTTCAATAATTTATCTTGTAAGAAAGATATTCCAGACGTTTGAAATATGCACCACAATCAAAATCAAAGTATGTAGATGAAATTTTATAATTTAAAAACTTGTAAAGAATAAAATCATTAAAAGCACATATTTTTTTTAAATGTTAAATATCAACATACGTATAATATTTGTACTCTTTAGTTTAGTAGAGTCGATTTTAGTAGTGAATTTTTATGATTTGTTTAAGATTTATTTTATTTTGATGTGTGTTATCCCAAATACTCGATGGATTTTTAAATTAATATGCTTATAAAAAATCCTCCCTATTAATCACGAAAATCATTAATAATTTTATAAAACGATGAGTTGATAGTCCGAAAAAAAATTTTACTGCGCAACGTTAAATATTCTTGCATAGAAAACTTACTTTCTTTTAACAAATAGTTACTGTAACTTTTATCGAAAATGTTTTTTATAGTTAAGCAAAATATTTAAAATTGCGTCGTCAACGCTCTGCGTGAGTTTTTTTATTACCTTCTAGATAACTTAGAATAACAATATTGTTGTAAATTACTCAAATTATTGTTACTAGTACGTACAAGTATATCCAGTACCAGTATTTAAATTCGCACTCTGACCACATAAAATCATTAGAACGCATCTTATTAATATGTTACCTTCGACTTGGCTGTTGTTTCACGAGTATGAAGTTGCGATTTTAATTCACCCAATACCTTAGCTGCCTTGGTTAGATTCTTTTCTTGCTGCCATATATCGGATTTGTTGTCTCCCTATTTTTAACATATGTCATTTTAAATAATGGATAACAAGGCAGACATTGTAACATGTTTCTTTCTAATAATAATAATGTGTAATGTACATATAATGTGTGAAATATGAAAATGGTTAGTGAACATGAAGTTTCTTCGCCTAAATATTTTCTTGACGTGCAATCCAGATCGACATGCCCGAAAGTAATATATGATACACATAATAATTAAAAATATATTCCATGTACAATTATAAAACTTTTCCAATCTGTATTCATTATGGATTCCCAAAATGTTACAAATTCAATAAATTCCCGTGTTTCTCCATAAGCTAAATTTATTTTACAAACTAATATCGCCCCCAATAAACTATATTTCAAATCACACTAAAAACCATCACTAGCATATTATTTACACTACATTTTTGAAGCAATTTAACGCCCCGAGTAAATGACATTACAACTTATTTTATATCTACCTTTAGAGAATTTTCCCAATAAAACAAAAGCGAAATATTAAAAATTGTTGTACTTTTGCTATGCTCCAAATTATCGTTACTTGCGCGCTGAGTGCTACACTTATATTAGCAATGTCGATGGAGTTACGTAGAATTATCCGTGATGACGCTAAAGTTTTTCTGTTGATTTAAAAATAACCAACTCGGTGTATATCCACTTGGTTTAGGTCTTAAAATGTGAGGAATATTTCTAAATATTTATAAAAACGAAATCTTGTTCTTCGGTTCAATAAAAATAAAAATATTGTTTGGCTATATTAACGAAATGCACACTATATAAATTGGCATTTTAACAAAGTTGCAAATATGCTGATTAACATTACGTAATGGAAAGGAAAACTATTATACTTACGTGTGAAGACCACTTTTAGTACAGAATCAAAGATTCAAGTCTATTAGACGAGCCTTAATATAATTTTAATGTTATGTAATGTTTTGCAATGTAATGGTTACCTCAGAAGAAATCGAGAGTGCATGATAATCAACAGATGACTTTTTAAACGGGCAAAATGCATACGCTTTATGGCACATTAACATAAATGTTATAAGAGCAAAAATCAAAAACTGAAAAAACGAACTTAGCAAAACCCTGTGATTTTTGTTTACATAAACACGTAAATGCACACAATTAGCATGCGAAGTGCTAGTTGAAAAAATAATTCATACGAACCTCTTCTTTACTTTCTAATCTATCCTTCACTTGTTTACAAAATACTGGAAGTAATATTGCCCGGCATTCCGGTAGATGGAATAATGGTGTATCAACGAAATCTTTAATACACATCATCTTGGACTGCGTCAGTCTTCCGGGCGGAAAATGTGTTATAATATCCACTATGCTATGACTGTGGAATGAAAGTGTAAAATTCAAAACAATTCATTAAAACACTTGCAGTCACCTTAGTTTTATGGGATCATAAACTTGCATTAAGTCGGAAGCTATTATATGTAAATACTTCAGTAAGGCGCCCTCCGATTTAAGTAGGTCATTCGGACACGCAATCATTTTAACAAAAGACTCTAACACACCTGGTAGAAAAAATTAAATATTTGATTATAAATTCTACTAAACAGTGGTATAACAAACCTTCTAGCTTCAATTCAAACTCGTGAGAATCCTTGTTGTCATTTAATGCCGCAAAAAGATTCCTCGATCTTATAATAAATTTTATAATGTAGTGCAAATACTTTGTCGTTCTGTACAGTCGATTGCTTGGAGATCGTTCATTTTCTGCAGCAAGCACATCATTTTCGTAGGTTCCATTTATTGCATCAATAATTTGACTTTGCAGGACGTTCATAAGTTTACTTGAAAGAAATTATATGTAAGATAGCTGTTAAATTATTGTATCAATTAAACTTTCTTACTCATATGCTAGTGTTGCGCAGAAACTTTCGTTAATGTACATATCCAGAACAGACTGAAAATGTTGATACTTTAAATCCGACACAATCTCAATGAGTCGAATGAGACAAGTGAAAACCAAGGGATCATACCGCTCGGGATCATCGTTTTCAACCTAATAATCAAGAAACATTTAGTCAGTTTTACTCAAGCCTTACTCAACTAGGAAAGAAAGTTTTTTTTGCAAGATAAAATAGCGCGGAGCGCCGCAGGTCAGAGATATATAAAAACTAAACAAAAGTTATCTGTAGCCACAGCGTTCAGCGTTCTTTTTATGCTGTTACAAAATTGAAAAAGCTGAAGTTCAATCACGCTGCTTTTTGATAAAATACAAAGACGTGTTATATTCTGCTAAATGCAGAAAGAAAAGAAATAAAATCTTATTTCTAGAAACATTCGTTATATTTTTGTGCTTTAATAAGGAATTTTATTGATAAGAATTCTAGAAACTGCATTTAAAAAAATTATTTTTTGTGTTATTGTTATTGTATATATGGCACGATTAAAAAAATCAGTTAACTTACTAAAATGTTGAATAACGCATCCAAAATATCTTGCAAGAATTTTACAATTTCTTCTGGAGGAACATCATTTAAAGCTTTCAGGGAAGTTTCCAGATTTTCCTTATGGGACGCCCAATTAAGTAAACCAAGTAAGCTCACTTTAAGGTAAAAATAAATTGTTTAATTAAATATTTATCAACTTCATTGTACGTACCGTCCTGAGTTAACTTTGTACTGCACAAATTTGATTCAATAATGAAATTATCTTTTGAAAGTAGGGAAAACCCTAATGCTGTTGGTTTGCTGTTCCCAGTGATGTCTTCCACTTTTGATGGTAAGTCCATGTAGGCCAAAGAAAACTCTTTGTCATACT
Source organism: Proctacanthus coquilletti (assembly GCA_001932985.1). Taxonomy (NCBI): domain Eukaryota; kingdom Metazoa; phylum Arthropoda; class Insecta; order Diptera; family Asilidae; genus Proctacanthus; species Proctacanthus coquilletti. The sequence continues at coordinate 115,715 of MNCL01000136.1, forward strand.
TCTTATGGTCAATTTTATACACAGCTAATCTGTGCAATCCCTCCTAAAGCGGAAAGAAGGAAAATTAATAATGAGACCAGCATCACTTGAACTTTCTTTTTAAGTCTCACAAGCATTACCTCGCATACAAGTATACTTTAAAAGTAAGCAATAAACGGTGCAGAGAAGAAGAGAGATCAGTTATTAAGCACTATGTTTATACAATTTTAAGAAGCAAAAACATAAATACCTTAAGTGCCGTTCCATTATCCTGCATCAACTTAACATAGGACAGAGCAAATGGTTTTTCTAATCGATCCTTTTGTTCATTGGAACTTCGATGCTTAAACGTAAACTGTAAATGACAATTTTTGAACTCTTCGATAGGTATTTGTACCTGTAATAGAAAGTATTTATGAAGACGAAGAAATGGACATGTTCGATTAAAATACTTTAAATGTTTCCATCCACTTTGGTTTGTCCTCATGGTAATAAACCAAAGATTTATATTCATCCAGAACACCAGTACCTGCCCCAATAGCCATCACACCAGGAACAACAACTCCCTTTTCATTACAGACTACTACTGTAACTTCAATATTTTTATCGCTACTTTTTGATCCCTTTGAGAACTCTCCTGACACAAGTGTTAAATATAAATCATTCCTAACATCTCCCGGAAATATAACTTCTGGAAAACCCATTTTTCTAGCGCAAGGAAAATTTCCCCTCACCAAATGCGGCAATTCTTCCTTGACCTGAAATTTAAGAAAATCATCAAAAAATCAACTACAGGGCATTTCACTAATGGACCTGCTTCAAGTCACCATGTAAAACTTCAATACTTATGGCCAGTTTTGATTCAATTTTGCCAATGTCTTTATTTAAAACAAGCTTTTTCAATGTTGAATCCAAATTTTCTTTTTCGCATCTGTTAAGAAAATCATATAAATATATATAAAGGCGGAAATTTACACACTAACAATTTACTTACAGAATGAATGGTAAATCCAAGTTATTTCGAAAATCCTCTGGCTTTTTTAAAATTGGAGTCAAATCAATCGCTGCTACACCGAAAGGCCGTCTAATTTGTTCACTCGCGCCATTGGACCCATTTGAATTAATAGAAATTTGGGACAATTTTTTGTTTGCCGAATTTAAGACAGAGCTAGTTACACTCGCGCGCTTTGAGTCAAATTCCTTAAAATCCATCGAGCCTACTCGCACTGCAAAACAAACTAGGTAAACTTTACCTTTCTGAAGGTCATGACTGCTTAGATCCTGAAAAATTTAAATATTAACTACAAAAATCACATAAGGGTTTAATAATTACAGTAAAAATAACACGACTTTTATTAAAGTGTTCAATATCTCGAGCTATTCCTTGCCGACCCCATTTTACCACATAATTTTCTGTTATTGGCTTTTGAAGATCGTTGTCATACAGGTAAAAAAGAAGATCAGAATCTTCTTGGAATTTACAAACAAATGCATGTAATGTTAACAGAATGTTGTGTGAGTATTTGTTTACGGACTTTGCAGACTTATTCTTGTACTGAGGGCTCTGTTATAAATAAAATTCTAAATTAAATAAATCATTACGGAAAATAATATCCAAATTAACTTAAAATATTCAAAAATATTTCAAAGCTTCTTGAAAAAATGTTTCAGGCTTTGAGTTTGCTTAAAAATCAGAAATTTTAGATAATAGGCGTAAAAAATATTTTGTATTAACTCACGGTTGCTTTTCGTATCCGCTCGACGGCATTCAAGTGATGTTCATACAATTCAGTAGTGCATGTGGACTTAATGTCTAACACGCTCCCAGACTCATCCCTGACGACCATATCCAATCCTAGCAGATAGAAGAATCTAATAAACTGTCTATAACTTTCTATGAAACATTGTACCCAAAATACTGTTTCCTATATCAATTTCCGATGTTGCTAAAAGTTTAATTTCGCGCATTTCGTCCACCGGTAAATTTCCAGAGAGCAAAAGGGACCTCAAGCGAATAAGTTCAAGCATCTTCTGTCTTATAGGTTGAAATTTTTCATGGGTGCTCTGAAACAATTTTAGTTTTTTTTCAATTTCTAAATGGAAGTTAACTTTAAATTTAATGCATTTAATTTATATAAAAAATAAAGATCACAGCTGTTCCACTTACCAGGTAAAATTTTTTGAATAAAACTCCCCACTCCCGAAGGACGGACGTTACTTCTTGAACGATATCAGTTCTTTTTATGCAATACTCATTTTTACGAATTTCACATTCACATAGTTGAACGTAAGACTTTGGGAATATTCCGCGAATTGTTTTATTGCTGAAAGAATGCAGTGAATTACGCTGATCTTATAGTTAACAGAACTAATGGTGAAAATGAACTCACCTTTTATTGTACCCATAGTACCAATAAGTCGTTTCTTTTATTATAACCACCGAATCGCCTACATCGAGAGTGAGTCTGTGCGGTTTGTCCTCTTGACTAAAGTTGTTCTTGGCTGTAATTTAAAGAAAACTTGCCTATCTATCAATACACTTTAGAATTCCCAATAGAGACGAACACTGAGATAGTGTAATTTAAACTAAAAACTAGCAGAGTGCCCGTAGCTAAATGACCTGTGCAAAAAATTTTTTATTTCACCCTCACCGGAGCTGGTAAAATTGCTACTTCCTGATATACGTTTTGATTAATACTAATGGACCAAACAGCCCTATTTTGTGCAATCGGAAAATTGCTGCAAAAGTAGGATAATACTGAACGCGTTCTTTATTGTGCCTGGCCCACGTCGGAACTAGAACAATATTTGGGAACCAACTTGCAGCTGCCCGCAATTTCCACAACCGTTTATTTGTTTGCCCAAGTCTCAAGTCTGTCTTGAGGGGCCCACCAATGATTCAGAGAGATAACATGTCAGCGAACGAATGCTAGCTAAACTGAAGCCCCCCAGCACCGAAACAACGGACCTCTTCTAATCTTCACACCCAGAGCCTAGGGTCTGATTTCTCCCCCAGTATTTACGCTAGCCCGTTTAATGTCCGTTTAAACTAGTTATCGGAAAATTGCTTCTACGCTGCCCTGTTGGATAGAAAATTGAGAAAGTGAGCCATGGTTAGTCATAATTAATCCACCTCACTGCACTTAATTGGGTGTCAAGGCGACGATGGCAAGGGGAATGTGTCTCCAACATTGTTTAGGCGAATACCTTGACTGGGTCTAATCCGCCCACAGGAATCTTCCCAAGGGAGGCTCCACATATGAGAGATATAGAGATCATTTGTGGGGTAAGGGGCCAAGACCTCTGACTGATTCGACTTAATTACGAGGCTGGGCTGGCCTAGCCAGAGGCACAACAACAAATCTTATTTAAAACGATCACATACCAATGCCGAGCAAATATCTTTCTCCAACACTGCACCACACCATTCTTCTGCGGTTTTCTTACAATATTTTGCACAATCGACTCATCAAGTAACAACAAATCAATAGAAAACATCTATCTTGACGTTAAACACTTAACACAAAGTGGGGGCGATTCCTTCTTGATCGAAAATCGCAAATGTCAGTTTTGTCGAAAATAAATTCGAAGTAGAAATTTGTAAAAAGCTGATATATGCGATTTGTGTTCTGTTTGAATGATAATTTGAAAAAATTCAGAGTATTGTTGATATTTATATAAACTAGAATTGTTAAAATAGCGAGACAAAGTATAATAATATAATGATTCAAATGTGTAAACAAATTCAAATTGCGCCAAGCTTCACTTCATTCTTATTACGTTCCGTTGTGTATACATCACGTTTGTCAAATTCGCGTTAAAGAGATTAACCGCCATGGTGTAATTCAGGAACCTTCAGTGTCGTGTTTGTATTGTTCAGAGATTTTTCCACGGAATTCAAGTAAAAATATAGTAAAAGTGTAAACGGTTTAATTTCCGTTCTTATTAAATTTTCTTTCAAAACGTATTTAAAACACTCGGAGAAAGTTTACTTGAGAAATTTTTTGTGTAAAGGTAAGAAGCTCATATGCTTCATGCGGTGTAGCTGAATTTTTTCTGCCATTCTACAGAAATCGCAAACGAGAAATGTTTGGAGGAGCAAAACCAGCTTTTGGGCAAACATCGACGGGCACTGGGTTCGCCTTTACAAATACGGCGACCTCATCGCCATTTTCACAATCCTTTGGAAAACCTGCAACTGGGGCATTCGGACAGACCTCGAATTTCGGCCAAAACACTTCCCTGTTTAGTAGCAATCAGCCTGCTGGTGGTGGACTTTTTGGTTCTGGAACTTCATCTAGTTTTGGAAATGCAGCGACTACACAATCGACGTTCGGAGGTAAGATTTATTTGGCCTCATTTGGTCTAATGGATCAAAATGAAATTGCACCAGTGTTTTTAAGTCTTTATATTTTTTAAAATAATAATCCTCATTTGGAACCTTACATTAAAATTTTAACAGTCTTGAATCTGCCTGATTATATATATTTGCTGAAGTAGGAAAGTAACCAGACTTTGTATTGAGCTACTTTCTGTCTCTCCCTCTTTACTGTAACCACTATACTATTGTTTTTTGGTTAGTTTTATTATACTTTCTAGACTTTTACAAACATAAAATTAATTCCAGAGTAGATTTTAAAGTTAATGGTTTCCATACCATCCACTTGGACCTAGTAATCTCTTGATTTTTATCAATAAGAAACCTTTCTTTGTTTGATTTTGCTATTGGCGGAGTTTGCGGACACAATCTCTCTGTCCTCTGGAAAGTTATCTTTTTTTCTTCTTTTTTACTTCCAAATAGCTTAGCAATTTCGAATTGAGTTATCAGAGCTAAAACACACAGAAATAAAGAGATCGTGTTTTTTAGTCATTATATTTACAAAAAAAGGTAAGAGGTAAAAGTCGCGATAAGAAAAAGTAGTAAATTGAAAATTGTGTGGTTCCTGCTCAAGTATTAACAATCGATTTGATGTAATTAGTTAATCATTAATTTTTTTAAATCCAAAGGATTTTCACAGCCAGCTCAAAATACTTCATTGTTTGGAACAACACCACAAAATGCTAATCAAACAGGATTATTCGGGAACCCAAATACGACCGCGTTTGGGGCAACCAAAACGTCCGGTTTTGGGTTTGGTCAAACCCAGCCCACTACATCTCTATTTGGACAATCGACAACAGCCAGTACTTCAGGGGGTGGTTTTAGCGCTTTCGGACAGAATACCGCAAGTGTATTTGGAAACTCAGGCATAGGATTTGGACAGTCAAATAATGCAGCAACCGGAACGGCTGTGGTGAAATATCAGGCATCCATGGGTACTGATACTCTCGTCAAAAATGGACAGCCCAATAACGTGAACACAAGACAGCACTGTATTACAGCAATGAAGGAATACGAAAGCAAATCACTAGAAGAGCTTAGGATGGAGGATTATTTGGCTAATCGAAAAGGGCCCCAGGCAAGCACGACAGTTCCATTCGGTCAAGCTCAACCGGGGACTAGCGGTGGACTTTTTGGAAACAATACCGCACAACAAACAACTGGGCTGTTTCAGCAAAACGAAAATAAGAGCTTATTCGGCACATCAAATACTTTAGGAGGAACTAGTTTTGGAAGCGGTACAACCCCTTTTGGCCCTACCAGTCAGGCTTCATCAAGTATATTCTCTAAACCATTCTCGACACCCGCGACTTCCAGTACAAGTTTTGCCTTTGGTAGTACAAATAATACAAATAATCTATTCGGTGCTAAAAATTTTGGACAAACAGGAACAACTGGCATGTTTGGCACACCGACTCAGTCAGCTACACCTGTTTTTGGTCAAACGCAAACTGGATTTCCGGGCTTCGGCAGTACGAACCAGCAAACATCGCTTTTTGGCAACACATCGACAGACAATAAGAGCACATTTGGCTTAACTTCTACAGCTAACACCGGTTTCGGAGGTTTCGGGACAAATACAAATACTAGTACTGCTGGTGGCACGCTCTTTGGGGCTAAGCCAACTACCGGTTTTGGAACGAACACAGGTAGTATTTTATTTTTGTCCTTTAATAGCAATAGGGCAATTTTTCTTTTATAACAGGCTTTGGTACTTCAACTTCGACTGGATTCGGCACGTTTGGATCTAACACTACAAGTGGTTCTTTGTTCAATAACCCTTTAAATAAACCTGCAACTTCAGCCTTTGGGGGATTTGGAACACAGACCTCAACAGCACCCTTAGGAACTGGTCTTAGTTTTGGAGGTGGCAACCAATCCTTATTCGGTGGCAACACAGCTAAACCTGGGCTTTTTGGTAGTACAAGTACACCGAGCACTGGACTTTTTGGGAGCACGTCAGCATTTCCTTCTAATACGTTGGGTGGATTCAGTTCAAACACATTAGGGGGGTAGGTCATCTAAACAAATATTTTGAAATGCAATAATTAACTTCTGTTTTCCTTTAGAAGTTTGCTGGGTAATACACAACAGTCTTCTTCGGTCCCAATTCATCAGCAGATAATGGCAATTGCAACCTCCCCATACGGGGATAATCCAATTTTTAAAGACTTGAAAATCAAGAAAAGTGATGAGACGGATTCGTTAAAACCAACAAACCCAGCAGCCCAGAAGGCGATTTTAGATTCAACTACAAAGCAGTTTAAAGTATCAACAAAGCCAATCAGTCCCGCTGTTAAGGTCAAACCAGTGGGAAATATTCTGACGAAGGTAAGGACAATCAATAGCGAAACATTAATTGCTTAATTATACATTTATTTGCTTTTATAGAAATCGCTGTTTGAGGGACTTGAGGAATATGATAACACACTTGAGAATAGTTTCAGCTTAAAGCCAAATGCAAAGCGATTAATTATAAAGCCAAAACAAAATACCACATCGAAAATTAATAATGTGGATAGTAATAATACATTTACTAGCAAGGATTCAAAAGAGTTATTGGACAAGGATGAGAGTAACAATTCGTCAGGCAATGAATCTAAAGAAAACAGGGCGAGAAATGAAAATATAACAAAAGTGGCAAAGCCACAGGATAGTTCTCCAAGGAGGGAATCATGGTTGCATCCAAATGCACTTGGGAAGATAAGGCAGGAGAATGTTGAAACTGAATCGATTGTAGATAATACTATGTCCGAACTTGTCCCGCGAAAACCGGCTGAAAGTAAGTTCTTTATTGCACATAGATTTGAATTTTTCTATATTGCGGGTTTTTTTTACAAGAATTATTTTTTGCAGGAGTTGAACAAAATAATAATAATGAATCAGTTCTTGAACGCCAAGCAGCTGGAGAAACTTTCACAAAAACAGATGATAGCATAAGTAAAACAAACTTATCCGAGTCCTATATGGAAGATAAAAACGGTATCCTCTTAAAAGATGCAGAACCACATCCAACTGGAATCACTTTGCGACGAATTGGGTACGAAGTGTTTTTTTTCCCTTAATTTGTATAATTAACTACATTGGATGTAGGTACTATACCATACCTTCGTTGGATGAGTTAACATCTTATTTGTCAGAAGATATGACCTCTTGCGTTGTGCCCAATTTCACTATCGGACGTGAAGGTTATGGAAACGTTTTCTTCACTAAGCCTGTTGATGTGTTTGGTTTAAATTTGGATGAAATCGGTAAGAAAAAAGATTCAGGAATGACATTGTGAAGTTATGTAACCCTATATTTGATTTTTGCAGTGCATTTTCGCCACAAAGAAGTTATTATTTATCCCGATGATGATAATAAACCACCAGTGGGAAGTGGATTAAACAAAGAAGCTCAAATAACACTGGATCAAGTAAGAATTTCTTTGAACGTAAAATATTTTCATTCCACACGTCATGCTTTAAGGTTTGGCCCCATGACAAAACCTTACATGAACCAATCAAGGACCCGGAACGTTTAGCTGCTATGGACTACGAAGGGAAATTACGGCGAGTTTGTGATAAGCATGATATACGATTTATTGAGTACCGTCCAGAAACTGGAAGTTGGGTGTTCAGAGTAAAGCACTTTTCAAAATATGGATTAAATGACAGCGACGAGGAGGAGGACAATGTACCCACGGATCCGAAGAAATTAAAAATCAGCACTGGCACGGCTGAGCAGAAATTACAGGATAAGGTAACTTACCATTGAATTTCACAGCAAATTCTTACATATATTTTTAGCAGGCAGCAGATGCAAAGGGAGCAAAAACCAATGCTGGACTCAGCCTTGTGTTAGAGAATGGCACAAATGACGTCCTTCCCGCAGAATACCGTAATATAAATTTTGATCCTTAAGCTAATTGTGTGTTGCAAGAGTTGTTTTGTTTGCATACCTCTATTAGCTTTACTATAAATTACAAATAAATTGCATGAGAATGAATTTTGCATTGTTATTCAATTTGTTTTTCAGAAGGGGGTCCACAGCGGAGTGCATTTCGTAGTGTTCCGAATTTTCGAACGGATGTGAATACAACTAGTTCTACGGAAATTTTAGCAAGAGGCATCGGAGCTGATTCCCATAAGCTGCAGCTTATGAAGGCATCTCTTTTTGTTGAAGATGATTCAGATATGAGATCTGGTAGGAATTTTCCGATCATAGTTTATATAAGTTTCCTTAATTTTAATATGTTTCGATAAAGTGTGTTCGGAGACTTTTAAGGGTCGTGATAGTCCTGATCAAATTGTGCCCACCAAACAATCGGTTAAAAGTTTCGGATTATCTTCAAACGCGCGATCTCTATCAAATGATAGTATTGAAGGTTTAGGTATTGAGGTAAATGAAACGCAAATCCATTCCTTGCAAATTGCTCCTTATTCTGAGGTAAACTTATTTAAAAAGGCTAATTGTTATCATTTTAAAATTTGAATCTTTTAGTTCGATACGGTGCAACAAACAGTTCAGTTAAAATCGGTTCCCTTAATTTTGAAGCCAAATATTGCCAAGATAAAAGTAACTAATTTAACAATACCCTTTGATAAATCTATTGGAGCAAAGTTGAAAGGCAAGTGTGTGAGCGATGTAGCGCTCTACAATTGCCGTCGATTTAAATTGAAATTCAGTCCGTGCAATACGCTGTTGGCTGTAAAACCATCAACTCGAACTATGATCGACAAAGGTAACTCGCGCTTCTTCTGCCAATTGCAATTTTTAACTATTAAAATTTTAGGTACATCTGCGGATGGTTCCCTGAATTTGTTTGGAACTTGGAAAGGCTTTGCATCAACAACTCATGATCTGCAACAAATTAAAGTTGATGCCGGCTTTTCTTATGAGCCATTTGAAAAAACGACAATAAATCATCTCAAAATCCAATTATCTCACTCACTTCGCGTTGATGTCGAAGAAAGCGATTGCCCTTTCATTCAGTGTGAAGGACGCGAAGACCTACTATTTGAACATTACGAGGAGGCAAAAAAAGTTGAGCAGTTGGGAGAACTCGAAAAGTATGCTGTGTCAGTTTGGTCCTTGTGCTATTCCCTCTGGGGCAATCGAGAAGAGCTTGAAGGCTTAGATCCCGCCAGCCATTTTTCTGTTATTTGTCGTAAAAATCTATTTTCGGACTGGCTTGAAAATCTCCTTTCGGAGGACAAAGCTTTAAACAAAGAGATCACAAAGTCAGGATATCTTGATCACATTTTGGAGCTCTTATTGTGTCATAAAGTAACAGAAGCCTGCGAACTGGCCTTTAAGTATGACGACGCGAACTTATCTTTGCTCTTATCTCAACTATCCGGAGGACCCGCAATCCGACAGTTGGTACAGCATCAGTTGTCCATTTGGCAGAAGATCGAGGCGGATAAATTCATTCAGCCGGAGAGATTAAAGTTATTCATGCTTGTTGCTGGTGTTCCAGTAATATGTTCTTCACACGGCACCATCAACGTTTTTACAGCGATTAACTGGTTAAAAGCATTAGCTGTAAAAAACAATTATTCATTTTTTCGCTTTTTTTTTATAAATATTATTTCCTAGACGCAACTTTGGTATCTCTGTTCTCCATCGGCTTCAATAACGGACGCTTTAATGGCATATGAAAGCACATTTAATTCTTCTGATTTTTACGCTATGCCACCAACCCCAGAACATAAAGATAAATATGAAATGAAGAGCACCCAATCGATTTACGATATGAGGTATCACATCCTGCAGCTGTACTCGAAGAAGGCTTATCCTATGGAAAGTCTTCTTAATCCTGCAACACATACTCCTGACCCATTAGATTACAGGCTAAGGTAATATTCGATCTGTATTTCAACATTTTAACTTAAATCAATTCCCATTAGTTGGTTGTTACTGCAAACATTAGAATCCTTGGGTTATCGTCACTGTTCAGTATATTCCGAAAGTCAATTACACGTTTGCTTCGCGGAGCAGTTGGAAAAGCATGGACTGTGGCATTGGTCAATCTTTATTCTTTTACACATTAAGGACAAGAATAAAAGGGAATTAGCCGTGCAGGAAGTCTTGTATAGGTATGTTACATTGTCAACAAACAATTCAGAAGAGGAAAAGTTCGTCGTTAACTCCTTGGGTGTTCCACAAAAATGGATTGATTGGGCCAAAGCTGTGCGAGCTGGAGTCGAGAAAGATTTCCATCTGCAAGCCAAATTTTTACTTAGAGCTAACCAGTGGTCAGAAGCACATCAGATTATTATGGAACACATCGCCCCCGATGCTATTATAAATGGTATGATAGTACAGTATTAGTTTGCAAATACTAAGCTTTTATTTACTTTCTAGATAATGTAGAATATCTTAAAGAGCTTCTTTCCCAATTCGAAGATCAGAAGTCAAAGAAAGTTATGAGGGTTCAAAATTGGGCAAATCAAGGACAAATATTACTTGATTTCATAGAGATTGATGAGAAGGTAAATGTGAAATTGATTTCCATAAAACAGGGTGGCTAACAGTTTTCTTTAGTTCGAAAGGTTAAAGGGACTACACCTCAGTGATATTGAAACTCGCTGGGAGAACTTGAAACGCCAACTAGCAGATCTCTGTTCTAGAATAAATCTGCTCCCGTGTCCCACTGCAAAGCACAGACTGTGTCAAAGTGAAATTGCGCAGCGTCTGGCGTGCTTGCTAAGGGGAATAATGCTCGCTTGCCAAATTTCGAATCCCTGCCTTCTTATTAAAATCGCTTTGGAAAAACTACCCCTCCCGCAAGAGTTTGCCCAACAGGAGCTTAGGATACTACTTGATGCCTTTGTGGACGACCATTTTAATTTTAGTATAGATGGAAGAGCAAACAATTAATCGAACTTACTGTATAAGATTGTTAAAAACTTCACATAAAATTGTTAGTAAAAGTCGTTACAACTTCATCTACATCTTTCATGGCGATTGAATTTATTTTAATTTTAAGTTGTAAACTTCTACAAAAGTGTCTAATAAATGGTTCAAGTTGTTTCTGAATTATATTTCTTTTTATTTCAAACATAAATAGTGTTTCACATTATCTAGTATGTCTATTAACTGGAGTACCATGTTCCTCAGGCAGGGAGAAAAGTTTCACTTCTTTCACAGGCATGAATAATATTTATTTGAAGACGAAGATAAATGCGTCGTAAGTCGATGACCGAAGGTCTTAGTATTTATTTTTAAAAATATAGGAAACAATGGCAAAGAAAAATTTAGTTTTTATTAGAATCTATAAGCACCGTATATGTTTCTTAAACATTTCAACACTGGTTACAAAGTGAGTACCTGAAAATGAAAAAACAAAATTATTTTAAAGTGAGTTTCACATAACTTTAAATATGAGCTACAAATGAAAAGTGCCATTAGTTTAAAATTAACTAAAGCAGTACAAGTACATCCATTTTTAAGATAGATTTTTCAAATTAACCTTAAAAGGAGTGAATTAAATGATTTTTGGTGTTTGTTCAATTCCAAAAACTTTATTTTAATTTTATTCGCCTCGAATTTAATGAGACTTTTATGTTTGTAAGCTTTTCAAATAAGAAAAGTATTAAATTTCACTATTTCCCGTTTTATACATTCTACAATATCCCGTGTAATAAATACACAAATATTAAAACTCTACAATGCGTTGTATTTGAATATAATTTTTTACTTCAAATTCTTTCTACTTTCTAAAGATAGTAAGCGTAGACTATATTTCCAACAAAAGGCCACAGAATGAGTTTAAAAAAAGTTAAAAGTTAGAGGATATTAAATTAAAACTAACAATGAAGATGGAAAAAGCAAACTAAATATCATCTAAAAACAAAAAGTTGCATATTAATGGAACAGATGTTAATTAAACGATATTGTTATTACAAATAATACAGGTTAATACCTTACATATACTAAAGGGACATTTTCAATTATATTTATTTTCGGCTTATGTTAGTCATAAATTTTTTTACTAAAATTGTAAACGTAAAGTAAGTAAGAATTTCTGATTTCTTACATTTAAAACGTTCAACTTGTTAACAATGAATATAGGAGAAAGTGATAAATTTTTATTTGTTGCAGCAAAAAACGACTTGAGTAAAGTAGAGTTTAAAATTAAATTTCTTAACTACAGTGTTTAATTCCCTTAAGAGCTCATAACATCGAAAAATATGTGTTTCATTATTAAATGCACATAATAATTAATAATTCACAAAAAATTGTTAAAAAATAATTTTTGACCTCGAGAAAGACTAAAAAGAATGAAGTAAATAATGGCATTGGAAGTTAAGTCTCCAATTCAGCCAATTTTAAGACTATACTAATTTCATGCTGTTCATAACATAACATAATTATTTGAATGAAATCGAATTATAGTTATGTGTACGTACTTAAATTTAGTTAATACTGGAAGTGGAATGTAATTTTATTCCCTTTTCCAGTTAAAATAAGTATTTTAAGTGAAACACGATCAAATCAATGCGATGCTTTAATTTGTTTAGAGATATAAATGGAATTTTTTATTAAATGTTGAGCATAAATTCACTCTAAGTGCTTGACTATTTTTAATATAACAACATCGATAAGTGGTCGTGCAGTTACTAAGCAAATCATTAAATCACTTCAATAAACTCAGAGTTAAAGCCATTGTAGCAATTTTACAAAACCTCGATTTATGGTCCATAAAGAGTACACAATTTTGTCGGCGAGTGTTTGAGTGGCATCCCCGCTGCCGTTTCCTATGATGAATGAAAGCATACATCGCGCATAAACAACAAGAAAAGTTTCATGCTACATCGCTACGTCAAAACATTTCATAAATTAAGAGAAGAGATTCAAGTGCCAATTGTTGCTTTCGCAAAAGGACATACTTTTTTCGATTCTAGAAAACGTAGTGGATTTAAACTGAAATAGTAGATCTAGTTAAGAAGGAATGAAGGATTTTTTGCCATAAATCAGGCTTTCTACACTTTAATTAAAGTAAACTCCAAGATGATTAATAGCACAAGAGCTTCATTAGTTGAAAAGTATCTAAATTCAAAGCCTCCGAGTAGCGAAAATCTTTCAGAAGTTTTATTCAATGGGACCAAAAGTTGTCGTGAAGTCATCTGTCCATCATTTGAGTTTTGCCGTAGAAACAAGGATTAAGGATTTCAAGTCAAATGGATCGATATTTGTTCAAGAAGGTACGGTACGTATACAGCATTGGATATATGTGTAAGATTAATACGTAAGAATTATAGAATTCCAATTTCTGGCTATAAATACCGAAAAATAATACTTTCTACCTTGTGCACGTATCGTTCTACCTGTTGCCATCACTTGTTGCTTCACAGGGCAAGTTAGTTGCATACATGTAAAATAGTCCGGTGGTTCTCTTGTACTCGCAGCTTTAATTGTAACATGGTATTTGTAACTTGTGAGGGATTTCAATGCTATGAGATCTAATACTTGTTGCTCAATCATTTTCTTCAGTCTTGCAATTTGAAACGTGAGTACTTTAATGGTTTATAACTGCTTTTGTATTCAAGAAAATTCGATTTTTGTTACATTACTGTCGGTTTTAAGTTAGAGTTTTAATAAACAATTTAATTGCAGCCATTAGTGATAAGTAGCCTTAGAAAAATCGTACCTCTAAAATTCCATTGTTCCAGACTATGGCATATCATGCTTTTGTCACTATTTATAAAATTACTTAGCAATTATTATTTTAAAAATCCACATACATTCTTACCACTTCGACAATCCTCTCGCCTCGAAGAGTTTCTTTTTCAACCAGATCTTCTGGGGATTTTTGTTCAATACCAATTTCACTAACTCCGTAATTCAGGTTCGCATTTCTATGAAAAAAAAAACAACAATATTAGATAATCCACGATTTAAAAATGAATTGAATCCAGAAGGTCTAATTTTATTTTATTTATTTTGATTTTCAAATAAAAAAACGATGTATTCTATTCAGAAAGCGATAAAAGAAGAAAATAATTTTTAGATTAAAAAGTTACAAATATTAACTTAACATCATTTGTTTAATTTAAGTTATTGTTTTGTATGTGATGAATTTATTAAAATATGGTTAAGAAATTTTCATATAATTGGGACATTTTTTACGACAAATTTCACTGTAATTTAACTTCGAGTACCACTATTTTCTTTTTTCTTATATTTCGAAATTGGAACTCTGTACATTTCTATACATTGAAGATATCTAAGAAAAAATATTTTTTTCAGAATATTTAAAAACAATAAAAGCCAAAAATATAGTTTTTGAAATTGTTGTCTGTTTGTCCGTCTGTAACATAAAAAACAAAAAACAGCCAGTTCACGATTGCTGTTGTTTCCTAAAATCTGCAGGCGTTCTTTAATTTGATACCCCATTTGTCTGAGTCCGTGAAGTTCGAAATTTCGAACCCAAAAAATCATAGGCTTTCATGGGATTATTTTCAAAAAATTTAGAAATGGACGGAGAAAGCTATTCGGAACACTAACCCATTTTCGGTGCAAGTAATTGTAACGCTCAAAATTGAATTTCTAACATGCGGATAATTCTACTTTTACCCCATATTTTTAACAATTTTAATATTCCTTCATATCATTAAGTAAAATTTACTACAAAAAAACTTTCAGTAATATAAGGTTCATTGGAATTTATAAAATTAGTCTAGTTTAGAATTAGTACGAATGTGTCGTTTAAATTCATACCTGGGGGCGCAGCTAGTTCTAAATAAATTTCTTAACCCATGCGCTATCAGACGACATATTTTTAAAATCACAAAATAAAAATATTTCAAAGCTAAAAGCCCAATGTACAGCTTTCACATTTTTATCCACTAGCTTTAAAAATAAAATATAATACTTACTGTGAGAGAACCGGCAATTCTTGGCCTTTATTATTTGTTTGATATGAGGCTGATTGATTATCAACTATTGCACTATGATCGTCCGCACAAGTTTGCTGGAAAATACTAACTCGTGTAAATTTTATATATATAAGAATTAATTTCAGTTAGTACACTTATGCTTTCCAAGAGTTCTGAAATCTTCTCGTTCGCTTCATAAAGCTGGAGCTCGACACTATTGTAGTTCGCTTTTAATTGAGAGAATGCTGATAAAAGACCTTGAACACTTCGTAGAGGTACCATTCCTGGAGTTTCGGTTTTTACATCTAGTAAACTTTCAAATTCATTTGAAGGATGTAAAATAAATTGCTTAAATTTTTCTGTTTTCTTCTTTGTAACAGATGAATACAAATCGTCTGACTGGCAGGTATTGCTGAAATGTAGCTTGTTACCTTGCAATATCTTGGTATTATATTTCATATACTTTTGGATAGATTTGTGCAAGAGCTTAGAATCCCTGAAGGGTGCCGGACCGCTAACTTGTAGATCAATTAACTTTTCGGGTTTTGTATTGTTCAAGTCTTTAATTTTGATACGAAGCTGCAAATTGTCCTCTTCCAACTGTTTTATATTTTCTACGTCTAAAAATGAACGATTTGCTTAGTCGAAACAAACTATTGAGTTATTGTGAGTACATTCGGTAATTTTAATTTTAAGTTTCTCATTTTCTTCTTTTAACGCAAAATTCTCTTCTAATAAAGTAAATGTATCCATTTCGGGATCGTTGTAACTGATGTTGATCTCTCGGGCTCGACTTCTGCTCCTAGGCTTCCCTTCAGCTGTCCGAAATGTTGCTATAGGTATTCTTCCTCGTCTTTCCATTGTGAACACTGTAACGTACATTGAAAGTATATTAAATTAGACTTAGTTAACATTCATCCATAAGAACAAGCGCAGAATGAATGAATTGTTATCAGATGGTTTTTAACATAACAATTTATTAGTCTTCTGGCAAATTAAAAACCAAGTAGCAAAAAAATGTAATATTCTTAACTAAATGTTCAAAATAGTATTCGTCTTAAATACTTTATCTTATTTAAAATATTATATAACCACGAACTTAAGTCCCTAAAGTTATATTAAAGATATCTGTACCCGATTTGGACCGGATTTTGGGATCAGGACCATCATGACATGAACTTTTTTTTTAAACTAATGTGCAATGGGATCAGACCCCACACCATGCCAATAAGGTGTAAAAAATCAATAATCCTCAAGATTAGTGGTCGTCTTGTAAAACAATTCCATCGACTCCTTATTTATCATCTCTTATTAAGCAGTAGAAATCTACATAACATGTTGGAAACTCTCGCATTAAGGCTTCTCTTTTCATGGTATACGTCGTTTAAAAGTCAGCAAATTTTTATTTCTATGGCAAATTCTTAAAACAACAAAAGTTACATAAACTTTTATCGGACAGCTGTATAATGGTGTTGTTCTTCCCGTTGATTTATTTACACATACACATTACAATTAGTTCTTAACAATAGATTTTTAAGTAATATTCTATGCTTTCAAAATGGTAGCAGTTTTCTTGTTCCATTTACTCCTCCGAAGATCAATGACATCTTGCATCATGAATTTTACTCGATTGCTAATTTTACAAGTTTCAACTTTTTTATTAACAATATCTTTCATTTGCTGGATAGCAGAATCCAAACAGTAATAACGAAACGTTCGAGAATCTGTTCCAGGGGTCACAGTTTGCTCGAATTTTTCCCCAACAGAGGTTAATAATATACACAAATATTCAAGCCTCTCTTCTGATTTTGGATCCAAGAGTAAATCTATACAATGGGTTATATATTTTATAGTTACTATCGATGACTTAAAAAGTTCTCCAAGAATGTGTATAACGCCAAGATTTCTTTGGTATAATGAAAATTTTTGGTCCTCTAGAGCAACTTGAAGCTTCTGCTTTTTCTTCAAATTCCCACAAGCTTTAATTTCGTCGGCGAGTGGCCTTATGATGTAATCCTTCCTTAAAATATTATCAAATTCAGTTTCCATTCTATCGATCATCTTAAGTTTATAATGTCTTGAAAGGTCTGGTATTTTTTCGTGCGCTTGAGACATTTCTTTACATAAACTAACGCACAGCGCAGTCGCGTTGGGCTCATTAATGGCTTTCTCAAAAATTATCCATACTACTTCATCGACTTTCCTAGGCGTATCGATTGGTATATCCATAATTTTTAAAGCCGTCTTGGTAATTGACTTTCTAGTAATTTCACTAAGGGCTTCATTAACTTGATGGGATAATTTGTCTCTAAACTGAAACTGGAATTTACTTGTGAAAAGCCATAACATCGCCACAATATTTATTACCTTTGGAAAGGCTTCATTTGTCTGCGTCACTTGTCTGCATTCATTTGGCATTGGGCTGCTTGCTTCTGCAGAATCTTCATCGGACTTTTCCGCCTTGTCATTGTTTAATATTTTTAATTTCATACGCAGCCGCCGATTCTCTTCTTTTAGTTGCTTTATATCTGTTACATCTAAAACAATGTGGGATTACACAAGTTTTCATTTACAAGATTATCACTAGTACAATTGCAAATTTGAAATTTCAACTGCTCATTTTCTCTTTTTAAGGTCTTTAAGGAATTTGTATCTCCCATTTTGGTCAACTAGAAAATTATTTCTGTTTCATCAGATGCTTAGTCAGAGTATTTCTTAAGAAATTGTTGACCTAAAATACTATAAATATGTAAATATGTCATTTTACCATTATCGAAGTTACCCAAATTACCGAGATCTTTGTATTTCATGCAAATATAATTTTGCAAAACAGTTTTATTCAAATTTGCCAACTTAAAACACTATATTCGAGGATAAACCAAATTAAGCCGAACTTTATAAAATTCACAAATTGTACGCCAGATAAAATAAGATCAATATAAGATTTATTGAAAATTGAAAATTTCAAATACTACGACTCGTTGTCCCTCTCAAACTGACAAAAAAAAACCGCTTCATAGCTATCTCTGAAACTTAAAAACAGACTGGATTTTTTTATTTCCTATGATTAAAAACTTATATTGTGCGTTATTTATTCAGATTTCTTTGTCAATTTATATTTTTACATATGCTTGTGCCTTGCAAAGCAATTAATTTTTCTTACTTTTATTTGTTGTAAAAATACAGCATGGTAACAATAAGCGAGCAGTTTATAATCCAAACTTTGGTTTATAAAATAAAAGGCCATTAAAAAATCTTCTTAGAAACACTTGGAATAATGGAGGCTTTTTTTATTTTTTGCTGACAGTATAGTTTTACTTTCTATTTAAGCTAGAAAGTGCCTCATAATTGTTGGATTAAAACAATATTCACGGGCATTTCCATAATAATTACACTGATTGACAATTTTTAATAAATATTCTTAAATCCTCAAAGCTAAACTACAGCAGTAAATAAATGCTTAATTTTCTGCAATTAATATAAAAAAAATCAAAGGCTCAAAATTACCACAGAAAAAAAGCGCCAGAAATATATTAAAGATGCCTCCAAATCAAGTTTCCGGAAAAATCGACTTTTCATTTCTTATATTTTCAACCTACATCTGGAGAATATAAGGCCGTATGCGTTAACAAGAGTTTGAGCTCGTTTCCCAAATTTTTAAGCATTTATTTTCATTCCTATGCATAAAATTTTGAAATCAGCAGGAGAAGATCTCGTATCTTTGAGAACGATCTCAGAACTTTTAACAAGAGCTCATTTTCAAAAGTGAGAATGTTCTTCAATTTGTATGCGAATGGGAAATGAGCAAATATTTAATAAGTTTAGAACTCGCTCAGAAATAATCAAGCATTGCTTTCACATTCCTCAGTTTCAAATATATCTGCAGTTAATTGGTATGATGGCGGATTTTTTACAATTTTAATCAAAAATAAAGTTTGCAAAAGTAGAAGGGATCTTATTAGTGACAATTTTCGTCAATTTCTTTGATTTAATGAAGAAAGCTTGCACGTAATAGAACAGAGACTGAATATCGTGGTGTTGCACCAAGCAACCTAGAAAAAATCCGGATATTTATATGCTATGTTGGTGACTTAGGATTTCAGAGCGGTGTTGCTGAAGTTCCCGGAGGACATCAAGCTATGGTCTCAAGGGTTGTGGAAGTATCAAGGACAATTTCAAACCAAGCAAACAAATGGATCGTGCTTTCGCAATCCAATACCAATTCATTGATGCCATCGGTGCTATTGACTGCACTTATGTGCCAATCCGAAAAGATGGGAAAGAGAGGAATACACATCAGTTAGTTTAACAAATTATTAATTAATCCACTTAAGAATCATATCAGTGAACAAAAAAATTTCACAATTAATTTCTAATACAAAAACAAAGTAATTTATTTCTGCGTTTATTACAGTTTTATAAGTATAACGAAAATAAAAAATATACACATTTCTACTTGGACAAGTTAAATGTTAGGAACAATTTCCTACATTGGCCTTAATTTTCATCACTAGCCTCGTTATTTAATAAATTGAAAAACCGACTAAATCCTAAAAGTTGCGCGTTTACATCTAAAAGTTTTCTTTTGGTATCCCACCATTTGAGAAAGGAGTCGTGCGATATCACATCAGATTCATATAATTCCAAAAATATATTACTTAAAAGATTATCAGTATCGTCAAAACCTTGAGCGAAAGCCTCCGCCGCTGATAGACACGGTAGTTCCCTATCTTCTTTTGAATCAATGTATCGAAGCAACAACGGTGTACATTTTTTTCGAAAGAAAATTTGGTCTATGATGCAACTTTTCTGATCACGTACAATGGCTGATTCACACAGGGTCAACGTGAGATTACTTATAAATTCAATATTTATAGTAACGTTGTTCCGGTGCAAATACTCCATAATTTTCTCAGTGCTATTACCGCCTTTTAAGAAATCTTTTATACGTTTGCCTACTGCAGCCATGTCCACAGTTGATCGAATAGATTCACTAATTTCTTTAGAATTTAAAAATTCGAACTTATTCACCTGAATAAATTTGCTCACATCATTCTCATGTAAAAATTCTTCCCACTGAAGATTTTGAGACTGCCACATAATTCGAACATAATCGCAGCCTTTTTCTCGTATAAAATATGTAATAAAATTTTTGAGGAATTCTTTTTCCATTTTTAAATCCAGCAAATGTTCGTTCCAGAATTGTCTTATTGAAAAAATCCCTTTGCAGATAAGGCCTCCAATAAATTCAAAGATGTATTTCCAGGCTTCGGGGACATCAATAACAATCTCATTAGCTATCTTACTAAATTCTAGGTAACCTTTTTCGAAATCTGCCGACTGCAGATAATTCTTCTCAAATAAATGCGAAATAATATCGGACAAAATTTGCCGCGTCTCCAATTTAGTTTTCCTCAGGTGCAAGTAATCGGTGAAAACAAGGTATATTAAGGCCCAATGCAACTTTTTCGGTAATTCTTCCCACATTTCTAAAGACAAATCGATTGGTTCTTCTATGACAGCATTAACCATTCTATCGAGCATGACGTTGATTAATTCATTGTCCTTTTCAGATATATCCGATGGAGCGATTAAGATATCCTCCGGATAGACTGTTAAGGATGGGGTCACCATAGTGGCTGATTTAATCTTTTTCGGTACCGAGGCCGTCTTCGACGTTTGAAGATTGGTTTGGCTGTTCGATTTTGGTATTGAAGGACGGTTTGGAACCATTAGTTTTTTTGTTTCTCGTTTTTCGTCAGCCTCCGAAGGTTTATTTATTCTTCTCATTCCAGAATCGGAATGTTCTTGGGTAGATAGGTAATCTTTGCTTTCCGTGTGAGTCGAACTAATGCGCTCGCGTCGCCACATAAACTGCGAGCAGCCGCCAAGTTTTATGGGATTTTCTGTATGAAAAATCGGTTTTAATTTATTTGTATCCACCATGTGAGATCCCTTATTGCAATGCTTAAACCAGGTTTCCTCAGATACGTGTTGCGCACTACTTTTTATTATTCGCGAACTCTGTTCGCTACTCATATGCGATGATAATCTGTTGTCATATGCTTTTTTTCCAGATGACGAATTATATGCTATATTGTTCTGTTGTTCACTTTGAGCAGACTCCATTATTTTCTGTGATTCTGATCGATGATTTACCATCCAATTATTCATTCGTAGATCAATAACGTCTTGCAACATGAACCGCACCCTATTACTAACTTTGCTGCCTTCAACCTTTTTATCAACAATATTTTGCATTTTACGAATAACATCGTCTAAACAATGGTGACCTAAACTCGTTGGATCCTTGCTAGTAGGAGTTTGTTCGAATTTTTTCCCCACAGTAGTCAACAGTTTGCACAAACATTCAAGTTTGTCTTCTGATTTGGAATCAAGAAGTTTATATACACAAGTTTTTATGATGCTACCAGTCAACATGGACATCTTGAAAAGTTCTCCAATAAAACGTACTGTTCCACAGGACCGTTTGCGTAATAAATACTCTTGTTCCTCAAGGGTAATTTGCAATTCCTGTTTTTTCTTTAAGTCAGTACATGTTTTAAGTTCCTCAACGGTAGGATGCAGGGTTGCATTTTTTGCATGTAAGTCAATAACATTGTCATGGAATTCTCGTTCAGTTTTGTCGAGCAGAGCAGTCTTAAATACTAAGCTGGCCGATTTCTTTGAATCGGTTCCCTCATCATGGTCACATAATGCACTTTTGTCAGCCACACGCTGGCAAAGGCGAGCATAAGATGCGGAAAAGTTCGGTTCGTCGATGGCTTTCTCAAATATTAGCATCATTACCCCATTAATCTTCTCCGGAGTATCAATTTGTAACTTCATTATTTCCTCTACAAGAGCGTCAAATTTTTCTGGAGTAAGTTTATTAAGGATGCCACGAACTTTGCGGAATAATTCCTCTTTCTCTCGGAGAGAAGGACTCGTACTATCTGGAGCCTTAAAATGCGATGGCCGCCACGCGTTCTCTGTTTCACTAAGTTTTACATTCTCCCTCAACGAGAGTCGTACGTGTATCACACCAGGTTTATTGTTCTTGCTGGTTTGTTTTGTATTATTACCGACTTTAGAAATAGACTTATTACCATACTGCAAGCTCGACAAACCAACAGATTCCCCGCTGTTGGAAAAAGCTTGAGTATTTTTGTAACTTCTACTTGTAGCCGTATTGTATGAAATAGGAAGTGGTCTGGGATTCGGGTTTAAAATGCCACTTTCCCTCGAAAGTTTTGGCCTAATTTTGGAAAGAGGTGACTGGCTGAGAATGAACAATTGTGGAATGTCGTACATCTTCTTCCCTTGCAAATTAGAAGGTGACCATTGTTCTTCTTTATAATACATTTGAAGCGATGGAGATCTTTGCTTTGACCCATCAGAAAGGGTCTTTTCTGGCATAACGGTTTGCTTTGTACTATCCTTTTCCATTTCAGTAGCATTTTGATTTTCTTTGGAATGCAAGACGTTGCTTTCATACTTCTGAGGTTGAATGTTTTCCTCAACTTTATCGCAGTTGGTATCGTGAGTTGCGGATTTTGTATTTAAATCACCTTTCACGGGATAAGAGCACTTCCCTCCCTTACTAATATTTGAACATACCGAGGAGTCTTCAGACTTCTGGGTTTTCTTCGTTAAATTTATATCCGTTGAAACTTTTTCTGTAAAGACAAGATGAAATAAAAGACGAATACGGAAAAATATCCGTACTGTTTTCAACACGATCCTTTCTTTTCGATTCTTCGTCGCGATAGTTCTTTTTTTTAGAGTTTTCCGATAACCTTTTCTCCACGTTTTCTGAACAATGATTCTTTTTCCGTTGTCGTCCAGTACCAGATTTCTTATTGCTCAAAATAATCGTCGACTGTATTTTAGGTCCTTCCATGAGCGCTCCTTTCACCTGAGAGCCAGTAAAGACTTCTACTGCCAGAATGGAATTAGTTATTTAATTTACAGTAAGAAATCAATCACCAACCTTGTTTATCACTAATTGGTTTCTCTTGTGAAATGTTTGTACGTTCTGGCTCTTTGGGATTAGATTGCGTAATAGGGCGGTCACCAGATGATTGATCCTTTAGTTCATCCTCATGCCGAACATTCGAGCACTGACTACCTACATCTAATTTCTTAATTGGCTGATCTTTTTCTGTCTCTAGAAACATTGTCCAGTTGTGACCAAAAAAAACCATTTGAAAATTCGAAGCCTACCAGGGTTAGGGTTAGACATTTTACCATTATCCTTAATCGGTCCATCGTTTTTCTCGATCGTCGGTGTATCTTCTCTAACTTCATTGTTGCTAGAAGGCTGAAGATCCGACTTAAGCTCAGCTACAGGCGCATTTTTCATTGGAATTTCTTGAGATACTTTAAGGCTAGCGTTTGTCTGAGATGCCCTTTTGTCTGACTGATTCACAGGTGAATCCTTACTAGTATCAATTATCTCACTGACTACACCCTCACCTAAAGATTTTTTTTGCTGCTTTAACTCTATCCCTTGCGATTTCGATATTTGAAATTCTTCCAAGACATTTTTCCTAGTGACCGGGTGTATTATGGGTAAAGCGTGCGACCGCTTTTTGCCTAGCCCACTGTTCGTTGCTTGGGGATGTGCTGACGGTTGGCACTGTGCCTGTGGCGGTACACTTGGGGTAAGCATATTAACACTTGATAACGCCAAGGGATTTGGAGTGGGAGCCAGCCCGCTTTGCATAATGCCGGGACGGTGCTGTGACGATATTAGGGAATTTGCAAAGAAATACGAATAGCTTGGGAAATTTGGAGCCATTTGTGCCTGGGCGTAGTGAATCGGGGCTGTCGACGTGTATATTTGCGACGCGGGCTGCCGAGGTATATATGGAGATTGGAATGCCGGTGGCATAATTACAGATTGTATGTGCGGTTGGTAAATAGGTTGCTGCAATGCCGCATTATGTGATGCCACTGGTGTCGTCGATGTTGAGTTTGATTGCTGTTGATTGGGAAGCGCACTCCCTTTTCCACTCCCGCCACCACTTGATATATACATGGGATATGGAAATAGCCCTAAGATTAATTAGAATGAAGTGTTATAAATGACATGAATGAATGCTAGATGATTTTAAGCCAAGAACTAATGCAAAACAAGAAGCAAGCATCATCGAAAACAACTATTTGTTGTTAGTTTTTTTTAGTATTCAAATTTTTTTACAACGTCTAAAATAATTAGATTCTGTTCCCTCTCCTTATTTAAAATGCTGAAAACCTCAGATTATGGCTAATAACATAACTGGCCAATATTCATAGGTTTTAAAGAAGCGATTTTTTCGGATATACAACATAAAACCATTTTTTATTTTTCTAAAGCTATTGCTTCAACCTTTTGAACCAACAATTATACTTCAGTTTATAGTAACTATTGAAAATGTCTGTGTTTTGTAAAATTATTTATTCTTTTATTTTTTGGTATGTATAGCACAAAAACTGCCTATTTATATTTGTTTAAGAGTTTATTCTTAACAATCCATGAACAAACGAACCAAGTGAAAAAGCGAACATGCCGCAAACCTGCCTGAAGCTTAAACAAATGAACAAACAGAAATAGACAATAAATAAAATTGAAATTATTTATATAAAAACTTTATTTGGAATGTTAAGCTAAAATTCTGCTGCAAAGAAATGCTTAGCTCGCAGAACATAGTGCACTAAAACTTCTCCACAGCATTATTTAACATCCACTGAAATTCCTTTTAAAAAATAATATTTTTCCTCCAGTCGATATACGTATACAGTATTCACAATTTTTTATGAATTTATTCGTTTATAAGAGCATCAGAGTTGTAAAACTTCCTCAATCTTCTTACCAGTAGTTTTAACATAACTTTAAGCGATATTCAGAGCTCTGTTCGGCCTTTAAAAATCATCATCACCATTTGAATTCAATGCGATTTCGTAATCCTTTAACCGAAAAATTAAACGTTTCCCAAGAAAAAAAATTGATTCAAACTAAAGTAGAGGACCTACGGCACAAACCTTACTGGTATGCATAAATTAAATTAAAAAAAATAAAAAAAACTATGCTAGACATTTGGATTCTTGGGGATTTGAGAAAGTAACCACGAGTATTTACAAAAGTATCAGTTTTATCTTTTCCCATCTTTAAAACATTAGCAAATATTTCGTAATGATCTGTAAATAATCTGCCTCCAATATGGATCGCCTTCCTGGGTGTTTATGCTTCCCGTCCGAGTTGCGACTCAGTCGTGTAGTGGGTGTGTAATTTGATTTCTGATAAAATCAAATTTAATTGTATTAACTTGCATCGTAATTTACCAAAGGGTTTAATAACGACGCCAAATATCGAATTTCAGAAGTGTACTGGACGTAACGTCCGAAGGAGCCCCATGAAGTCGTGAAAGATAGAAATTTCCTGAATACACATCTAAATTTTCTAGAAGCAAAGCTATGAACAAAACTAATAAAAAGAGGCCATGCTTCTATGCAATGAAAATTCAAATGAAGCGACACCTCCAACATATTTTCTCTTGCAAAAAAATTAAATAAATGAAAAATT
Organism: Proctacanthus coquilletti; assembly: GCA_001932985.1. NCBI lineage: Eukaryota > Metazoa > Arthropoda > Insecta > Diptera > Asilidae > Proctacanthus > Proctacanthus coquilletti. The sequence continues at coordinate 141,507 of MNCL01000136.1, forward strand.
TCCATACTTACCGTGGGTGTTGTCCTTCCGTCTCTCACTACTCTGTTTTCTTCTACTTTTTCGTAACAAATATTCAAACAATTTATTTAATTGAAGCTTTAAATTCGCGAGCAGAAATCTCCCTGCTTCCTTGTTAAATTTTTTTTTTAAACCTTTCAATCTAATGAAGTTTGTTTTCGTTTAGCCCGAAGCTACGAGCTCAGCTTGTCACTTTACACACCAGAATGAGGTGTGTTGGTGAGTTGGTGAAAAAATGCTCAGAAGGTGAATCACCTCCCCAACTTCAAGCCGCTACTTTAACAAAAAAAAATTTTCTTCCTGTGTCAATGGGGAATATGGCCTTAAATGGGACGCGTACGCCGTGTCAATTGAATTGTACAGCAGGAATTCCAGCAAAAATTATTAATTTATCAATTGATACAATAATTTCTCGAAGAATTCCGTTAATTCACAGCAAAAACACAAGAAACAAATCTATTAGCACGTTGGCACTCCCGTTATTTATAAACAAAACTTGACATTACGACGTTCGTTGAGTGCGCCGACCGACGGAATTTTAGATAATCAAAAGTTAGTTCGTACTAAAGCCGCAGTAGCGCAGTGATTTATCGTTTGAATGGAGAACTGGTAATGGTTTGAATTGATGAATTTTTGGGCGTTGTAATTTTATCGTGTATTAAAAAGATAAAAACAGCTACATGCATAAATTTCTCCTACACGCAGTCAAAGCTTTTGCATGAAAATTTTTTCATGATTTTGAACAAACTCTCAGGGTTGCGGTAAAAACATAGAATTGAATTGGAAACCCAGAAAATGGATTTGATTTATTTTCGTGTGGAAAAAGAACACGATTTTATAATTTGATATTAAAAACGCTGATAATTTATATAATTATGAAAGTGGAGATAATAATGAACAAATGTAAAAAAATCTAGGCCAATTGGGATGACAATGATTAAAATTTCGATAACACTTGAAAGGAAACCTTGCAAACACATGTGAATTATTTGAATTATTTTAAAATATATATGATTAATACAACACTATAAAATTCTCGCGATATAGCTGATTGATATTAATATACATAGGTAGATTTCTAGTGGAAAAATGCTTTAATTGATTTTTTGGGTATAAATATTAAAAATTAAAAGGAAAAGGTTAAACTCGCACACATTGAATTTTATTTCCATTTCTTATTAAGTGAAAACAGTTTATTTCCATATAAATCTATAATAATTAACATTATATATATATAAGTAATATACACAGCTTGAGCTATTTTTAAATTAATTAAAAAATAGAAATAAATAAAGTAAAAAATTAATAAATAAATAATGGGATAAATAAAAAATAAATAAACTTCATCAAATTCTTGTTTATTTCCACCCGAATATCTCCTTCATAATGTGATGGTCGCATTACAGAGTTTATATAGTTTGGTGAATATTTTATTGTCATTTTCCGTCAAATGTTTCAAATAAATTGTTATAAAACTAGCGTAGGCATTTTTAAAAATTTGAAAAATTGTCCTTTTATTAAATTTATCGTTTTTGTTTCAGGAGTTGCAATGTTCTGACTGATCCGGACGATTTTCGTTTATATCAGTTGGGTACGTCTTAAAAACAAACTAATATTTTATAGTCATGCTTAAATTCAAAAAGATTTTTGTTCGCTTTTTGTTGTTTTCACGCAAAAGCGACTTATTTGATTGATGTGAATTTTTCACCATTGTGGTAAGGGTGTCCTGATGAAGTTTTCTAGAATTATGCCATTTGATTTTTAGGAATTCAGCCTTAGGTTATTTTCATTTTGGAAGTGCCAATTTAGGATATATTATAAGTTGACCGGGCTGGGCTTATGGTGTAACACATATGACGAAGCCATAAATAAGAGGGGCACTATGACTGTGCCAGCTAAATTGTAATTGTGCCAACAAAATTATAATTGAATTTGCGATATCTGTACGCTCTGGTAAACAAAATTTGGACCCATGCTTTCTGCAAATATGCTCCAAGTTTTGACAATTAACTAGGATCTAGTTATCAGAAAATTTAATTCTCGACTTCATGACAAAGTAAACAAAACATAAAGGAATTTATAGAATTTCGCACACTGTCTAAGTCCCCAATATAATGTTAAAAGGCCTAGAATAAAAAATAAGTACCAAGTATGATAAATATCACACAATTTTTCCAAAGTTATTGTTCAAATAATATCTAAAAGTAAAAGTAAAAGAAAAAAAACAAAAGCTATATATCGTTAAACTTTTAAAAAAGAGCTGCCTAGTTGTGATCCTAATTTCCAAAGTAATGTTACGAGTATTATCCGCGATATCATCTCACCGTGAAATTTCATTATTTTGCCAAAACATTAACATGGAGTTTCATGTAAATATGGAAAAAATAAAATTTTCAGTGTGAATTTGAGGACTGAAATTTTATTGAGATGAAAAAGGCTAGCGTCTACCACTGTAGTAATTCTAAATACACCTCGGTTTCTTTTTACGCGGTAGGTACGTACCGTGTAAGAAAAGAACCGCGTAAAAAAGGAACCAGATAAACAAAATATGCTATGTGAAAATAGATTTGCAAAAAAGTAGAAAACTTCTATTAAACTAAGGTAAAGTATACAAAAGCCATTTTAAAATATAAAAATGCATTCAATCAAAATGTGTTATTTAATAAATATATTTCAAAGTATATTCATAAAATTAAATTAATATGTTGATAAAAATATAAAAAAAAAACCTTTGTTTTAAATCGATATTTATTCACTGTCGCTTGTTTTTTCCTTTAATAATTCGTGGTAGCAGGCCATGCAATTCTTCAAATTCCTTTGGAATCGCGCACTTCGTTGTTTATTGGGATCATTTATAATGAAATGATGAGTCAATTAGTCAGTTTTCGTAACTGTGTTAAGTACAACAGTAAGTAAAACGTGTAAAAAAGTCCGCGTAAAAGTAAGTGAAACGTGTAAAAAAAAAACCGCTTAAAAGTTAATCACGTAACAAAAACCGCGTAAAAAGTGACTTAGGTGTATTTATTTTCAACCGAGTCTAACAAGAAAGTTCATCGATTTATTTGATATTTTTTACGAGTATGTATGTTCGCTAATGTGAGTTATTATTACATTCACCGATTATGATAGTTTTTTTTTCTTATTTTACTTTAATTCATATAAATTTTTAAAAATACGATTCAATGCTTTTTAATGAATTTTTAAAAATTAAAAAAATCGTGTACATCGGAGTACTATCAAATTTAGAACTTAAATTTTAAATTCACATTAATGGAAATCTAACTCACGATATGCTTTTACTTTCGTTCATGAGGTAAAGCAAAAATTTCCGCTGACATTGATATAGAAAAATATACAACAACATGGTTAATCGTATTCGTATAGTTTTTAATTTAAAACTCTCAAACTTATTAACTATTATCAAATAATTACTGTTGCACTATCATGTGCCTGGTTCAACGAGACTGACCCGCTAGAAGGGGAAACAAAATATTAAACTTGAAATTTGTGTTGCTTTTTATAAAAATAAATCGAGAAAAAGGAATACATGAAGAATATAGTTTTTATTTTGTAAGTCAATTTCATGCATTTTAGTAATGACATTACTTCGAAGATAAAACTGCAAAGAGAAGAAAATATTTTATTAATAATATAATAATAATTTTTCATAATTATTACTTCGGCTATTTTGCCAAGATTATCTTATTCTAGAAAAATATATTTCGCCCCTATTACTTCATGATATGAATAAAATCATAAAGGCTTTTTAAGATATTAACTAAGTTAACAAATATTTTTCCGTAAAGTTTAACAAATATGTGTAATTCCCCAAAATCAAATCAATAATGTGATGTTTTTCTTAAATTTTTATTTTCGAATTTTTTATAATATAATTATAAAATGATGTAACATGCTTTTGATTTATCAGGCCATGTTGAAACGTTTTTTGTTTGTCGTTTATTACTCGAAGAGGACTTTCAGCAGATTTGGACTGGAATATTGTCTATTTGTATAATACGATAAAATGTAATGACTACTCATTGCAAGACCAATTCGAATTATAAGATAAATATTTGCTCCTGTTATCTGCCCACCTGTCTGTTGTTTCAACTTAAAATTTAGGTTAAATATGTTTACTTATTCGTTTCCCTAGGGATGAATGATTTTTTGTATGTACGTCGATAAACGTCTAGCCAATTTGTGCGATTCCTCTACTCCGCGCATAGTACACATTTTTTAAAAATCAGTTGGAATACTTGAATTTGATCTGAGTGGCTTATTACGTCTGTTTCACTGTTAGAGAGATCTGCGATAAATTTGAAAAACAAGCCATAGAAGCATTTGTCTGTTTGTTAGATAAAATTTGAGAAGGATGTAACAACGCTTATTCTGTTAAACACCACCCTGGACAAGATTTTATGTGGAAATATGAATTACAAGTAGGTAACTCTTGCCTTTTCCCTCATATAAGCGGGTTTTGGAATTTTAAACTTTCTTTTTACTTTTACTTATTGAAGACTGTAATTTTCAAATAAAATACTGTGGCAATATTTTAAATATGTTTAAATGTGGTGCTTTTCGAATTTAAAGATTATAAATTCCTATTAACTATCAAATTTTTTTTTTATTGTTTTTCTTTAGGCTCTATAAAATACTAAAAAATAAGGTCTTCGATTTTTAACCCCATTTGTAAAAACATTTTACCGATTTCGAATCACGACACATAAATTATTTATATAGTTATTTACTTATATTTATTTCGGCACCAAAAAATGCGCTTGTAGACTTGTGTGCCTGGTTTTAACTTAACATTGCGGAATGCGTAAACATTTGAAAAATTCCTAAATTATACTTTTTGGTACACCCACTTAAAGAAATTTTCGCGATGTGACACTTTTACAGGAATTACATAGAATTCAATTCGCTGATGAAGCAAAACGAATCCTAAAATGAAAAGTGGTCAGCATGAGAAAAATAAATAGTTGAATTGTAATATATAAGTTTATTGAAATATATACTATTACTATATTACAATATTAAAATGTGAGCTTTATTGAAAATTATGAATTTAAAACATGGCATTCCTTTAAACGAGTTATATATTATTTTACGCACTGGCACTCCGGACAACAAATAAACCTAAAACGGCGAAAGTTTTTTTACGAAAATATTGATAATTATTTATTTCCTATATCAGCCATAAATTATCTAAGACTGTAGAAGAAATGAAGAAAACTTGCAACAGACGATTATAACAAGAACCAATAGTACACTCGGCTCCAGCTAGCACTGGCTTCCCGTTCGAGGATAAAAAAGGATTTGAACGAACCCTTGAGGAGCAGAGAAAGGTCCCGCCTACAGAAGGCAAGCGAAATGAATTTTGGGGCCGAGTCTGCGCCATGAAATTTACACATTTTAACAAAAACGGTGTAGATAATTTTGTTATTTGGGGAAAAAGTATCCTATTCTCCCGTTGGGGTATAAAGCTCCGTGGGTTAAACCCACCGCTCATTGGGCCGCCGCAAAGCTCAGGAGCCTCAGAATGTATAGACGAATGTTAAAAATTTATATTTTATGCAAATCCACAAATCTACAAACCAAGCGAACATTATAAAACACAAGTTGGCTTTTACAACATCCCGCACGATTTTATTCTCATTTACTCGAAACGAAATTTGTGCGCTTAATATAAACTCGGCGCACTTCAAATTTGAAAAAAAAATTGAAGCAATGAGGTGTTGTTCTCCAGCCTCAAAGTTGATGTAATAACTTTGCTTCTTTCTTATCTATATTTATTAGTAATATAGTATAACAGTCTTTCTCTTTTTTACTTTTTCTTTTCAGAATAAATGTAGAGACCCCGCCATCGACCAGTACATCGACTTTACCATCAGACTCTTTGGAATCAGTCCGAGACCGCGTACCCTGACGGTGGAGGCGACGAAATTTGCTTTCAGTTCTTTTAGTGCAAATATAAAAATTCCACGTTTTATTTGTTTTTTACTTTTGAATTTTCGACTTACTTTATTTTCCATATCAACTGGATGTAACATAACGATTAAAAGGAAACTATGTCTACTAATGAATAGTTTGAATGTGAAATAAATAATAATTGAGTGATTGTTCCAAATGTTATGTGCTATCGGTGTGGATTGGATTATTATTAAGGTGAAAAAGTGTTTTTCAAAAGAAGTCGAAATAGTGATGTGATTTTTTTGGTATATTACGAATATAAGCGTATAATTATACTTAAAAGAAAGTTTAAAAGGACATTGGATGTCGGCCATTTTGCAAAAGCGGATGCCATAATGATTCCACCACTACAGCCACAGTTTAGCCTTAATGTCGCGCCTTCATTTGCTAACGTTAGGATGGGATTTCTGGGCAGGCTCGTGCTGCTTCTGATTGTTTCAAATTATGGTAAAAAAATCTTGTATATGTCTCTGCATGTTTCCCATCACCCCCCTTCTCTTTCATAGTGTTAACAATATATATGTTTTTTAAGCGCGCCCTCGGGTCATGCGATGCCAGTATATGTGGAAGTACACCTTTATTTTGCAGATTTAGTTCAATAAACTTTTATGTAATCGCCCTGGAACGACAATCTGTTTCATACTTACGAAAAACAGGTCTTGTGTTAATGCTTTCGGTCCCAAACATGCCGCGCGATCGCTGTAAGCGTTTCTCGCTTTCATTATTTTGTACTTTTTCTAAATTCCTCAACAGTAGTCGTCGCTTTTATGGTGCTGAAGAAACCGATATTACCGCCTATTACCATTCATTTCAGAAAAAAAGAGGAAACCGTCACTCGGCTTCAAGTATGAACAAATCTTCAATTCTACCTACGAACCGACACGAAGCTTCTTTTAATTTTCCCAAGTATTGTATTGCGTCACCACTCTCAGCCTATTTATGTTTCAAGTTTAACCTGTTCAAATACAGTAGGGGAAAGTGATTTGCCATTGATGGGATTGCACGTGATGCTTAGACAAGGTGACCTACAGATACAACCATCAGGTACCCACAATCCACATCGATACGTACGTGCGAATTTATTATTCCATAGAAAGTAGAAACCGAAGTAGCGCCATTGTGCCATATGTGCATCACGAACACCGGCTGCTATTAGTATTAAATTTAATTATTGCCAACCAATGGGGCCATGGGAAACTTTTATTTTTTCACTATTAAATCCAGCAATGATGAGAAGACAATGTCGTAAAATAAGTTCCGCAATTGTGGGAGTTTTTGTCGATTTGTAATGCTTAGTAATGCCTTCTTGAGGTCTTTTTTACAAGACACTCGAAATGGAGGAAAAATTTCTATAAAAGAAGTGGACAAAAATACATTCTCAAATAATGCTGCTCAAGATTAACGACCTTTTGGTTAATCAGCAAATTTCCAAAAGTATCATTAGTATCTCAGGCTTTTGGTCCTCATTAAATTTGCATAATATTCTATTTCTGTTAACTAATTAACATTTAGTCTTTCCGTCTTCTTATCCCTAATGACATGCAGCCAAGCCGGAGAAAATACTCCTCGGCTTATTGATTATGTAAAAGATTGACTATTTCTTACTTTTATCTTGAATGATGCACCAATAAAAAAAACACAAGGTAATTATAGAAATTAAAATGTCAGAGCTATAAATGGATTGCATAAGTGACTTCATAGTCACATCCGGTTTATCCCAGTTAACTTTCAAGTTTTGCAGTAAAGGTATTTTAATTAGGGAAATATACGTAGATTTGTGTAGCGTAGAGTTTGGTGCATACAAATTCATAAAAACAAATTTAAGGAAATTAAACACAGTCACAAAAATTGAAAATTTTAGACATATAATCAAAATGTCTACTTTATTCATATATTTTAAGGTATTGGAAAGAATAAATATAGTAGATATTCAAACAATACAAAAGGAACTTTTAAGAATTAGATGAAACTAATCTACAACTCGCCAATTGAAGCGAAAATAGAAATTAATTTCCCGCCCGTATATGACTCATAAATTTTAAGCAGAATGTCCATGAACACCAAAAAGTTCATTAACCGACTAATTCATATGCCGTATATTTTTTATACCAACACATTCTTTTTACGCGCTTGGAGATTTAAGAAACTAACACAGATATCATTGATATTTCTAAGAAAATATACTCTAGTTAAAATTCTGGACAACGTTTTGATACTTGCAAATGAGTTCTGGAATTTATCTGAGAAAAATATTTGTTACTCAAAACTACTTCAATCTTAGGGAGGAATTGCGTGCCTAAAATTGTTGTCGTAACTATGAAACGACTATGAACATGAGAATTAATTTCCAATGTTATAGCATTGGAACCCTCTCCGTAGTAATTTATTTCTATCGACTTTACAAAATTGCCTCCAAATAAAATATCGGTCACGGACCTCAAAAAGCTTGTAGATAAGGAAAACGCAAATAGGATTGAATAGAAAAACGATTTACTTGAAATTGAGTGCCAGAATACATTAATTTAGAATCGACTACTTTTGAGTAAGTAGTATTGCGTAGAGGTTTTCTTTGGAAAGTTATTTCATAGGCATAAAGGGTAACTGAACTCAACTGAACTCAAAACCTTCAAAACCATACACAAGTTACACTATCACTGATACATTGAGGTCTCTAATTCATAAATACCCTAAATGAATTGCTTAAAGTCAATTTAATTTTGATTTATTTCCAACTTACTTTCGTTTCATTGCCTAATATCAAGTATAAAGGCATATGTCTATGAAATTGGTATATCGATATAGTGAAAAATCTGAAACAACAAAATAAATATAATTATATAAGCTTGTATATGCACATCATTTTTAGCATTATTTTCTGATGGAAAAATGCAACTTTACACCGATTTGATTCGAAATATACATTGAAATTTTCAATTCAAAACTTTTATTAGTAGTAGCAATAGTGTAAATATTTAATCAATAAAGACTTCAGGAGTGCTCCAAAACATCGATAAAATTCAACCATAAAATTTCGTTTTAAAATCCCTAATCTGCCGAAAATAAATTTCCTACAATTATTTTTCACGTGTTTATTTGATAAATGTTTTGCGCAGTATAATTCTGGCTTTCATTAAGTGATATGGATTTATTTAAGTTTGAGTGACTTCAATGCAACGTTCTACTTTTTTTAAATGTACATTAAATGCACTTCCAGTAACTCTAGAAAAAAAAACGAATTTTATTATTTGCTTCAACAAAAATGTTTTCCGGATTCTAGAAATAATCTCAGGAGCACACGACCTTATCATCTCTGGCGATACAAAAAAAAGATATTTAAGAAGGCAAACAAAAATATCACAAAATAGAAATGCGCCCAGCGAGGCTGAGCCAAGATATATTTGTTTAATGTCCTCACACCAAAAAAATATCCTCCGTCTCGACAGAGTAGTGTTGACTTAAGCCTGAAAATAGATGAGTAAGACTTTTATTGGATTTTTGTTTACATTAGGGTGGAAGTTATTGGGGTATTTTGTTCTAGAGTAAATCAAGTCCTCATTGCGCTCTCTTTATTTTCGTTGATACGTGCAAAAATGTTTGAAGTTAAATTAGATTGAATGCGTTTTTTAGTATAAAGTAATTAAGTCTCTAATAGATATATGTATGTATATAATGACGCAATACGAAAAATTCATATAAAAAAGTCCATAATACAAAAACCAGAATTCTATACGTCTATATATAGACGAAAAATATGTACGTATAACCTTAAGGAGTATCATTTTCATGTTCTAAAAATAGAAATTTATTAAATTCCAAATCACGTCAGAATAAGATATCTCTTTTAATTTAATTTCTTCATATTTCAGCACTTCAGCTTTCACCTACGTTTACGTGCCAGCAACAAAATTAGTTATCCTTTTCTGGAATCTCTTTTCAAAGTGAAACTATTCAAATCTGAAATATAAAATGGTCTATTTTTATATGACTATTTAAAATTCTGCTTTTCATGTCTCTACAATTTATTACAAACATTCTACTGCTTCTATTTGTACTCCATAGCGGTAACTTTGAAATTTAAAATTTAAACTCATATAACTCTTTTGTTATATTTTTCATTTTCATTGATAAATCTACAATAATATTAGTATTTTTGTTTTTTTTGTTTGCGAGTTTGTCTAACGTCAATCAACGGATTTTACGTATAAAACCTAAATCGCCATTCGACAGCCGCAATCTTTTGAAGTGACCCTAGTTACATACTCATAATCACTAATTTCGAAATTAATCGAAAAAGTAGGAAGTGATAATAGAACTAAAATAAAAGCAAATTTTAAAACAAATTTGTTTCTTAAAGTGTTTTACCGATCATGCCATTAGACATATTTTAAAATGATATGTAGGAGATTTGTAAGTCACAAAAATTGGAAAGAATAGTCATATTACAGATAGTTTGAAATAAGCATCTTAATGTTATGGTTCGCTATTAAAATGATTGATACTAACTAATTTTAAGCAGTTTTTACGACTTAACTATAATGCTAGCATATACAGTTGAGAGATATGTTTCGCCTGTGAAATTGCGGATATTAACTAATAGTGAAATAAATTGAAATTGAATTTATTCTGTTACTATACTACTTTTTAACCTAAAGCCAACACTACTAACAATAAATACAATCGGCGAATACATCGCGCGATTATTAAATTTGAAATTAGCCGTTTGCAAAATCAGCGAACCCCTTATTATTGGTGAAGTGTTACATTTTAAGGGGTGCAGTTCGCAAAAGGGGATAAAGTTGCTAACCAAGTAACAATCCTGGGGCTCATAACATTTTTTAGGGTCCGCAAGTGGGAAAATATTCTTTACATCGTTTGTAGTAATTTAATTTTTATTGCAGAACACCCGAAATATAATCTAGAAAGATATAATTTACTGTTTTTGTATTAGCATTCGAATATCATTGTCAATATCAATATTAAATTAGAGCCTATTTGAATTTCTTCTGGACATATAAGAAATGAGATATCAGATCATAAATATGTAGCTTAACCCAGGTATATTGACATGCATTTATAGTCAAATTCAATTTATTCTGAAAAATGTGATAAACAATCATTTTCTAAACAAAATCAATACCAAAGGTTTTTGATATTTAAATATGCAAACGAAAGTATTTAAATACATTTTTATATTGAACGAACCGAGTCGTTTTTTTATACTATATTTTAAATTATAAGTCTCGAAATTAATTATCAACACAAAAGAATTTGAAAGATTATATCGGTATAATACGAATTTAATATTTGGAAAAAAAAAGAAATTAAAAATTTCTTTAAATAGAGTCATTGAGTTTTGTATGAACTGGTGATAAACCAGTTACAAAAATTCATGTATAGGATTTTTTAATCTCTTTTCTTAACCCTTAAAAGGTATCATCTAAAAAAATCACGCTAATGGTATCATGGGTGAAATTTCACTCCAGTAATTAAATTCTATTTTATTAATTCAATGAAATTAAATATACTATACGAACTAAATGAGAGATAATTGTTTCATGTTTCACGGTATCTCTACTGACGCCATAAATGATTACTAAGAAAATCAACTCTACCAGCGATTCAATTTTTTAATAATTTTTCACCCATGATATCTTTTAAGGGTTAATAAGCCGTATAGAATTTTTAATAAGTTGCATTTTATTTCGCACGTTAACAGCGTACAGTGAAAGATTACATATAATAAGAATATTACAAGAATAATTGATATAAATTCTAAATACATTAGGATTTACGTAGAGAATGTATAATTTTGACCCTTTGAAGTGATTTTGAAACTTGATAGATAATTTGTAAACGGATACAATCTTTAGTGCTCCTAAATTTAAAATAATAATATTACCTTGTTAAATAAGACATTACAAAGGTTAAATCATCTGAAAGTACCTAAAAAAAGCAAAAAAAAAAAAAAAATCAATCCGAAAGAAATTAGAAATAAAGGAAAACTGTTTTGAAATTTAATATGACACCTTAATGATGATAAAAGGAAAAAAATAAATTAAATAAATTCCTATCAACATTAAGTATTCACAACAAGCGGGTTTTAATCGGATATTTACCTACTGAAAGAAGTAAATTAAATGATGGGAAATATAAAAAAAATCAAGCTGCGAGAAAAATCAGCACCCCTGGAGAAATCTCTGATTACATTGCAAGGGCTCCCCTTGGTATTAATATATACTTTAGACCCATTAAATCCAGTAGGGACAGCAAGGAAGGGAATCGTAAATTGTGATAAAGGAACTAAAGAGAGATTTAGTGATTAGATCAGGGCTTTATGGGGATTTGATACCTTTCTAGACGAATATAGACAGACCTTCCTATTGAATTACTATAGAAATTATCTTCTGTTTTATTTTGAGGCATAGGAAATTCATTTTGGAGCATGCATGCTTAAAGGTAATAATTTGTCGAAAACTTGACATTTATGTTACAACTTTTTGGGGAGCTTATTTTGGAATACAAAACTTTGACAAACATTTCAAATTTAACACATTACATTTAACATTTTGAAAACTACAGCGTACGAACTTTTTGATTTTTTGACTACAAGTTTTGTGATATTTAAAAAAAAATTGCTTACCATTTTATGTGATCCAAAAATTCTGATGGACAACTAAATTGCGCTATTCTATATATTGGAAATTAATGAAATCAATGACCCTGCAATATCTAAAGAATGATCCATCTATTGTACTGAACATTTTAGAAATACATAAATTTCGATGAAATTTTCTAGGAATTACGTTCTATAAACATTGATGACATAAATGTAGAAGAAAGTACTGGAATGTCTAAAACAATGATTTTGAACTGAGATTTTCAAGTACTTGCTAACGATGAGTCGGTCGAGGTATAACAAAATTTTATTTAATTACATAATGCATACGTTATGATTTCGCTGGGGTGGGTAATTAATTTGCCTTCATAATTTTTAAAATTAGAATAAACGTCCAATAGTTGCCACAAAAGCAGCAAGGAAGCAAACGTCCATTCTAATTTTGTCAATTTTAATAAAGCCATTCATTGGTTAAAAAGCAATGGACCAAGTGAACCAGCGAAAAGCATAGGGTGGTCGTGTAGCTCCAGGGAAAACTTAATTACGATATCGGTGAAAGGAGGAGCAGCGCCGATGTATTTTAATTCGTCCTGACACGTGCCCTATATTTGTGATCGTCTGGGAGATTAATGCGTGCATTAGTAGATTTGTTCCCTGTTCGAAATTTGATATAGGGTTGACAAAGGCACCTGTTAGGGTGAGATCGAATAATCAGATAAGAGAAGTAACAAAGAAAAGACTAAACTCTACTGTCTCGGTTGTATGCATCCAATGATTGATGACCTCATGATTTACGCGGTAATTTACACAGTCATTTGATGCTTTCAATGCGATGCAGAAGTTTTCTTCATTCACTAAATTAAGAATACAGAAACAGTGACTTTTATGCTCATTTTTATCATAAAAGAAAGATGAAAATTTTTTTTAGTTTGGAAAGCTTGGTTTAGATTAAATTCATACTCTTAATGTATGCAGTAGAATAATCAAATTACTTGTTACCTGAACAATTTATTTTTCCATTACTGCTTAATTTTTCTTTTTACAATCTCAAAAACAACTTTTATTTTTAATGTCATACTGTGCACTATGAAAATCGCTTTTAACTTTTTTATATGTACACGCTATAACGTTGATTTTTTGTAAAAGTATTATATTTATTGTATAATTACACGTGAGCTTTGTTAAAATCAAATAGAAGTAAAAATCAAGATGATGCATACTCTACTTTACTTGTAAATTACAATAAGTGTAAAAATTGATCTTTTGTCATCTTCTAATTGCGTGTGCGGACGGTATTCAAATAAATTTCAAAATTTATTAATTGTACAATAACATTTCTATATTAAATAGCTTTCCACGAACTCTACATAAATAGAAATCGAGTCGCGTGGGCAAGGAATTAGTAACAAAAATAGATACGTAATAAATTTATATAATATTCAAGCGCTTAATAAATCATTTTCTTTCAATTTTTCGACATATTAACATTAATTTAATCTAAATAATAGGAATTCAACTTAAAAACAAGAATGCTTATAGTAGTGGACTATTTGCAAAATTGCTAAAGCGATATTTCAAAACTCCAATTTCAAAAATTTTAAGATATCTGACAACTAGTTATTTATAGGGCTAAAAAGACACTCAATTTATGAAACCAGCATAGACGGATATATTTAACATATTATCCATAGATTATCCTAACTTCTACAGTACCAACGCGATGTAGCAAAGTTTAAACATACCGATAAGACTTGACTTTGTGCGCTCGAATAATCGTCCACAAAGAAGCACAGGAGCACTAATAGTTTTCAGAATCTAAATTCGTAAATAGCAAATATTTAGATAAGCGAAAATCATGGTATTACAGCATTACAATTAATGCTATAGGCAGTACGCTCGATAAAGTACAAATCGCTTAGGTATTCCAAATATCAAGTTATATAAGGCCACAATATTGAAATTCGTAACTAGAGGCAGGTACCTCTTATATACACCTATAGCGAAAAATTCCAATATAACGTTGCGCACGAGGTTAGTAAACGCAATGTGTAAATGCTCGTTCTTGTCCTACCAAAGCCAACCCTTCTGGTTTCACAGGGAATCGAGTTTATTTCGGTTTACCAAAGCATGTTACTTTTGCAGAGGGTGGGCTAAAATGTTGAAACGATGTCTCCCTTTCCACGTTCGTACATTAGGAGTCATTTCATTTTCAATGGATGATTTACGACGGTGTAGAGTAATGGATTGGATTTGCTTTTTGCTGCGGTGCATTTTTACAATACTTCTCGTACTAAAATTGGTTGAATGATATATATATATATATTTTTTCTCTATATAGTCTACGTGAGTATTTCCTTTTAAAAAAAAATGTCTGCTTCTATTTTGTGTACACTTTGAGGTAAAATATATGAGAAATTTTATGATTTCGTTTGAACAATTTCTTTATTAATTAAAGTACTTATTTTGTGACAAGTATCCCACACACAGAGTCATCAAAAGTCTTCCACAGCCAGTTAATAAACTTTTGGCTGAAACCCTTTTGTCTTTTATCCGAAATGCTTCCTTTGCCATAAAATATCCAATTAACGAGATTTACAAAAGTGCAATGTCCTTGTCGGAAAGGACCAAAGATGAAAGTATCCATGTGTAAATGCGATAAAGGGATTGAAAGTAATATGATTAGGGCGGAGATAAATACGACTGTGGTGGTTCTGATATCATACCCCAATTTCCTGCACATGATGCAGACACGTATGTTTAAGTATCTTTAGGATATTAAGTTACTTCCTTCAATTCCTAGCTTGTTACTCGTTATTACGCTATGGGAATTTATTCAATTTATTAAATGAACACATAAATTTAGAAGGACAATGCAGAACTTCTTAATTTATTTTCAACTCATCATGATTTGCGATTATTTATCTGTTTTTAAATATTGTAGCAATTTTAGCACTTGTGTTTAAAAGTGGATAACATTTCATAGATATAATAGAAACAGAAAATAATGCACTTATTGATTGCCAGTTTCGGTATCTCCAAGACGTTGGCATTTTTCGCATGATTATGTATGAAATTATTGAAAACTTGAATTCACCAATGCCCATTTACAAGCTTGAAGCAATAATGTGATGATGATTTCTTGAATTTTATTTTTTCAGTTAATGGGCGAGCACCACCCGAACCTTACTATGGTCGCCTTATCGGACAGTTCACACAATTTGCACATGGCATTAAAGTAAAAAAAACATCTATAGAGCAATGTGAATAATATTTCCTAAAATAAATTACACTTTTAGGGTACCGTGTATGCAGTGGACGAATCAACAATATTTATAAAAGGATTCGCATACGACGGCACCGGTCCAGATGCATTTTTCTGGGTGGGTAAAACACCCCGCCCAAGTCCTGAAGGGTACATAATACCTTATCCCGAGGAGTATGTGGGAATGTAAGTTATAATTTTTTATTATTAATAAAATATATTTTTAAATTTTTAACTAAACCATATGAAGTAAAAAGAAGGTAACTTTATTAAAAGAAACTATAGAGTTTATGTAATTTATTTCACGCAAATAAATATTTGTTTAAAAACCCAAATATATTTATTTCTTATTGAGTTAATAAAAAGTGTTTACAAGTGTTTTAAAATTATTCTTAAATTTCTCCCGAAACAAATTCTGTGATAAAGTCCAAAAAAAAACTGATACTTATTGAAAAGGACTGACAAAAAAAAATGTCCAGACACTTGAACGCATGTGAAACATTCCAGTTATGCTATGATAATTTTCCATAGAAAAGACTCACTATAAAAAGACTCTTCAAATTATTTGAATTTAATTTGGTCAAAACCCTCACCTGTTGAGAGATTTGATTTGATTTGATCCGAAATTTGCGCAAATAAATTTATATATTAAACTACTTCAAAAGAAATTTAAAAACACAGGCCTGCGTTATGTGTTAATAACAATATCTAATCTTTAATTAATTTTATATAAATAAATTCATTTCTTTAGATATAATAAATAAATAAAAAGTACAATTCCCTGTTTAATTACTGAAATTGGAAATTTGTGCTTTAAGCTGATAACAAAATTATTTGATACCTTTGAATTATTGCAGAAGTTTCAATTAATTCTATTCAACATTTAATATTACAGAATCAAATAGTTTTTCGTTTTATTTTTATTAAAGTGTAATGTCCCTCATATCATTAGTTATTTCGAATAATCACCAGAGAATTTTTGTTCCCATCGGAATTTTCATATCGTTCCACTTGCTCGAATGCCGCTGTTAAATTTGCCAAAGCACTGGAAGTGATAAGGCGGCAACTATAAATATATGGAACACGGTTGCCGCCCAGATAGGACGGTTCATTAAAAAGGGTGCTAACATTGCTCCAGAAAGGACTAATAAAGCTCTGCACGTGGCATCCACAATAAAACGCATTAAAGTAGATTACTATGGAGTTCCAGACAGTGAGTTTAACACGTCACCCTTTTGTCAGAGGAGCGGTCGTCCCATCGCACAACCACCGCCCGCCCCTTTCATGCTTTTCATCTTTTGTGCCTAGGTATTAAGTCGTTAGGGTGCAGTGGTACCGAGTTGAGAGACACGCTCCCCATATCGTTTAATTTTTATACGTGCTGTTCAATAGTAAGTAACTTCCGGTTTTTTAGCAATCCCCCGCATAAATGGAAAGGTGGGCCAAAGATTATACGTGGAATTTTGTTAGGCTTCATATCACCCAAATAAGCCTGGTACTACACTTTTTAGAAATTCCCAATTTAAATTCCATTTATTAGGGATACGTAACCCGCTTAAATGAAGAAATGTTATAAAAGCACTTTTGCTTTCGATTTCTGCGATTTTCTTTCACAATATGCTTGTAATTTCTTAACAATTTTTAACCTACTTTTGAAAAAAAAGTTTATTAATTCAACTGTACTAGTGTAACTACTGGACAGATATGGATAAGGTTTTTCATTCTTAAATCACTAAGTCTTTACAAAATTTCAAAAGATCTTGAAAAAAAGTTTTATTAAAGATTTAGAACAAGTTCTTGATTATTGACTATTCTCCAATCAATTGATTTGATTCCTTAATTTATTCTTGTAGATGATTTTTCATAGCACTTTTACTTTTTTTATCCAACACTTCCTCATGTAAAGAATAGTGATATGATTGAATAATAAAAATGTATACTAGAATTCAAAAACAAAAGTTTGCAATTGATTTCTCCATTTCTTGAAAGCTTTCTTATGCTGCAATTCCCCTTGTTATTTAAAATTTCCAAAATTTCGTCACGAAAATAAAATGAAAAGTTTAATTTTGAACATAACTTTTGTAATTTTACATAAATTAGCATTGGACTTGTCCCTCTAACTTTAGCAAATTAATAAATTTTGATTTTTCCTTATTTGTCTAAAACCATTCTTCTTTTGATATATTATAAATTTTCAGAAAATAAATCTTGTACGTTTTTGGAAAAATTGTTCAGATTTACAAATTTGTCATAGTCAAGTAGCAGGTTTCTCAGGAATTTGAAATATATACAAATGGTACGAGATCCACCATTTATAAGTTTTAAATATATTAGTAAAATTATATTTGTTGATTTGTCTCTACATCGCAGAATAGCTGCTAAAGAGTTTTTTGAAAGACTCGTAGAAATATAGAGTATTTTTGCGGTTTATTCACTTTTCTCCTTGTTGATTATTTTTCTGTCTGGCTATTTATTGCGATAACATTCTGAGAAAATACTGGACTGATTCAAGTGAATCTTTCTGTACACAATTAAATCTTGAGGTGAATGTGCGCAAACATTGCTTTGCCGATTTCTACTGACCGGATTTTAATGAAACTTTCACCATTAAATGATTTTAAGATAAACTTAGGTTACTTTACTTTACTTCTGTTTGTTACTCAGAGGTAAATTACATATAGACTGAGTTTCGATTAGGCTTTCGATAAATAAATCCTAGCCTAAGCAAAAACATGGACAATTAGTTCATATTAATTTTTTAGTAAAACAAAAATACTAAATAGTCTAGCTTAATGAATGTACAAAAAATAATTAAATTAAACGTTTAAGTTAATGAAATAAGCAGTTTTCAAAATTGAGACTCTAGAAAATTTAAATTAACTTCCATTCTCTGTTCAAATATTTAAAAAAAATAATTGAATTCGACACGAAAACAAGCCATTACTAAAATAATATTGCTAGCATTTTTAACCGATTTCAATTCTTTTAATTTTAAATATTTGAACATGGGTTTATAAATATATTTTGTAAGGGTCTCAGCTTTGAAGGTAGATTACTTTAAAAAAGGATTTTTATTTAAATAATTTTAGCGAATGGTTTATAAAAAATATGAAGGGTTTTTATACTTTTCTTTTTAACTATAGACATTAATTATCGCTGTAAAATTAACTTGCAATTTAGGCACGGAGAATTATTTCTGATCCCACAAAAAGGAGTTGACACTCGAATATGTTACTCTAATAAATTTGAACGATTGTTTGGTAATGGCAATTTTTCCACAAGACCGCATTTATAGCGACTTGCACCCCTTCCCTCAGTACGCTCAGTTGCGTGGAAGTTCCTGTTGCACAGCGACAAATATGAATAAAAGTGTCGTCAGCAATTTATTCTGGGCGGTAATGAATTTATTGCTGGGCACCCCAAACGAATTTTCTGCATTTTAATGAACCCTACCCGCGACACATCTATTGAGTCCGAATTCTAAAGGCACACCCTGTGCCATGTTAAATTCTAATTACGCTGGAATTTTATGCAATCATCTGCCGACAAGTGACAAAGGACTCCAATTCAGCGTGGGCTTTTCTCTGTCAGCGATCCTTCAGAATAAGACATCTATGCTAACTTGACTACTGAAGTACTGAGGGTTGTAATTAAGTTATATACTTTCTCTTTGCCTGGTTGCAAATCCTCACCGAACCGGGTGGTGGTTGTGTAGGTGGACATGGAAAATCCTTATCGCCCCATGTGCATAATAAAATTATTCCTATATTGTCCTTAGCAACACGAAAATTGTCGTGTGCCTACCTAATCCTTGGGCATTTTGTCCTAACTGATATAGTACTAGTTCGCGCAGATATGCTCATTCAATTCCCCAGGACATATAAAAAACGGCTTATGCTACTGATTATATCGACGGAAAAATGTAATAATCATTATTTGAGCGGTCATAACCCAGTGACTATAACAAGCGTAAAAGTAGCGTATCCTTCTTAGTGATATCTCCCCGAGACCAGGTCCTTCAGATACCCTTCTGCCTCCCTCAATAATAAATACCTATTTGCTGGTTTTGATGCCGTATTCATATCCTCTCTCCTGTCTGAATTTATTTCGCCACGCTGTTATGAACTCGATCAATTGTTCAGCTCCTTGTGTGTACTATACTATTCAGAGTGTACACCCAGTTTTCAACGCAAACGCATTCCCGGCCTACGGTGAAGTTTTGAAAGGTTTGTAAGAAAATTTCCCCCGGGAGAGAAGCGTATCAATGTTATATTCTTACAGGTTCGTCCCCTTCGTTTGAGGTTTTAAGTGAACGGATTTCGTTTTTGTTGTTGATGGATTTTGGACTATAGAGACCTATGCGTTGGTCATGGATGGTTTAATGCTTGTAATGAGGACGAGGGTAAAAAGTGCTGAGCCCGATAAACGCTGTTAGCGGATAACTTTGTTTTTAATCCCCGGGAACGAATCCGAACCCTTCTCGATTCTATTCAAATGTAGACGTTAAGATGCTATAACAAAAATTTTGGCATCCCTTTAACTATGCAGCTTTGTCACTTCCTAATTAGTTAGATACGCTCGTTTTGCTGACTGACTTAAAGACATAAAGATTTACTATCAAATTTTTTACGATATCCAATGATTGAATTACATTATTTCATTTTTGCAGTGATCCACCGATATTACAAGCGCACAATAACTCTGATATCATATTGCGGCTACCAATGGGTAAAAGAATTAGAGACATCCGATGGTTGTCCGTCTGGTGCAGACGTTTTACAGTAAGTAATCAAATTTAACATACTTAATAATTGGGTCACTCACTCAATGAAAAATTGGCGTACTAGTTTTATCATAATGGTCATCAAATAATTAAATACAGTCTCTAAAATTTATTAAACATATAATAATATTTCATAATAATTTAAACAAAATAAAAGAAGAAGTGTAATACTATAATATACAGTCAACAGTATGATTATTTATATATATTCATTAAACCAGAAAATTTTCCAAATTTTTTCAGTTTCTAATTATTTTAAAATAATAAAGTAAATTATATTCCCCTATTTAATCACTACGTAGGGAAGAATGAAAGCGCTGTAGATTACAAAACGTCTATTAAATATGGAGCAAATGAATACTTATCATTTCGGATTTCGAGCGCTTGTTTTGAATATGTTTAAGGATGTCGTACAAAGAGGGGAATTTTCAATGTTCTTTTATTTTACGAATAATATGACGAAGCACACTTAGCGTCACATACAGCGCAAAATACTTACCACCCCATTTATTAGGTTAATTGTATGAATTTTTATTTTATTTTAATTAATTCGAAGGGAGGTGACATAAAGAAAGATCCACTAGTGATAGGATTTAAAATTCTATGAAATATTATCGATACTAAGATATATGGCATTCTAATGTATACTAACCATTAAATTTAAATTTATTTGAGAAGTATTTTTTTAAAAGTATGTAAATATTTTTCCTTCATTGACGAAATATTGCGAGTAAACTTTGAAAGCGTATTCCAAAATTGTATGGAATGATATTTTGGAAAAATTATCAATATAATATGTGTAGATAGTTTTCCTATTATTTAAAGAATTTTCCAAAAAAATTATTATTTTGAATAAAATTTGAAAAGTTAAACCTTTGTAAAGAATAATAATATAAAAAGAAAAAATCTCATTACTCATTCTTACTTAACGCTTAAAGGTTGATTTCGGAGAAGTTTTTATTCCACCCGGATTAGATGTCCCAAAACCAAGAGTTCTTCCCGAATTTAAAAGACTGGCACATGGACTACGATCGAGTAACATAAGCGTTTTAGATGCAAAAACATTTTATATACCAAATTTGCATTATGATGGTGCGGGACCAGATGCATACTTCTGGGTTGGAAACGGGACGGAACCAAATATAATGGGTATTAAAGTATGTAAATACATATAATTTATTAATTAGAAGATTACTATCATTATTATTATGCAATGAAATTTTGTTTGGTCCAGGTTCCAAATGAAATGGGATCATTGGAACCTCTTCGAGGATATCAAGGTGAAGATATTGAAATTCAACTACCTGGAAATCTCACCGTTTATGACATTGATTGGCTTGCTGTTTGGTGTGTAGAATATCGCCATAATTTCGGTCACGTCTTCATACCAAAAGACTTAGATGTTCCTCCTGCCTTAGGACAGACAAAAATAACGGTAAGTTTATTAAAATACTAAGAAATTGAATATTAAACATCGAACTTCTATATATTAGCCGCCTTGGTGGTATAATCCGGTAAGGGATTTTCAGTACATTTATTATATAAAGCAAAACTTTGTTCCTGTCCCAAAAAATATTGGAATCTTAATTTTGCCCCATATTTTCAGAATTTTTATTATATGGATTTTGAAAAAGCAACTAAATTTTTCATACTAAAATTTAATTTATCAAACACCAACACTTATGTATCATAAATAGCATGCATTCTTCTTTTAATTTGAGGCTTCCACTTTTGAAATGTTTACGAAAATTTATAAATAATATAGAATTTTGTTTATACCTACCTACCACTATTTGTCTCATATGTATCACTATTATTATATTATGAATTTTGAATATGTGTGTGGTGTTTAATATGAAACCTTTTCATTATAGACCACTACAACCCCTAAGCCTCAGCACAACAATTGTCGAGAGCTCCTTAATGGCCGTTTACAGGTGAAGTGGGAGCTCCACGGCGAATATGTACAAATTGAATTATATGGCCGAATTCGTGAAGATCAATATATGGCTTTCGGGCTATCAGGAGCGAATGGAAGACCACAAATGGTCGGGGGTGATGTTGTGGTAGCATTCTACGACACCAACGCCCGCGTATTTAGAGCAGAAGACTACTACCTCTCGCATTTATCACAGTGTGATGGAAAACAAGGTGTATGCCCAGACGAAAGAGTAGGTGGACGTAACGACATTATTGTTCGTAAGTAATTAGATACTTGCAGAATCTTATTCATTCGAGAAATAACAATTACTCTCCTTATAGTAAGTGGAGATCGAAAACATGGAGTAACTAGCATAAAATATAAGAGGCTTTTGCAAACGAATGAGCCTATAAACGACAGAGCAATTCCTTCTGATCGAGAGGTATCTGTGATAGCTGCAATTGGTCCATTAAATTCACGAAAGGAGGCTAATGCCCATTCTCACAATGGTATGGATGTAAACGTAGAAGATATTCAAATAAATTTTGGTTCAAAGGTATAAAACACAGTATAAACATATTTAAGGATTAAACCTACTATATTTTCTAGAATGATCACTCGTGTGCTTCTTCTTTGTACGACATCAAAGATGAAAGTGGACCAACACCATGGAAGCCAAGGATTTTGGTAGGTGATAATATAATCACGGCAAGAATAGGTCCAACAGGTGGAAAGAGAGGCTATACTCCAATAACTGGACATCCATCTTGGGGCATAGCGTGGTATTTGAATGATTTACTTATTCCGGAGCTGGTTGTAGAAAGGGGACAAACATATACATTTGTTGTAGAGGGTGGTAATAATCCTTCTCAACCGGCAAGGTGAGATTTTATAATTTTTGCATATTTTGGAAAATTATAAAAATACCGATACCTAGATATCATCCATTCTACATTACTGATTCTTCGGAAGGTGGGTTCGGTCAAAAGTCTGAAGCTGAACAAAAGAGGCAAACTGTGTATGCCGGAGTTGAATACGATAGTGAAGGCTACCCCGTTCCCACAGCTGGTAATTAATATAATATATCTAAAATCGCATTTTTGATCTTAAGTATATTAAACAATTTCAGTTGGACGATACTGTGAGTGGCAACATGAAACAATCGATAAGTCGGAGTATACAGAAACGTTTGAGGAATATATGAAGACACTTCACTTAGAATGTGAACCTGGAGAGCCAGGCTATCTAAATTGGACAGTGCCCGAAAATGCACCCAATCTATTATATTATCAGGTGATTTTTATAAAACTTAATAATATATCGGATATTTAACGTACATGTTTTTTTTTTATTTCAGTGTTATACTCACAACAATCTCGGATGGAAAATAAATGTCGTAGACCCTGGACAAACATCGCAAATAAATGGTACGAATGGTGGTTTGAATACGATATATACGAGTTCCTCATATATTTTAGTATTTACAACAGTCTACACCCTGGTTGTAAGAATTTTTTTGTTTAATTTTAAATTTGACTGATAGTTGCACAAGTAAACACCCACCTCAGTCAAACAAAATTAATGTATAAAAAGGAATTCTTTAAAAATGGAGAAAAGTGTCTCTGAGCTGTTTCCTTTCCTTACCATATCCATCATTTATTCAAGTTTATGAAGCCTAATATCACTACATTGAAGGTAAAAAATTATTTTAATATAAAGAAATTAATCATGGCACATCATTTACGTAATACGTAATTTATCAAAACACCATATCAAAATGATAAAACAGCTCCGGAGCTAATGCTAAATCAGTTTCCTGAAATATTCGAACAGGATAAACAAAGTCATGAAATACTTACAACCAGGCGATATCGTATCAAAACATATCTTTGTGCGAATGTTGAATATTGATTGTGTGATCGGATGGAACATTTTCCAAAATTGTCTTAAACGAAAAGTACTTTTATTAAATTTGTATTATGTCATATGAATTAAATGCTAGCTATTTATAAGATTTAATATTTAAAAAAAAAATGAAAGAGAAAATTATATCACGAAAAAAAGGATGTAGGTGCTTCTACAGAAAATATTGGGGACAATAACATAGACAATAATTTTTAAATATACCGCCTGTATATACAAAACTTCAACATAAAAAATTTCGAATTTTGAAGAAATCATTCTAAAGCATCTGTCGACATAATATTTTGTATAAGTGTTGATTCATTTAAGCATTCACAAAAGTAATTGCACTGGACAATAAAAATTTGTTAGAGACTGCTATTCGCTTGGATGAAGTGAACTTAGCAGGTTTAGGTGAGTTTTTTAACCACTTCAAAATTGTTAAAGGATATATTGAACATGCTGTAGCATATAGGATATGTACTATTTTAATTGAATTGATTAGGCTATAAATTAGCTGGGAGGAATGCGCTAAATACGATTTGGATTCGTAAAAATCATATAACTGGTGATATTGTTATACGATGTAATTAAAAGGGAAACATCTTTTGATTTATAAGAAAGCGCCCACTAAATCAAGAATAAATATACTTTATTTGTGCAGCTAGCCAATCGAAAGCTACAACTTAGGAATTAAAACAACAACAATCCTACGAAATTCCTTGTTTTGAAATTTTAAATATTTAGTACATCGTTTAAAATAAAGCGTTGTTTGAAAACGTGATTTCAATAATTACCTTTAGATTCAATTTAACCAAACAACGTGGACATAAAAATGCATCTCTGATAGTAGCTTGTTTAAACGTATTTGTTTTTCAATACTATCAACGAAATATTCTCTCCAAAAAAAACGAAAAATTTCTACTTAAGTTAAGCGGAATGTGTGTAAGTTTTTATTATCCCATATTTTTTCAACAAAAATACTTTAACCAGTTTTATAGCTAAATGTTATATTTCTTTATACTGTGCAATACCACATGTTAATTAAAAATTGTAACTCCTAGTAGAAACGTTAAAATGCAAACTGCTTACAATGCGAGTTCTGCAGAGTTCAATAGTAAAATGTCTATTTTTTCGTAATAAATGTATTTATGTATAATTTAAAAAATATAAAAACTCGATAAGTCTTGATGAGCAGTAGTGCAACAACACAACTCATACGTTTCCTGGTCTGGTCTGGTCCTTTACCTCAAAAAGATCAAAACAAGTATTGCTGAATATCTAACTATATGTGAGATTTTTTCGAATGTTTTTCTGTTAAAGGGCAAACTTTAAAATTGACTTAGAGTAAGCAATCGCTCATATAAAAGTAGCTGGTAGTAGACGGAAAATCGTAACAAGTAAATAATAGGGGCTATATTCTTCCAAAGCATCGCATGTAAAGAGCAGAATACCAAAACGCTGATGATTATGAAGAGTTCTGTGAGTTTCCCCTGTGCGCTTACTTTTGTGATTGTGAAATTTAGGGAAAAAGAATTCAAGTAAGAAATATGCTTTTTACTTAACAAAGAAGAGAATCTTGATATGAAAACAAAAACTGACAATAATGTTATTTACATGGAATTATTAAAGTCTGAACACTAAGTAAGCTAATGGTATTTAGAAACCAAATGAAATAAAGTTTTTCTGAGTATGGAACGATTGAGGCTTAAGGGTCGTGTGCTTGCTACTTACATGCTAAATAAAGTTTTAATGTTTGTTAAATATCTTTTATACGTTAACTTATGTAAATTCTCGACGTACTTTAAGTGTGCTACTGTTGTACCATTTCAAAGATGCCCTTAACGACAATAATTAAGCTCAACCAAAAATACAGTGGCATCCGAGGAATGAGCATTAGTTATTTTGCTCTTTTCGTAGTTTGTTTCAATATTCGGTAGTCTGCTGCTACCGTACAAAAATTATTTACTGTTGAATAATGAGTTAATTACACTATACTACTATTACTATATAATTTCGGAGTGTTACGTATGGCGTTTGTCCTATTACTCAAAAACTTTAAAGAATTTGTTAAAAATCAATCTTATTTCGGTCTTTTCCCTAAATACAAAAAAAAAATCAGTATATTGATCTTGATGACAATAATGAAAATAAATCAATTAAAAATAGAGCAATTGTTAATCATATTGACTAAGAAATCTAAAATTTAGCACGTCCGAAAGGTTGCATTATGCTAGTTATAAAAATATTGTAAATATTGTATTTTTATTGTATTTTACTTCGATTCATTGAATGAAAAGATTACTGACTTCCGTGGTGAACATGTAACAAATTCAAGGTACATACATATATACAATTTTCTGTAGGCCGTAATGTGACGTCATAACTTTTATGACAGTAAAATTAACCTGAAATGGACTTCACTTAATGAATAAGTAATGAAAATTTTAAAAATGATGAAATCGAATGACATGATATGCACAAAAGTTAATTCTACGTACGTGTAAAGAAGACTTGACAATAATAGCTAATAAATTACACCGATTTAAGTGAAAATTTAGACAATAAAGGCTAGACAATAACGAACAATGTTAAAATGTTCTTACTATATATGGTAAAATGTTTTCATTACTGATGATTTATGTTGGTCATTCTTTTTTAAATAAAACGTAACAAACTTCTAATATCAACTTATTGTTTTCATTTTATCCTCACCAAATGAAGGTTCATCCTTCTGAACAGAAACTAATTAAAAATTTTAGAGGCTCTAGGTAGCGTTCAGTTTGGTATCGACAAAAGTTAATTCTGCTATAAGCAGCGTGTTTAATTTTACCTTTATCATTACTGAATGACTTTTTTTTACAGATATAAACACTTCTTGAGAAATTATAGTCTGTGAGAAAACTGAAAAAAATTATTTTTGGGTTTGTGTTCGCTTAAGAGTATAAATTACTATTCAAAAAATATTGGGATGTTTCAAAATATCCAATTTAGGGGATGGTTATTTTATTGTTTTAATAAAAGATATTTAAAACTAAACAATACAACAATTTTCTTGGAATTTTCTTGGAATTTTTTTTTAAAGAAATATCTTTCATTGAAAACCCTTCCTTAAGTTTAATAAACTTAAAAATTAAAAATAGAACACATACACTACTTTATTCTACGTCCTTAATATTTAAAGCCTTAGCTGATTTGAAACAAAATTTTGAACATTTAAAACAAACAATTTAAGTTTGAATGAAAAATCATAGGGTTGTGAGATATTCCCTTTAGAAAAATGGTGTATGACCTCAATAGATATTATTTGTTTAGCTTTTCAATCCCGAACCCAAAATATTTCGTCAAATACAGTTTCCCACGAAAATTAATAAACAAAATTACTACTTACGTTTGATTCTTCTGGATATTCAAATATAACGATCAAAGTTCACTCTTAATCAGCAGAGCGACATCTGGAAGCATTATTTAAAGTCTATTGCGGACCGTTCTGCCATACCCTCCTAGAAATGTTTACATGCTTTTTGACACTTCTGTTGTCCGTGGAATTAGGACCTGCGAGATGGTACAGCGAAATTTGAACCTCGAGGAATTGCGGACCTATTTTAAAACGCACAATAAGTCCAAGGAACAAAAGGCGCACACATCCAAGGTATTTCTGGGCCATCGAATGTGGGTGTTTAATGTTTATCTTCCTGTTAATTACAGGTGCATTCAGTTGGCTGGAGCTGCGATGGAAAGCGGCTAGCGTCGGGATCATTCGATAAAACCGTCTCGGTCTTTACTTTGGACCGTGAGAGAATAGTATATTGATTCTACTAATGTGCAACTACCCAAATTTATGAAGATATTTCCAGAATAAGGATAACACCTTCCGTGGCCACACCGGGTCCGTGGATCAGCTGTGCTGGCACGCCTCTATGCCGGACTTGCTCAGCACGGCTAGCGGGGATAAGACTGTACGAATTTGGGACGTGAGAGCTGGTAAATGCTCTACAATAATAAATACCAAAGGCGAAAACATCAATATAACGTGGTCGCCTGATGGTAGGACAATTGCTGTAGGGAATAAGGAGGATTTGGTCACATTCATTGACACGAGGGCACACAAAATCCGAGCGGAGGAGCAGTTCAATTTCGAGGTAATGAAACGTTCTCAGAATTTGAATTCTTAGCCATACATTCTTTAAAGGTGAATGAAATTGCTTGGAATAATACTAGCGATTTATTTTTCTTAACAAACGGGCAAGGATGTGTTCACATATTAAATTATCCCAGTCTCGAGCTACAACACGTTCTCAAAGCCCATCCAGGCACTTGTATATGCATAGAGTTCGACCCTACAGGTATTATTTTCGTGTTGTAGAAATAAGAAAGAACTAACATCTTACATATTTTAGGAAAATATTTTGCAACTGGCTCTGCAGACGCCCTGGTTTCGCTCTGGGACG
The DNA here is from genome assembly GCA_001932985.1 of Proctacanthus coquilletti. Lineage (NCBI taxonomy): Eukaryota > Metazoa > Arthropoda > Insecta > Diptera > Asilidae > Proctacanthus > Proctacanthus coquilletti. The sequence continues at coordinate 170,433 of MNCL01000136.1, forward strand.
CTGAAGAATTAGCCTGTTTAAGAGTGCTGTCACGACTAGATTGGCCAGTTAGAACTATATCGTTCAGCTACGATGGAAAACTAATAGCCTCTGCAAGCGAGGACCTTCTGATCGATATAGCCCATACTGAGACCGGAGATAAGGTCGCGGACATATCTGTGGACGCAGCAACCTTTACTGTTGCATGGCATCCGAAACAGTATTTGCTGGCGTATGCCTGTGATGATAAAGATTCGTGCGATCGACGGAGGGACGCTGGGAATTTAAAGGTCTGGGGATTTTCTGAATAAAAATTTATAGCTAAAACCAAGTCTCTTCTTGATATTTTCTAGTCCTAATCATTTCCTGTATGAATTCATCGTTGCCCACGACTGCGGCGAAAGCCTCTCTAACTTGCGTTGGCATGTTCTTTGAATTTCCCGCAACTAAAATAACTCCACCATCTTCGAGAATAGTTTTGCGGATAATGTCCTTTTCTTCCTCTATAACGTGTTGGACATACCTGTAACATATTTGACATAAGCAAAAATATTTCCACAAGGATTTGAAATACCTCTTCTGATCCTGATCGCGGGAGAAAGCAAAAAAACACTTTGCCACTTCTTTCTCCTGAAGTCGTTCGAAATCTTTTCTGAAGTAGAAGTCCTTGTGCTTACCGCGGCATCCAAAGAATACATAATTTTTGCCTTGTTGCTCTAGAAATTCCCTTTCCAACAGCAAACTCCTAAAAGGCGCTATGCCTGTCCCTGGACCCACCATTATTATAGGAACTCTTAAGTCCTTTGGAATTGCAAGCGTGCCTTTTTGGATGCAGCCTAAAATACGTTGTCCTTTGCTCATTCCTTTAAGCCATTGCGTACACAGCCCCGTTCTGGGTTTGCTTATTATGGTCTTATACTCGACAATAGCAACTAAAATTTGAAGCATCCCAGATTTTGGCACCGAAGCTATGGAAAATTGTCGTGGCTTAATCGTACGAAATATCTCAAGAAGAACGTTTATGTCTAGAGCGGAAGTAGCGTGGGGAAAATCACTGAAGAACTCCAGAATTGTTCTCTTCGGACGCACTGCATAGGATATCATAGCATCCAAACCTTCTGAACTTGATAACTCGATGAGTTTCTCTTTTTCCAAAGCATCTTCGCAATTGAGGGCAAGCAGCTCGAAGGCTCTTTGATTTGGTACAGACTTCAGATCCCAAATGTACTTAGCAGCTTGCTCCAGTGTAAACGGAGCACAGTAATACTGAGGAAGGGGCATTTCTAGAAAGTTTTAAAATTTTTATTAGAATGCACATTGTTGATAACTAGAGATGTACCTTCATCATACTGTGATAACTTCACTACAGTATTTCGTTTGAAGGGAAGATTTTTCTCTTCCAACAAAGCAAATAATAAGTCTACATCTTCATCCAAATTCCAAGGGCACACAGTTAGAACATCTCCAGGCTGCCAGGTCAACTGGTCCTGCGAGAACGAAATAAGGCGTGTATCTTGGAAGTGGTCATTTGCTGTTACCCTTTCGTTATCCTGAAATTCCTGCTTCAGAAAGGGGCTAAATGTAAGATTATTGTAAACACCTGCAGAGTAAGGAGCGCAGGTTCCATTTTGGAATGCCATTGCAGGGACTTCTCGTCAGCAGTGGAGGTTTCATTGGTCACTAACACCTTCCATTTGAAATAAGTGTTGCTAGCCTCACCTTGCACCTCCGAGAGATTAAATCTGCCCTTAAGAGTCGCCCATAAGTTCTGCAGCCACGGAAGATAGACGGCACTGGGTCCAAAGTCGTGCTGATCGTCGCATAGCCCTGTTGATGATCTAATGTTTTAATAAGTACTTTTAATTTCGAGAATTCCTACCAATAGGTACAAGTGATGTCCCCGACAGTTGCAGGAGCCTCCTATGGAGTTTTTTTGCAGTATAGTTGAACTTCGTATAGCTTGAATCACCCAAACCCAGGACGGCAAAGCTCAGATCCCGCAAGGAGTTTAGAGGTAAGTCTCGTCGTAATAGGAACCTCCAAAATTGCTTCATATTATCGGGCTCTTCCCCTTGCCCCGTAGTCGAGCAAACAAAGATAACCAATTCCTCTTTTATAAGGTCTTTGATGTTGTAGTCATCCAAGGCAAGAACAGGCCCGGTAAGACCGAATTTCTTTGATTCACGCCAAACCAATTCAGCCACATCTTGGGCTGTTCCTGTCTGACTCCCATAAAGCACACAAATCCTCCGTCTCTTCATTTTTTTGGGAACTATACTCTAGAACTGCAATTCAATAGACCCACTCCAGAAGGGTCAGTTGACAATCAGCTGATGGTAAAGCACTCATCTTTTTGAAAACTGAAGAGTTCAGAAAAAGCGATAAATAATTTAGAAAGAAAATAGAAGAAAACAAGTTCAGACTAATAACTAAACTTAAATTCTGTGTCATTTGGCTAATTTGAATTTATTTAACTGGAAAGCATTCTCAAAATTACCGAATACCAGGGCGGTATAGTAATTTAGAGTCGTAACGAATTCAAGACCCTACGAATGGAAAACATAACTTTTAATGTGCATATATAAAAATCTTAAGTATTTATCCTTGTTAAAGGATACAAAATCTCGACAGACAAGCCATTAGAAATCTCGAAATAACGGTTGACAACCGCCCGTAATGAATTTTCTCGTTAAAAGATTGCATATTGTTTGCAAATAAAGTGAATCAACTTATTAACTTTCTCGTTAAATCGATAAAGCTCTTAAAAACAAAATTCGACTTAAATCTACCTGAAGACCACTAACTGAACAGTTCACCGATGTTGTGTTCTCTTCTCAGCGCGATTCTAGTCCGTTTTTCTGTACACTGGAATCGGACTTCGCAATGGCGCATGCAAGTGTCACTCGGGTGGATTTTTTACTAGGGGAAACATAACCACTAAATGTTATCAATTCTGAAAATAGTCCCGACGATGACCTGCTGCGAGTATAAGTGATAAAGTTTGTAAGAGCAGCGTGTTCGTGCTAGCTTCGGATTTTTTAAAAAATTATTTTAATGCAATTGGATAATCCCCGCTGAAAGAAAAATAGGAGGTACTCGCTTCGTTCCCATAGTGCAGCAAAATTAACAATTTAAATCACCCTGAGTTAATGAGGCTTTATTAATTTCGTTTAATGTCGTTGACCTGTGTACCACCGGGGTTAAGTCCGCATGGTTTGAGTGACATGAATGTGGTGTATTTATGGTCCATTAATTTTAAGAGTTTTTGGCTCAAGATTTTCACTGTGCGACGTCTTGTCGCCATATAAGGAAGACTGTTTGCTTTCACCGTAGCAACCTGAATTTAATAGTTGATGCAATTACCCGGTGCAGTGCTTATCCAGCAGTATTGTCATTCGCCGCATTTTCTTGTTGCAGGAAACTAACATGAGAGGAAAAGGACAGCAGCTACTGTCCGCGCAGCGCACCACGCCGGCCAAAATGCATAGTAAGTCAAATTACCATTATATTTGAGCTAATTGTCCGCAGGAAGATCAGTGTAGAAGTGGTATAATACATTTACTTAAATAGTCCATGCTAGGAAGTCTGAGCTTTCCTGAGGAGTTCTAAATTCTCAACAGGGTGATTATATTTGAAGCGCATCTCTCTGCCACCCCCCAACCACACCCTAGCAAAATAATCAAAGCAAAATAAGGAAATTTTAAATGATTCACTGGAGCATTGCAGATGAGATATCCGACAATTAGTATATTAATATACTCTCTCACTGCCAGACAGTTGGTCACGATCCAACATGATTCAGGATCTCTGAGAACTGCTACAAAAACTCATTGTATACTCAAATAGAAAAAAGCCAAGTATGTAATAACTACCATAACTTTGTACCGACTAATATAATCCAACTTTCAACATCCAGTTGATTACTAGGCCATTAGCACCTTATCTGCCTGGGCAAAATCCGAACGAAATCTGCATTTATGTCTGCTTAAGCAAAAAACCATAAAAGTAATTATAAGACAATTCTACTATCTAGTTTTAAGGCAACACTGCATATCCGAATTCCTAGGAATAGCGGACAGCTTGGCGCCAGGCAATAGTCTGTATGACATTATTTTAGACCAAGACCACTTATTTTAGTTGCTTCAAGCCGGCGTCAAGTACATTACTTTTAATGATCTCAGAGCTCAGATATGCCTCACTAGCTGAAGGACAGAATTAGCGCTCCGAACTGGTCAAGTGCGGTAGCACTTACATTTTAGCATTCATGAGATCAAGACTGGAAAAAACTACTTAATTTTTTCCGCAAATTTTGGGAAACCAAGGGTTAATTTGGTCATTTCCTTTTATAAAATAGCAGATGGTACAATATTCTAGTTATAAGATTTTAGGACTAATTTTCGTGGAATCTTAAGAAAAGCTTTTACTCTGTATTTCGAAGCTTTGACCATGCACTTTTTTAGATATAGTGAAAGCAGAATTCTCATCTTTCCTTGTCAAGTAATATTATAATAATTATTGTGAAAAGGGTACTATAATTACTATGGGAATTGTGATCACGATCGAGGCAATTTGTAATCAGTAAGCTTAATCAGTAGGGAAGTATTCACGTGTGATTTATTTTACGTTTCCCTAATTTTCAACGTCTTATCTTTAGATATGACTAGTCTTAATTTTTTAAAATGATTTAAGTGTGAATATTTAAAATTAAATCCGACTTAGTGTAAATTTCGGCTTAGAAAATACGACCTTCAAACGTTTTGTAAACAATTCGCGAATAGAATTACATCGCCGCTTATCACTTGCCGTTTAAATTTTTCTTCATTTGTTAGGATGATAATCGAAAGATTTTTGAAACTAAGCACTTTTAACAAAAATTTCCTCATACAAAGCGCACATACTCAAGATCAATGAATGGTTCGTTTCACTTATGGTTTCTCTGAAGAGAGGACGTGATATTGATTTTATAGCGACCAGCTTTACACACAAAGATGCGTAGATAAATTTGATACTACAGAATGCGACTGGCGAAAATTGATAAATGCTATCATTTTAGTTTCCACTTCTGGAACTATCAAGTTATTTTACACAGCTCCATCTCAGATTTCTCCAATAGTACAGATTTCCTTTTGATTTGAACTTTCCTTTTCAGTTTTAGGGTAACTATTGTACACTTAGGTTCGTTTGAAGTTGTCTATAGTTCAATCACAACTGATTTATTAATTATCGCATTCACTAATTTATTTCTTACCATACCTATTCAGTTCAAGTGGCATAAAAGTGGTGATTAGTGTAATTGATAATTTACCGGAATTAAAACTGGCTTCTTGATAAGATTGGAGCAATTAGTATTATTGCTGGCTATCTCCATTATCTGATTATATCAGTAAATAGCACACTGTCTTCATTTTTATATAATTGCCAAACAAAATCAATAAATTTAGTATAGCAGAGAAAAGTATTGGGATATAAAAATAAAAATTGTCGCGATTTTTATTCATTGGTATATTCTTAAATAATAATTTCATCTATGAAAAGATTTCATTTTTGATATTTTAATATTTCTGTAAAAGTGTATTCCTACTACAAAGTAATAAAAACACATTCTAGGCCATTTTAAAAATAAGATTAAGTGGCCACTAGGCAACTCGCAAAAGATAGTCGATTACTTTTTTTACTTGTGTTTGAAGGGCGCTTATTACAACCAAATATTTCTTTGCTAGAATTAGAAGATAAAAATTATTTAAAAATTTCAGATGGCGGCGATGGTGAACGTGCACCTTTTTTGGCTGAGCCAGTAAGACTAACGCCTGCTTGGGAGGCTAGTAACCTGCCGAATGACGAATTGAATTTTAAAGGTAATTTAAATAACACGACTGGGAGGGAAACAATTTGATAAATCCTTGTTTTCAAATAAAACATATATTTCCCTCGTTGGTTTTGAACAGGTATGACTATGGAGAGAGCAAACATGGAAATCAGTCCTCCTTATGATCGATACAAGTTAGTGTTTCTAACTTTTGTATTACACGGATTAGGGACACTAATGCCCTGGAATATGTTCATTACTGCTAAAAAGGTGTGCTTTTGAATATATTACTCTATAAAACAGGTGCGAGGAAATTTGTTCAGTATTTTGTAGATTTTAAACTTGACGGCACAGGAATTGAATCAAGCTATGCCACAAATTTCATAGCTTATCTGAGTTTTGCTTCACAAATTCCAAACGTTGTCTTCAATTGGCTCAACGTATTCGTAAGTTTGGGGTAATACTATATTATTATTAGCCGTTTGATACGTCCACTAAACAAAATATTCTCTTAGGGGAAATTTGACGACCAGAATTGTATGGAGCATTTTGATTGAAGTTGTTATCTTTGTGATAACAGTTATTTTAGCTATGACGGATTCCTCTGGATGGCCTGGTGCCTTCTTTTGGATAACAATGATCAGTGTTGTTTTGATAAATAGTAGAAAAAGTCATTTTTTAGTTGTTATGGTATTTAAACAGATATTTCTTTAAAAATTTAGTGGCAAATGGAGTTTACCAGAATACTGTGTACGGTATGGCAGCTAAATTACCAATTAAATACACAGGAGCGGTTGTATTGGGATCAAATATAAGCGGACTATTCGCTACAATAATTTCGATGACAAGTTCTGCTGTAGCTTCATCGGACAGAACAGCTGCAATATACTACTTTATCACAGCTATGCTAATTTTATTAATTTGTTTCGACACGTATTTTGCACTGCCATTAAATGTAAGTACCTAAATAACTTTAATAAAAAAATGTACTGTATTCAATTCAGCTTTATATATTTACTTTCAGAAATTTTACAGATACCACGAAATATTGAATGAGAAAGAGTCTGAAAAAAATAAATCGTTCGGAAATGTACGTCCACCGTACTGGGAAATTTTTAAACAAGCATTCTCGCAACTTTTTAATGTGTTTTTTGTATTTTTCGTTACATTATCCGTTTTCCCGGCAGTACATTCAGGTGAGCTGAACAAATACAAATAATGAGAGGAGTTTGAAATATATTTTATTGTTTAGACATACAAGTATATGATAAAGATTTTGTCGTGCCAAAGCACCACTTTGTTAATGTCACTTGCTTCTTGACCTTCAATTTTTTCGCAATGTTGGGAAGCTTGATAACGTCTTGGGTTAGATGGGTAAGTCGTTTGGTGTAATATACGAAATAAGTTAATATGGTGAACTTTTCAGCCAAAGCCAAAGTATTTGGTGTGGCCGGTAGTAGCAAGAGTTGTATTTATTCCACTGTTCTTATTTTGCAACTACAAGCCGAAGAATATTACGAGAATTTTACCAGTTTATATAACTAACGATTGGGTGTATTGGATAATTGCGGTTATCATGTCATTTTCTTCTGGCTATTTAAGGTACATTTTTAAACCGTGTAATATTTTTGTGTAACATTAATGACATCACTTATTTTAAAGCTCTCTGGGAATGATGTACGCTCCACAAACAGTTTCACAAAAGTACGCAGTCACAGCTGGCATGTATGCCGCAGCAATGTTAATCACAGGAATATTCTCAGGAATTATATTTTCAATGGTTTTCCCATTGTTCGTAGCCAATGTTGGATGGTAGCAGTATTGTATGTTACATGACACGCTTCAACCTTGTTGATAATCATAAATTTATATTTAAAGATTAGAAGTACAAAATTCAATCTAACTAATTCTTAATTTTTGAAACCGCAGTTGCCCCAAGCTTTTTGATTTTAATTTGTAATCATTTTATAGTATGTTGAATCTTTGCCTTAAGATTGTTAAATCGATTATTACATAGGCCAAATTTGTACGTATTTGATACCTTGCGTTATATGTACACTTTTTAACAATAAAATACCAAAAATATTACTATTAATCTTCTTTTAAATTCCTTGTTTATTGCAGTGATTAATGTCTCGTGTCATAATCGCAAACACATTGCAAACAGGTGCAATAAAACTACAAACAAATATTTTATTTAATCATCAATTGTTTTACTTTGTTGATAAAATTTAAGAAAAATTGAAGGAGAGCTTTATTAACTTTCCGCATTTTCTCTTTGCATACGTCTAAGATATAAATCCCTTTACGTTTAAAAATAATCTCCAAAATTAAAGCAATTCCTGGGAAAGAAATTTTTAGATAAGCACAATAAGAAAAGATCGGGAAATACCTGCGAATGTGTATCCAATAAAAAGGATAATGAATGCACCTTGAAGCATTCGCAGATTTAGGGGTTGTATAACTTCATTAGAAGTGTTAGCATAATTATTTATTTTTGTTTTGCAACATTTCATGGATTCCTTACTGTCGTGATCGTTCGATATTTTGGACATTTTTTCGTATTCACTGTTTGTTATTCTGTCCAGAATTCCACCTTCGAACAATCGCATCAATCTATTATGGAACTTATGTATGAGATAATACATAAAAATGTCTATTGTACTCACACGTCGTTTAAACTATCAAGGAAAGGACATCCGATCTGAACCGCCACAGCTGAATATCTGGTGTAGAGCTTGTAGCTCATTTGGAAGTTCTTTAGACCTTTTTTAATATGAACATATAAATGCTATTAATTAAACCAGTTTACATCGATTACCGCGTCGTTTTATGTTAAAGAACAACGTTTCACGTCCCCCGAATATGACCTTTTGCGATCCATCCAAAACCATATCAATCCCTTGCTCAATGGAATCCACTAGATATCCGTTGTCGCCTCTTTTTGGATCTTGTTCTTTCATTAATTTAAATAGGCGTTGAAAAATTTCTGTACTGTTCTGGATCACGTTAAATGCTTTTTTTTAAGCATAACATGTTTTTTTTTTCTTTTAATTACCTCTAACATTTCCAAAGAAGAACTGTCCTTTTCTACGAAAAGTTTATAATCACGTTTCTTCATAGCATCTTCTAGTTTAAAGAGAGTATCAATAGGTGGTTCCCGGGCAGGTCGTGCGAACTGTGATGTTAATTGGGCGGAATATAAATCAGCTAAAACATAAGTTGCAGCTATCCAATATACAACTACTAAAAATCTTGCTCTATATCCTTGATGAGGCTCCAAACAAGCTGAAATGAAAAAGTATGAATGGATAAAAACCAGGTCCGTTTTAAACATTATGAGGCACTTTCTACGAGGCTATTTCAAAAACGAGATAATGGAAATACAAATTTAAATTATATATTTGAAACGTTATGTGAGACTTTAAGAAAATAACTGTTGAAGGCACCAATTCTCAAATTAGAAAAAAAATAGTTTTATTTTACTCTTTCCATTTTGAAACGCAATCGTTCACGAATTTTAGGGCTGTTTATTAGTAATTTATTTTGCTTACCTTGTTTCAAAAATAAATGAACCACATACCAAACGCATTTCCTAAAAAGATCCTTAGGAATTCTATTGTTTTTCAGTTCAGGAATTTTCTTGAGCGGCTTCTTAAACATTGTAATTTCGTTTATATATTCCACGTGAATAACTTCATTAGAATCTTTTATCCACATGTAAGGAATAATAATAATAAAGTAGAGTGTGGGGCCTGAAAGAACAATTGTAAGGACCAAGAAAGGCCACACATTCAACTGAAATGGCCGGAATAGCGCCAAAGCCTCATTGAGTTTCCTTGGAGCATGAGTGATGAAAGCCCCTGAATCAGCTAGAATAAAGAATGAAAATTCTACAGCCTTGTGTCGTTCCCAGCTTAGACTCACGTCCCCAAGAAGTATATCTGCCTCCTGCAACAACCACGGCTAAAATGAAATGAAAACTTAAACTAAAAGTAAATATTAACTCTTACTTTGTTGTATATCATACCGATGGTTCCTGTAAAATTAGTATTTTCGTCTCCATTCGAAGAACCTTGAGTTTGTTCTGCTGGTTCCACGTATTCAAAGCGAAAATTCATTTTCCTGGCTAATAAAATCAAAAGTTGATGGTCTCTTCCTCCCAGTACCTCGATATCACTATTTAAAGTAGTGTTATAACTTCTACCAGTAAAATTGGCAGAGTTTACAAAGAACCATGGCGGAGACTAAGGAGACGGAAGACGTTGCTTATAGTACTCTTAAAACAAATATTCTAACTAAGAAAATCAACATGAAAAAATAAGTAAATCATGATAACATGAATGAAGAGAAAAACACCGCACTTTAATTCAATCAAAACCCAACCAAAAAAGAAACACCGTCTTAAGAAAATATACTAACGTGAATAGCTGGGACCCGAAAGACTCGTCCTTCAAAATTAGAGTACACCGTCGAGGCGCTGGACAACAAAGGCGTCTTGTACAGTCCTAGACTCTCGGCATCGTACCAATTAACAAGTTGCAAATTACTAGTTCCAGCAGGGATTGCTTGATTGTAATATATTCTGAAACTGGTGAAACTTTTAGTACTGATGAAATCTTTAACTTGCAAAAACCAGCAGGTCACTTACGCCTTCGGTCTTGGTCGAGTAATGATGATACCCCTCAGCGGCTCTTGAAATCTGAGAGTTCTACTGTTCGGAGGCTGCGGAGCACCCCAGTAGAAAATAAATAAATTTAATCGGTGAGCCAAATTCCGTTTGTGTATTTCCTCTGCCATGTTAAATGGTCTTCTAAAGATTAAGCTTGAACTTTCAATGGATGCTTCAATGCTTCTCTCTATAAACTCGTAGTAGGTCGTTTTGTTCAGAAACACACAAGTCTTGAAATAGAGCCTGTGTATAAGGTAAATAAAATCGTTGATCAAGGTATTGTGATGATTCTCTTTCGCCAGGATTACTAGGAAACGTGGTTTCAAGCCACTAATAATTTCTGAAAGCGCTATTTGGTACAGGAAGAGATATCATAATATAAAAATAAAATAGAGCTTAATGACGGTCACTTACCAGTAGCCTCTTCTGAGATATTTTGCTTAATTTTGAAAAGGACCGCGGATTCTACGCAATTAAAAAGGGAAACAAGGGCAACTAGACGTGGAATAAACATTTTTGCGAATTAATTTCACTACTGGCTGCGCGTGCCTTTTTATACCAGAGATAATTCGTTACTTGACCTTTGTGTAGGCATCAATCACCAATCATACCTATCATTTTAATACGGACAATATGCGTCGATTAGTTGTAATTAAATAATTTCTAATTCAAGTCGATAGAAGGGATACTTGAATGAAAGGGTGCGGCAACTTTTGATTTTAAGTAATTAAGCAAGCAAGTTCCTTCGGCAGCGAATTTATATAATTCTTCTTTTTTCATATTAAAAAAGAGTACTAGAAGGTGGTTTTTACATTCAAAATCACCCTAGTGGTATTTGTTCAACAATTTTTAAAAAAATGGTCTTGATTTTGTCTTCAAAATTTTATCTTAATTTCCTCAAGAATTAGACCGGTTGTAATTTGGTGAGGATTATTTGATAAAAATAAAGTGAAATTTATTCCTTCTTAAATCCTTTAATTGATTTATTAATCCATTAAAAATGTTTGGATGCACAAAGTTCGAAATTTCGACCCTAAAAATCACAGGCTCACCAACCAACTCCTTGGGATTTTTTCCAAAAGTTTGACCTGCCTTTTTTTCCGACGTTTAAAATTAATTGTATTAGAATAAGCTTTGTAAAATACTTTTATTTCTTTAAAATTGTAACCAATATTTGTAAATTAAAATAATATTTTTAAATGTTTTCTTTGTTATAATTTATAACAGTTATAAATAAATAAAGTAATAAAAAAATTTATTTTCAAGAAAAAGGAATAAACGGCGAGTTCCGAATAGCGTTAAAAGCCATTTACACATATTTTGTGGCATTGACCACAAGGTGCAGGATTCCTTTCCCTATTATCTTAACCACTCTTTACGTTAAAATACTTTTCAAGAATTTATTCATTCTACAAACAAAGCACTTTGTTCTTAATTTTATTATTCTTTCGATTTAAAAAATATAATGATATACACATTCCAATTAGTAGTAATTAAATAAATCTATTTCCGATTAAAAATGGGAACATTTGAATACCTATTAATGTTATGGAAAGTTTGGGAGTAATGTAAGTTCAAATGCTTTGCTAATATCTATATTTGGGTTGAACACGATAGCGTCTTCTAGATGAAAACCTGCTGAGCTGATAGGTCTTCCATGAAAGGTTTCACAACTGCACTCGTTGCAAAGCAGAATATCAGTCCGAATGTGATGGAAATGGGCAGAGCGGGCAGGGCTTTTCGGCATATAGCTAACAAGAGCAGAGTTAAACAAAGGCCGATCAAAATAGCAACAAAACACGCAATTGTAGTATTCCAGTCGCCATAACTGGACGCCTTCCCTACTAAAACTGAGTAGAAAATAAAGTCGCCCAATCCAAGTTTAATGCCTCCTAAATATAAATTAGCTTTAATATTTCCTTTAAAGGAAGAACATTTACAAAGGACTTACTCTCCTCCTGCTGTTCTAGCGGAACCGGCTGTGATGGATCTGAATTGGACGTTGCTGATGTAGTGATAGTCCTGTATTCAACTGATCTGTTTGGGTTTCCACTGTTATTTGCTTGAATTTCAGTCTGCCGTCGAATTATACGTTGTTCAGCCGTGGCAGCCCACTCTTCGTTGAATCCACCATCAATTTCTAAAACATTAAACATTAATTTTGAGATTTTTAAGATTTATATACATGATATACGAAAATTGTACATTATATACATAACTTGGTGAATTAAATTATATGATATATTATATAAAATAAAATTATAAGCAAATTGCGTTTACATGCAAATCAGCATTACACACAAATAAGTTGTATTTCAAATAAACTTTTAAAATAAATTTAGTATATACCATTTGATCGTGCATTATAGGTCACAAGGGGCGTACCTTCAGGTCGAACTGAGCGGTTGTTCACATTGCTTCGGTTCCCCGATTCCATGGTATTACTACGTACAGCATCCCTATTATTTGAATTTCCACTCGGTTCCGGATGATTTGTTCCCATATATGAATACATTATTGTTGCTGTATTTAAAAAAATAGAAGCAAAAAATTATCTACTTAAGGACTAAGAAATATGAAGCCGTATATTCTAAGACTATAATTTTGTCCTGGGTTCTTAGCAAGTTCTGCGGGAAAGCCAAATAAACAGTAAAATTGAAATTAAGCTTACATGAGTAAATGAGTGCTGGAAATATTTGCTCATTTCGCTCCTGAGCAGTTTCGACAAGAATTCTCAATGGACCTTTTGGTGCTAAGACAGCAATTAAATCTGAAATTGCAGCGAAAATTAAAAATCCATCATGAGAATATAAACATAGAACACACCCCAAATGGAAATCACAGCTAAAACCACCCACGCCGTCCATTCTGGAAGGTATTTGATAAAAACCAGCGCCATTAGAGCAGCAACAAATATCAGATAAGCTTGTTGCAGCCTTAAAGGCCCGTGCCAATGAATACATATCATCCCAGCCACACCAAAGTTCCACATAATAAGGATTGCTGTAGGATAGTCCATTGGTACATTATACGCCCGCAGAAGTTCTCTAAAAAGTGCTTTTTAGTAAAAAATTCACTGCAGTCCCAAATGGTAGCTTACTCCAAATAGAGATAAGTGAAAATGAACAGTAGCATGAACGAAGACAAAATAAGCCAGCCGTGGATGGTTTTGTAACATCTCTTTTTATACAGAACAATAAGTAAAATAGTCATGATTACTATGACGACCATCAGAATAAGCGAGTTCGCCAGCGCATTCCAAATCTTAGTTCCGGCGTCTGGAGATGACTCATGGAATGGTGTGTAAAGTCTGGAAATGTAATTATATTAAAAGTGATTTAAAAGCGTAGGATTACTTACAAGTAAACGTCTTTTGTGGAATAAAAGTGCACAGAACTAATGGTAGCGACCACCACAAGCATACACAGTGAAACTGGAGCGAAAAGTTTTATTACATGTTGCGCTCCATATTTCAATCCTTCCTCCTCCTCTTCTAGCCAGGCTTCATGATCATTGCTTCCACCTGGACCTCCTCCTGGATGGCCTGGACGACGAGAATTCGAACTGCACCCGAGTCCCGACCCTTGTCGAATAGTCACTTCTGGAACATCTGCAATTGACTTAAAACAAAGGTTTTATTAACACTCACTCCCGGATTACAGAGGTCTATATATTTACGCCATAATTTGTTTCGTTCTGTGGTTTCGACCGCTTTTTTTTAGCTGCTCTTTCGCCCATGTCGGGGCGATCCATTTGTCTGACGCTCGGCTCCCCAATATGCCCATCCATTAGAGGTGTCTGCTCGTCTACCTGCCGGGTGCCGAATAAAGGATCCTCTCTGTTTGAATCGTTCGACAGTTCACCATTCATAAGAAAAATGCGAAAATGTTTGGCGTTCGACACTTTGTCAAAAGTGGCAGTTGTGACATTTGTTAAGAACGTTCAAGCACTTGATACTCGTTTTCCAATTCCAATTATTCCGCGGTGCGAAATTGTTTGATGAAGTTTTTACAGTCAGTGTCCTTTCACGTGCATTTATTTACAATTTTCGGTTTGCTAAAATGCAGGAAATACAAGGCTACAGAGGTAAATAATAGTCGATTGTAAAGACGAAAAGGTTCATCAGATATGTTTTTGCAGCCATACCGCTCAAAATATCAAAGAAGTCGCACATCAGCCACACTGTTTTTATGAAGGCAAACACGACTAGAATGAAAGACCCCCAGAAGCCCGAAGGACGGACACTCTTCCTATCAAATATCCCTCCCTACATTACAGAGAGATGTCTAAAGCATGCTTTTGAAAAAGCAGGTGACGTGGTTTCTGTGCAATTCCATTCCAAGCCCGGTAAATCCGATGAGACGGCCTTACCAGCTTATGAGAAGTACACTTCCGGCAGTCTCCCGTTCATTTTCAAAGTGGCCTACGTTGTCTTTGGTTCAACAAAATCCCTACAAGTAGCCCTACAATTTAAATGTATTCGTCTCTTCGACGAGAAAGGCAAAACGGTGGTGAAGTCCGGGGTGGAAAAGTGGATGGAGGAGTACCTGGAGGGCATAGAGAATGAGAAGAAACTTCAGGCTGAAATCGACGAGTACATGGCTGTCTACGACAAAAAAGAACAGGAGACTATTGAAGTAGAAAAATCCCAGATGGCAGACGACGAGGGCTGGATTACGGTGACCAAGAGAGGCCGGAACGCGGGCTTCGAGCAGAAACAATCGGTGATCGACAAACTCGAGGAGAAGATGGAGCGCAGTAGGAAGAAGAAAGAGCTGAAGAATTTCTACACTTTTCAAATTAGAGAGTCTAAAATGCAGAACATCGTGAGTCTTCGGAAAAAGTTCGAGGAAGACAAGAAAAGAATAGAGTTACTGAAAAATTCCCGCAGGTTTAAACCGTTCTAATAAATACTAGTTAGGATATCTTGTGTGCTTTTATTACAATATCCATTAAACTGTTCGTAGGCAGCGTCTCGAGCATGCAAAGCAGTTGCGGGACGCTGCCGTAGATGCATTTGGAGGCGAACGAGACCTGGACAGCTTGGGCGAAACGCTCCATACTCGTCTGGAAGTTCTCGTCGTTCTCCGGGTTTACGCCGTCCGTCGCCAGCTTCCGGGCGTGAATCTTTAGCGGGTTGATGATCTGCGACAAATGCTGAGCATTCAGCGCTGTCGGGGGCCCATTTGTTGGGGGTATTTGAAGGAACGTCTCTAGCAAAGCAAGGTGGAGTTTATTGTATGTCCCCTTCTGACACACAATCGGCGCTAGCACGCACCATCTAATCAGGCCAGCAAGTGGTGTCACCACAGGCATAGCTATTGCCCCCGTGGGGAGAGCCATGGGTTGTTGAGACGCTAGACAAAGACTCGGATTGTCTGTCACCTGAAACGATCTTAGATTAAGCAAGTGGAACTACTAGTGGCATCGATAGATCAACCCATTCAGTAAAAACCTCAAGCAGCATGTCCGGGGGAGGGATTAGGGCTCCTTTCAGTTCATTCATGTACAAATCTGCTACTGCAGTCATGAAATTCGCTGCAAATCTGTTTTGATCTTTAATTAACTATTTCAAAGGAACAAGGCCGCAACACCTACCTGGGCGCCACTAACGGGAGCTGCTTCAGCTGGTCAGAGGTTTTTTTCGAAAACGTAACAAAATCCTTCACTAAACTCTGAGCCAGTTCGGAGCTAGGAGCTGAGGTACAGCCCAACTGTTGCATCCATGTGCCGGCCGCGCACAAAAGGGGTGCTATCGAAGCCGACATCGACGTGCTTATCAGTTTTACTAGGACACTTGATCTAGCGGGCGTTAGGTTCGCCCCGAAGAGCGATAAGAATACGGCGTTGCGAGTGGCATCCGGTCCCGGTCTCGAAAAAAATTCTGCAAGGACGACCACCAATTGAAACTCTTGCACTAGAAACATTGGGGTTCCTCCAGAGAAACTCCCTTTCCTAGAGTCGCTGTCCTTCACTTTTTCAAGGAAAACAAATTCTGAAATGAGGTCCATCGCAAATTCCTGCTGTTTGCCTCTTGTTAGCACCAAGTTCTCTGAAAATACTTTTCTTGAATTTGAATACAAAGCGGTGAAAAGAATTGAACACACCTATTCGAGCCAAGGCTTCACACGCACAAGCCGGGTACTCTAACTTCCGTAGAGCGTGCTTAAATTCAGTTGACGACATGTTTCCCAATTAGTTAAGAAATTAAGATATTTAAAATATTAAAAATATCGGTGAGCTTTAGAAACAGGCTCTCCAATACATCGGCTTTTTTTATATCTAGTTCTTCTCCCGACGACCCTGTGTAATTATGCCAACTATAAGGCAACAATCATTTTACGAATATCTACGACTTCATGTAATGTGCTTAGAACTAATAATCCCTTAAAAATAATAATAAATCCACAAATTCCATGAATGTTTTTACGTTGTGTAGTTGACGTCTTGTTTTTTGTAGCTTCTTCTTTCTATAAAATATATGTGCCCAAGTTAGGTGCAGAATTGGTAGTTAAAGCGCGTTATTTAAAATTAATGCAAATTTTATATTTAGAAACTACAACGAAAAAGAAAATTTAAAAAAAGTATTTTTTAACAATAGCACATATTATTACGTAAAAATGGAAAAAGAAGTGAAAATTACATTTTACATGCAATTTCTCTATAGAGTGACATAATATAAATTTCTGCTTTCTAAGTTGCGAGAAACAGTTTGAATTTGTTTTTATAATACTATTTTAAAGCATCACTTAGTAGAATTGAGTTTTGTACAGTGTTTTAATATGTAGCATATGTAAGTTATCTATTTGTCTGGATAGAATTTAAAACAGTATGATTTTCAGATGATATATTGTAAATATTTTATATAATTGCAATAAACAATATTGGACCATATTCTACAAAATTACATGTCTTTTTCATTGAAATAATTAATTTGAAAACCTTACATTCGTTACAGCACCTTCGTAGAATTCAAAAGCGCATGAATGTTATACATCAGCGAAAATCGATAAATACGATGTCAAGTTATTGCCCTTGTTGGTAAATAAAGCAAAGGGAGTGTTGAGATTTTAAAAACGATTATTAAGAGCTATGAATCCGGTGTCGAACCACGATTTCATGGAGTTGCACTCGGTGCACCAGCACCAGCCGCACTGCAAGCAGCAATGCTTCGTGTTTACGGAAATATCCGATATCGAACTACCACCGGAAATAGCCAAGTACTCCGAGAAGATGAAGAACGGAAGCATCCAGTCTTACAAGAAGGAGAATTTGGCGGCTATGCAACAAAAAAGCAATAAAGGCCGAAAAATTTTGGCCATTCTATCGGCTACTCTAGTCTGCATCGCGCTAGCCGGAGGTGTTCCACTTGCCCTTCAGCTGCGGTCATCCTCTCTCCTTGAAGCACGTCTTTCGTTTATAAGGAGACTCTTGACCGATTCACCTTTGGTCGAGGGTTATTGGAGCCCCCGTACGACAACAGATAAGAATTTCTCAGCTAGCATCAGCGAGGTGAAGAACAGCTTCGTCGGTGCTGTACTGTGGCCTATTGGGGTACCTTGTGGAGCTCAATACTTGGACGCTGTTCAGTTAGCCCTTGAGGGCATAGACGAAGCTAGGCGGGTGGTTAGAAGGGCTAAAGGTCTCAAAATAGTAGAAACTGCTGACGAAATGAGGGAAGCTCATTCTAACAGACAGATTGCTGTTCTGTTGGGTATTGGGGGAGGGCATGCTTTAGGAGCTAGTCTGGCTGTCCTCCGGTCACTCTATATGCTTGGAGCTAGGTTCGTATCAATCACCAGCCTAGGATGCACTACTCCTTGGGCAGCGGCTTCTATTAAATACGACCATATAATAGAAGAGAACTATACGACCACCTTGACTGACTTTGGACAGGTAAGAAAAGGCTAGTGAAAAATAAATATAAGTGAAGATAAATTTTTACGCGTTTGCTTCTGCATTTGGACTTTAACATGTTCAGTTAACATTCTACAACATTTAGAAGTTGTTTATTTTGTAGTTACACAAAGTGAAGTGATAAAATGCTAAATTGTTATGATAATTTTCGTATGAAATAAAATGCATGAATTGAAGAAGATAGTAAGTTAAAAATTTGATGGAATAATCTTTTTTTTTATATTCAGACGAAGTCTGAAGTGTGTCTCACTTTTTATTAAAATGAATTATTTTTCCGGAGGAAAATGGAAAATGCTCAGATTTTCCTTGTAATGTGCAATTTCTATGCAAATTCAAAACTTTTTCGAAAAGTTGTGTTTTCAACGAGAATGAGAAAAATTTATCTTTGCCTAATTGCAGTTTATTTTTACTTGCTGTTGCAGACTGTTGTGCATGAAATGAATCGCTTGGGGATGCTTGTGGAAATCTCGCAATTGTCGGAGAGCGCCATGACCATGGCTATGAGGGAGGCAAAAGCACCAGTGCTGCTTTCGAACGCTGCTCCACTGTCCATTTGCAACAGCAGCAGCTTAGCGTCAGTCCCTGACCACATTTTGAGGTTGATAATCCATAAAATCTCAAAATTCGTTTGAATGGCCCAAAATTCCGTTTTTGCTTTGCAGCCTTTTACCGCAAAACGGAGGAGTCATAATGCTGAATATGGAAAAGTGTGGAGATCGGCAACTATCGGTGTCCGATGCCATAAGGACCATCAACTATGTGAGGAAGATTGCAGGAGTGGACCATGTGGGATTGAGCGGAGCACCAAAGAGCTATCCATTTTTGCTGGCGGAACTGGCTCGGGATCGGCTATGGGGCAGTGCTGAAATCAAGAAGCTAGTAGGTGGAAACATAGTTAGAGTGCTCAGAGAAGTCGAATTCAAGAAGAATCAGCTACCTCTGTACGAAGAGTGGATTCCTCGCGAACTGATTGAGGGCAACTCTTATTGCAGATATCCAGAGACCTAAGGAGATATTTTTAGGGATTTTTGAAATTTTAGAGACATATTGGATCTTCAACATCGAACCAGAATTTTATTGGTGCCCTAAAGGCGTAACAATCATGTTATCACATTTTGATAGATTTTAACAGTCGTTTTCTTTCTTTTGGAGCATTAGTAAAATTTCGTCTTACGGTTTAATAAAGCAGGTTTAAAATTAATAAATATAATTTTCGTGATATTTTTGAACTTGGATGGATCAAACGCTATACTTTTATTAATTTTATTATATTTGTTGTATTTGTAAGTTATTTAAACTGTGCTATTTGAGGATTTGTAGTAGTTTACTAGATTGTAAGTGGCTAAAATACATTCGTCTTCATTATTTTTAAAAGGACATTCTAAACGTGTCAGGTTGAAATTGTAATAAGTTCTTTTAAATCTTTAACTTACTAATTAAAAATATTAAAAGAAAATTTTAATTATAAGTATATTTGGTAAAAGGTATGGCTGTATAATCATGATAAATAAAATTATATTTGTTGCATTTCGTACTGATTTCTAGAATTTTTATCGAAAAGTTGTGCAAGGGTTTTGAAAGTAGTTGAATGTGAACGCTAAGTATGAACGTAATGTTTTTTTAATAATTTACACCATCACTAATAATATTTTATTTACTTTTCTAACTTCCTTTTATTCCCAATAATTGCTAAATAAACATCTAATGCTATTTTTGTCACGAACATTTCAGTAAACAACATTACTTATATATAATATAATATTTTTAAGTATTTGGAATTATGTATTAAAAAGAATTAAGTAACTAATTTTTAATTAATTTTTATTTATCTAGACTGTCGTCGAAATTTGAAGTTAATTAACATTTGTGGATGGAATGGGTATTAAATGATGAGATATTTAGTAAAAAGCCAGTTGAGATAAATGTTTAAATATTTTAAAATTTTAGTTGAACAAATCTAAATTTACTTAAACGGATTAGCTCAAATTCCGACATAAAAAGAGAGTAGTACAGTGAAATCAAATAAATGAGTTCAATTATATTTCAGATATTAAAATAATAATAAATGAGAATTATATTTGCAGGAATATTGTAGTTTTCATGGTATCGCCCATCAAATTCTTTGAATTGATACTTTAGAGATCTGAATAAATAATAAGCTTAAAATCCATTTCATTTTATTTTTTATATAATTCCTGCATTTAATATTTATCTTTGCCATTCTATTTTTAGATTCGATGATGTTTTCAGTTTTCATTTTAATTTGCAATTTTTATTTACAATAAATTCAGGCCACATAAAGAAAAATTAATAATTTGGTAAAACTGAAACGTGGGAACTAACTTTATTACAGGCTTTATTATTTCATTGTTAAATGAAAACGAATGCATTTTCTCGTTGTTATCATAAATTAGCCAAATGATTTAGTGAAATTGAATCCTTCAGTAAATTCCCTCATACAGAAATTTATCATAGTGTTCTACATTAAGAAATAATAAATTGAAATCCTGTGCGGATATATAAAAAAAGTGAACCAAAAATATTTTCTCTTTTTATTATATCATTTGTGTGGATTTTTATATAAAAAAAAATTGATAATATTCCAATCATATGTTTGCTACTTAAACCAGAAGCAATATTTATTTGATTTTGTTGGTTTGCTGCATAGTACTTTGTTATTAATTTATTTATATTTATTCATAATTTTAATTAAAGATTTCCGAAATTAAATCATTTTTCATTTTTGTTTTGTTTTTATAAAATCAAATATTTTCTCTGTGGATCAGTGTTCATATTGCATTTTAAAATTACTTTATTACTTATCTTATTTTCTTGCTAATTTTAATATTTAAATTATTGAAGAAAACAAAATACGTGTGAGAGGAAAAAATCAAATGTAAAATTTTTAGCTAGTCATTTTGACTTGTACGATAGATCTAGTTCTAAAATTGGAAATATAACAAGAATATCTCTTAGAACCAATATTATATTCTAAATGTTTTTTCTGTGGACAATTTTTTATCGTCCGTCGTAGGAAAAATTGGCTTTAACTTCTTAAACAACGCAAACTATTAAAACCAACAGTCCAGCTATTGTTATACTTCGTATTTACCCATTTGCGGTCTTTTCATGCGCTTATCTCGTTGTCTGATTCGCATATAGTACATATATGGTGTTCGCTGTATGTCGCTGCGTGTTATGGCACAATGGTTTTATTGATTGCCTATTCATCCTCCGCCTGGAGCATTCTTCAAGCTTATATGAAAGGGCACAGCCTGGCCAGCGCCTAGTCGGAGGAAATCGGGTCATTGATACAATTTGGCCTCCTACTCATGACTTATCAGTTTATCAAAGATTTAAAGAACGGAAGAGATTAACCTGTCGTCAGATGCTTGGCTCGTTGCTTTTTATGTTTCTATTTGTAGCAAGTAGCTTGTGTGACAGCCCGTATCTCAAAAGCCTTTCATGCTCCTAAGATGGACAATGGCCACTTTAAGTTTAGCACGAGTTGGGGATGTGATGAAAAGGGCGTACACATTTGGGCCACTTGCGTCGTTGGTACTACTGGTTTTGATTTAATAGAGAAAACGCTGGACCGGGTGCTTCCCGGATAGCCGTATTTATTAACGTTAATAACGCAAGTTAATTACTTTCTACAAATTTCTATCCCGAAATTGGTCTAAAGGGATTCGAAGACGCTAGTCGTGATGTCCGCAACCCATAAAATTCCTCAATTAATAAGCCCACGTTTTATCGGCCTAATCAGTCCATTTGAGAGATCGTAGAATCCTTATTGAGTATACGCTCAACTTCACAAGGACATTGGAGGAGCACACATTTCAGAAATTTGAATGACTCTTGTCTTCGCTTGCTTCACATATTAAATGCTAACTTCTTGTGCTTTATTAGTTAATTTCCTGTTGGGAATTACCGCGGTCCTTAGGAACTAAGAGTATGAAAATTAAATTTCACTACCTCCACAGCATTAGTTTTAGTGTAAAGATTCTACTAACACTGAATTATGTATTATATGAATACATGAAAGATTAGAATTAGCAAAGTAACATTCACATGATTTTAAAGAAAGCTTGTTGGGATTTTTTAAATTGTGTTCTTAATTTAATGGAAATCTTTAAGATCAACTAAAAATAACAGATAACAAATCTGAAATATTCTCACATTATAAAAATATTATTTAACATTGAAGTGAGAAACATTTTAAAAACAGTTGCAATTATAAAAAGTAACATTAATTCGCACTTAATAAGAAAATATTTTACAAAATATCGTATTTTAAAAAAATAATTAAAATCTGGTATAAAATTCGAATAGTGGAGGTTACTTTTGTGAATTCCCATATAACATATATTTCTAAAAAATCTGAAAAATTCACATAATTCGAAGAAAATGTTCTTTAAAAATAAATAAAATAATAGAATGATATTCAAAACCATTAGATATGATATTTTGGCTTGCGGCGTTGCATGCAAATTTCTTAATTTGAAATATTTTTATTATAGCATTTTAAATTCGTACTTCTAATTAATAATTAATTTTCTAAGAATGCAAGCTATCATATTGGATAAAAAATTTTTTTCCAAATTTTAAAGTATTGTTACAAATCGGAAATCCTTAAGAGACATAATTTAACAAATTTAATGAAAAGAAATAAAAAAGTTAAGCCCGAAATGTTTTACAAGTGAAAACAAGTTTCCGAAAGTAAGTCACTTGTTTTATACAAAATTGTTACGTTTAGAAATCGTCCGACCGCAGTGGTCTCATTCAGGAGGAAATCTGAATAGTTTTTGTTAGGGCATCCTCAAACTTTTCACTATTTAAGGAACTTCGGGTTTGTAGGAGCCGCTCATCCTTGGCATTATAAATTTTCATTACAACTAATTCTGATTCCTCATACAGAAAATTTGCATTTTAAAAGCTAGGATGATGCTAATAATAAGAAGTTTTAATTTTCTTCATCTTGTGATTAGGAAAACAAAACTGAACTTAACCCTTCTACTTTTTCTTACACTTAAAAGCATGAGTAATATGAAAGTCTGCAGAAGATGAAAGAAGTACTGGGAAAAATTTTTCTTAAAAAATGTTACATATCCCGTCTCGAACCTTACGGAGTCTCTCCCGGAATAATTTTGTTGGTTAGAAGGACAGTGTGGTAGAATGTCGGCACAAAGAAAACTACGGTCTCAGAAGAACGTCTTCACGGAAATTATTGAAAGCTATTGGGGGACCGCTTTTAATAAAGAGGAAGATTTACGATCAGGATTACCACGGACTGCGGAAATTTCCCAGCAGTAGAATTGAAATTCTATTGAATACGCGACTAACTGGCGAACAAAACTGCAAAATCACGTCGCGAAATTAAGGGAGTGTTTTCTTAAATGAAAAGCCTCCCCTTTATAAGACCACGATGAGGGCTTATGCGGGTAGTAGGGGGTTTTTTCGGGATTTATAATAAATTAACTTATTGAAACTTCAGCTCCCTACCCACGCATCTTAATTGCCTCCCATTTCGATTGGTTGGCTCTTTTGGCTACCCTTTTGCCCATTTAAATACTGCGGCTTTGACAAAGCTAATGCCGTGAGAAAGGAAATTATATTGTATTGGGATGAGGATAAGTCAGAACTAGGGGATACTCAGGGAGATGCTTCAGATATTTTCTGAATAAGACGACCGCGTTCTTATTAAAGCGCTCGTAAAGAGGAGGATTTGAAAACTAATTGGCTCCCAAGTTCAAGAACAGTCGATCAAGTTCTTCGAATTATCTGATAATCACCAATTTAATGGCTTTTCAAATTCTTTTAAATAACACTTGAACATTCGGATGAACAAAGTAATTGAAAATTATTTGTTGCTAAATAAAATGCTTTTTACCATGCTGTCCGCGAGTTGTTGAATAAACCTTAAATTTAAATAATTTACAGTCGTTATATGTACAGTTTTCGAAATATTGTGATAACTGTTTTAAATTTTCATTGATTATATCTGGTATACTTTTTCAGTAAAACATATAATTGAATACTGTTGCTCTAATTTGGCTCTTTAACTTATAAGTTTACACCTGCTACCGGAAAAGAATAACACTACTCATCTTAGTAAGACTACCGATTTACTTACATGTGCATATGCTTGAAATTACGTATACTTAAGGGTTTCTACAAAAACATACAAAATAAAATGTTAATTAAACGGATTAGATTTTAATATAATTAGCGATTTTAAATTAAATAAAAGAACTAAACGTATGTCCATTATCACTCAACTTTGACAAGTTCTATATTTTATCGTTTTTGTTACTATGTCTTTCATCGATGAACATGGAAGGTCCAAACTGGTTCCTATACAAACATAGCCCGCGTTACTATGTATAGAACACCATTGCACGAAAAGGACCTAGAAATAGACTTCAGGTAAAATATTGTTGAAGTGCATGTTTAGCTTAAAGGAATCTGGTTTCGTGATTAATAGTGTTCACCACAAATCGCAAACTTGCCTCCTTTGGCTTGAAAGTTTATTCGACAGGCCAAAAGCAAGTCACCCTACGAAAAGAAGGGCAATATATCTCTTTGGAAATATTTCCACGTTTTTTAGTCGAGTAGAAGGGATGCGAATTTTATGTATTGGGAAAAGTTTTTATACATTGTCTGAAAAAAAAGATATGGAAATGTTTCAATAAAATAAACTACTGTCTTTAAGATAATAGCCTATTAAAAACAATTTGGACTAGCTTTAAAAAGTCTGAATACCTACTAAAATGTTCGGTTTTGTTTTAGAGATTATTAATTAGGTAAAGTAATTTCTAAGACATCATATTCTGTATGACATTACAAGAAAGTAAGAGGTTATTTCTATGCTTTCTTTCAAGGTACACGTAATTATCACATTATACAAATTGACTTTTCGCGTTATATTGCTGGTAGTTAACGTCCCCTTTATAGGCTCTTACCCTCGAGTGGCTACAATTTCTTGCGCTGTAAATCAAGAACACTTCATGTATTATGAACCAGTTTTATATTCTGCAAACAGCTTGAATAGCAAAGAAGGCTCTTCGCAAAAGTTAGGGTATACTTGCACTGGTTTTCTTACAGGCTTTCTACGCTCTGCCTGCAAATGAAAAACATTTTTCTATATATAGACCATGGAGCATGTGCGATTGACAATAAATCGTCGGAGTGTACTGAAAATTGGTACATTTTATGGCCTCATGAATTATATAAATTCAACATACAGAAATCCTATACCGGAGAGTAGAGAGCATAAGTAGACTACTCATGAAGGTAGCCCATTGCTGCCTGACTATGTCAATATGATTTCTTATGAATATAGGTTTTCGAGCAGGAGTCGAAATGTTATGGACATTTAAGAGCTTTTAGTAACAATTCAACATTTGAATACAAGAAGTGGAATAAACCCATGGACACACAAGTACATCTCCACCTCCATTTAGTGTTCATTCTATGGGCCGGTGCACGTCTTCGAAGGCTCTGAAACCCTTCGAGCATCATGTGGAAAGGTTGTAGAGTGCATCTGAAGGCAATGGAACATGAAGTAATTTCTTACCGATGATGTTGACTATAAAGACTCCAGCTTCTTCGGGGAGTTTTCCCTTAATATCCTCAGAGGTTGTTATCGATATTTCCATATTTTATCTGTTCCGGGGAGTTGATGCAAAAAATCGACTACTTTACGTTGCGTTTGATAAGGCAAAAAGGAAGCACCAAAGGAAGCTATGTACTCCAGAATCGACATCTGAAGTATCTTGTACAGGGAGGCCGAACCAGAAAGAAGTATGTGACGGCGAATAACACAAATTTACATAATATTCCCTTGATGTGCAACAGAAGCTCACAGCGATTCATTTGAATGAAATTCCCTTTTATTCTACTCGTTATTCAAATTTGAAGTCGCTTGCAATTATTTCATAATCGGCGTTAAAGACTGGCGCCGAATGCTCTCAATTTCGGATGCACAGCATCCACCCTGTGCTTCGCCCGAGGGCTGAAGGGTACTCAACTGCTTCTGGGTGCATCGTCAAACTCCGTGAAAGTCATTTTCATACAATTTCCCTTAATGAGACGTATAACACGTTTCAAAGATTTCAAATTAAAAATCCAACCAGAGGTCTCCATTGAGACTCTGTCACCGAAATAATGAGCGCGGGACGTATTGGCAGCACATACTTTTACATAATTATCCCGAAAAATGTGTTCTCAAAGGGAAAGAATCCTTTGTCCTTTTGTAAACACCTCCTATAAAAAATATTCAAGCACTCTATGATATTTGTTATTTTCTTAAAGAAAGGTTTCGTATCAACCTTCCTTTTAGAAAATTAATTTTTTAAATTAAAGCAAGACGTAAAACTTTAACTTTAGAAAATACCTTTTTGTTGGAAAAATTGGAATTTCGCAGATAGTTTTATGTTTTTATTTTTGCAAATAAGACCGTTACTTATTTCTTTAATGTTTAAATATTTTCACGAATGTATCTATTTTTTAGTTATTTTCCAAAAATTCAATCTTGCTGATATTTTTTAATTAACAGATTGAGTTGTTTTATTCGATTCGATCTAAAAGAACAATTAAGGTAAACATAATTTGCAAATTTTCAGGATTTAAATGAAATTCTAGCTGGTTTTCTGGACCATAGGATATCTGAATCAAAGAATTAGCGCTGCAGTCGTTCTGAGTTCCAGGAACACCTACCGTATTTCATCATTTATAAAAAGTATTGAGTCTGAAGGAGCAGATATTGTATATAGAGAGATGGATGCTAAGAACTAAACACTAGCTGAGCTAGTGCGCTCACGGCAGTCAATTCATTATCAACACTAGCTGAGCTAGTGCGCTCACGGCAGTCAATTCATTATCAACAACCCTGACTAAAGCGAGGAAATAATATAGACTTTAATAATTTTAAAATTTTAATATTTCTTCTACCTCGGCACTTCGTAAATTCTCATTTGATTCGATCTTATACACTCTATTACTTATTAAATTCGGCTTACAGGTCCTCGTGTATTATGTGAATATGTGCCAATTAGACAGCAGTCATTTATTTGCGATTATGTTATTAAAGAAAAAAATTTTAAATTGTCATGTAGAAACATTGGAATAAAAAAAAATACAAATGTTATCGGATAAAGTGTACCTGAAACTGATTTCAGTAATCGCTTATTCATTATTTAATATTTAAAGTAAAGCAAGAAACGATTGTTTGATTAACCTTTGGCATTCAACATGAGCCGAGAAAATGATATAGATATCCTTTTTGATTCCTTTTGCGGATTTTTATTTTATCTCGTGATGGAAGTGAGACGTTCCTGATTTCTGCGGGTAAGCATTTCATTGCCCGTGTATGATATGAATACGAAATGTGCGTATTGATGTCTTTTTTATGAAATTAACCGAATACGAACATCTGGGGAAGAACACTTTATCATTTATAAGATACCTCTCGGCAGAGGCGTTTTGCATTGGGAAGCAGATATTCAATAAATGATAATTATTTAAGTAAACTCAAACGAATATCTATTTATGGATATAATGCAAAATATTACTTGTACATTTTTTTCATGAAAGGAGTGGATGACCTTTGAAGGACATACACACATTTTAATTCCGTGTTTTAAATTTAAGACTCTATTAAGAGATGATTAAAGGCAACGATGTGAAGATTTCGTGGTTGCAAAGGAAATTTAAAAGCGAATTTCTGTAATCTAAATATGGAAAACAGACAGGAAACTATGCCGCCTTTTCTTCAGTAACTTCAGTGTAAATGTAATCCAAATAAGACTAATTTTAAATTGGGGGGAACAAAATCATATTCAGACAAATTTTATTTTCCATTTACAATTTTTATCCGATTTATATTTGGAATGTTTATATTTATGGTTTACACAATTAACGTACATTAAACACTAATAAGGTTGTATGCAAAAGTTAATTTTGTCATGTAGATATCTAATCTTATATTAAAATAATAAGAAATCTTAAATCATTGTTGAAGAAATTATATCGCAAACTTTGTGATATTTAATGTAAAACTCAAGGAGAAGCTTAGCTGACAAAGAATCATTTAAAAAGGCTGAATTCATTGTAAACAGCTCTAGTTTTGCAATCCAAAGCATACAAAGTCAACATTCCCAAGAGCTCCAAAAATAAAACATTATATTTTTTCCAAGGAATAAAAACTTTAAATAGTTGAAACAATGCCTTTTTTTGTGAAAATTCTTTTATGCTAACCCCTAAATTTCCTGGTGCAGAAACATTTTCAGTAATTTCTTGAAGCTTGTGATTTACTTTTGGAGGAAATATGAAACTATATAAACCATAATTCGAGCCAGCAGTTTCCTCTTAAAGACCATCATCGCCGCTATATGCCTCTGATTGACCCGGCATGTTTAGCAAAATGCAGGGGGTCTATGAATTATTCACTGGCGTAAAACAGGTTCCTGCAGAGTACATAAAATTAACTCATGACTTGACGGTGCCCAAATATAGCCCCTGGAACCTCTGAATCTCCAGAATCCCCAGAACCACTAGTTCCTCTGGTGCAGATGAATTCATAAAAGAATTAAATGGAACATTCTGTGCGAGCTTTTAATAAACGCTGCAATATTCTTGACCTTAACTATGAGAAAAAAAGAGAAGACAGAGAAAAAAACTAAATTTTAATAACTCGCCGGCTTGTTCGCAACCAAATGCTAAATGCTCTCGCAATTAAACCAGAAAAAATTGCTTAAAATTCCTTGTTTGCTGCATGCATTTAGTCGGGCAATCTGCTGAACTTGTACTAACATCAATATACCCTTTGGGTTTACGTAAACACGAAATTATGTTAATAAAAGCAGACTTCTTGACGAGTATTTACATAGTTCCTGAATCTTGCAGTCATCATCATACACGTAGTTGCATTTACATTTTCTTTCCTTCTGGGGTATGGTGTTGTTTTTTTCCTTTTTAAGAGCAAATAATTCACCATCAGCTAAATTGTGCACCCCGCACCCACACAAGCCCAGAGCCCGGAATATTGTCCTCATTAGTTGTTGTTTGTCAAAATGAAAGTCTTGAAAAATTATTAATAGAAGGCATAGTAGTAACATGCCAACATCACTTTTGTCCTCGTAGCTGGGAAACGTCCCGGCGAACTACTGGTGTAATCACTTAACCCGAAATGACTTTTTCACCCGGTTTTTTTTTTCACAATTGTAGGCATGCAATGAGAGATGAGAGTGGTAATTACATACGCGAAAAATAATTTTATATGTTTTTTGTTTTTTGAAAGCAGGCCGGAAAATTTCATGTTTTCGTGTGTGAAAAAATACACCACGCGGAGACGGTATTCAAATGTGCCGGTCGCATAACACATAGTCATTTTCTTGCCGAGTCGAAATTTCATAAAAGAATTCACTGCCGGAATTGTAACAGCAATGCATAAACACATTATGCCACGAGTGCACGCAGAAACGGGTACTTGTCCCGGCCACACATGCGGCGTATACAACACATGTGGCTCGTACATTGCGGGCACGGAATGCTTCTTTACGCCTCCCCTTAATGGCGAATTGGAAGTTATTTCCCTGGAAAATTTGCTTTTCAGATTAATCTTTTGTCTTGCGGCACTTTCACATCGAAAGCCCTTGACAAATGAATAGAAAAAACATTTTTTTCGCAAACTTTTTAAAGGCAAATATTTGTGGGCCTGTCGTGTTCAATGGGAAGCACGCGGCACGGCACGGCGAGCACTCTAGCCAAATGTAAATAGTGTGCGATATCTTTGCCGGACCCGTGATTGCCGCATGCCAACGCTAAACCTCTGTGGCCGTGAATAAAAGTTTGCAAAATAAGTCCCAAGAAAATTTATTTGTTAGACTTTTGCATATTCATTTCATACTTGCATAAACAGAGCGTTTTGTGGGTCATGACCCAGACTTTTATATATGGAAGCAGATGTGCCATCGTATTTCATGCCGGCTAATGGTTAGGTAGGATTTCTCATTGCTGAAATATTAGAATAAACTATCCCATTTTATCTTATACAGGCTGATAGGAAATAACAACAGACAAAATGAACATTTAATTCTTGCACCGTTTTATCTTCAAACAACATCAACTTTGCTTTTCGTTTCATCTTTAAATAACAAAAACTTTAATCCTTACTTTAAATTTAAGGCAGTAAAGTTAAAAATTATTTTGACATATCCTATAAAAATTATAATTATATTTATTCAACTATTAAAATTTTATTTTTATCAATTGAGTTTTTGTTTAAAGCAAATAACTACGTTTAAAGTACATTTTTGTTTATTTTTAAAAATATAAATATTTAATAGTCCTGATTTCCTTTTTAAAAAGAAGTTATTTATAAATTTATCAAGGGAATTTTCCTTCCATCACTGAGTATACCGTAGTCAAGTATCAATCATATTACTATATTAAACTTTTAAACAAGGTTCGTATACATCCAAACGGAAAATTTTTAAATTAATTTTACAATCATCTGAGTAAAACTCTTCTTTTTGACAGTAGTGAAATTACATCAATTTTTTGGTCATTATTGTAACTTTTCCATGAAATTCAGTATAATTTTTATGAAAAGAATTTTCCTGTGTTTAATAACGGCTCCAACCAATTTTTTTATAAAAATATTTGCAAAACAACAGTTCCGTGCATTATTTTATGTAATTACTTTATAGCAAATTGGGATGAAGCCTTTTTGTTAAATGTAATTAGTTTTTCTCGTTTTTCTTTCGTCAAGTTTTAAGCGCTACAAAATCCAGGTAAAAACATTTTTCTGATTCTGGCACCGGGACTATATGCAAGCAAACATGTACAACTATTTCATATTTTGGATTAATACTTCAGACGTAAGGATAGGTCAATAGCCAGATGAATGCATAAGGGTGCCACTTTCCCTTTTTAGGTACAGAATCATAAATATGTATTACAAAAATGAGGACTACTTATTCAAGTTATCTTGCTTAGAAATAAAATTCAAATTATAAAAACTGTCCTCTGTTTCACTAGTAAAAAAATACTTAATATTAAGAGTAGACATGAAACCTAAGACCTAAATTAAATCTTTTATCAACAGAAGTCTGTGTTCGGGAACATAGTCCACTGTTCCTCTGGCATAAAAAACCACTTGGGACTAGGGTGAAAGTACCCCACACAAAATAGGAGAGAGTATTGCGTTTTATAAGAGAGGTTCTGCGGAGCTTTCGGTTCTAATGCGCTTCGTAGGAAATTCCCATTAGATGCCTCCATGCACTTTTGAAACAGCAGCCAAGCGGGCATCAAAGGATAACTTTCTTGTTTTGGGGAGGTGTTGGATACCGTCCAACTCACCCACCGTTTTTCCAGCGTATTGAACTTTAAATTGGTCCTGACGTACTGAGGTGATTTATGGAATATTCCCTATGCAAGTCGGTTTAAAGCGTGATCAACAGGCTCTACACCCTAGGCGCTCGCATGTGTGTTCATATATGTATATGCAAAACCGTTCATTATCCTTTCGAAAACTCCGGAGGAAACATTTAGAAATCCTGATTTACAAATTCGTCGGGCTCTTAAATTTTCTTGGCAATCGTTAATACAGAAAAAGTTGTACTTATGCAAATATCTACTCGGCATCAAGAGATTTTTTGAGCCATCCATTTTGCTTTCAAGTTTTATCCGATTGCAGCAATGGATTTAAGATTAAATCACTTGCATTCAATAAACGTACTGTTGCCAATAATCAGAAACATGGATGTACTTCTTATTCATCCTTTTATTTATCGATAAACTGAATCAGCAGAATGAGAGAAAATGGAATGAAAATTTAAATATTACCACAGCACTTATATTTTTTTCTTAGAAACTAAACTAATTTTTATAATGTCTTCTCTGCGAAATTATAATATTCTTCTTTCTTATCTAATAAAAGTAATTTCCTAATTAAAGAAAGTTTTTCTAGTTGGCTGTATGCTCAAAGGATAGTAGACGTATTTTGAATTTGTCTCTGATGTTTTAGTCATAAAACTTTGAATTGTCGAATCGGGAAGTTAATTAATAAATTACTCGGTCATACAGTTTGAAAAAGTTCTTTTGAATTTGTTAAATAAAAGTTATGCAAATGTTGTGCTTTTTAGGTATTTTATTTCGAGAACGGAAAGACCCAAAATTGAAGGAAAAATTGAGTGTTCTATAATAAACATTTTACCAATTCAGAATTGATTGAAGACAACTTAGGAAATTTTGTAATAGGCAACTAAAACCTATTTAAGTACAAAAATAAAGAAACCTTAAAATTATTAATAAATATAATTATCATTTGTATTATGTGAGTAGTGAAAAATGGCAATGTTATTAAATTTCTTTATTTTATATCGTTCTGCTAATAAAAGTGATATCAATTACTTCCATAATAAGTGAAAAATTAATATACTTTTAAATTAGTCGACTTTTGAAAGTTGAATGTTAAATAAATGCTTTATTATTCTTCATTTTTTCGTAAGATCTAAAATATCCAATAAATTAGCAACAATCCATTTTTGAAGATGATTAATGTTGAAGTCTTTCGAGGACAAGATAAATTTAATAATCTATATTTTTATAAAAATTTTGCGAAATAAATATCACATCAGAAATTCAAATATCACGTTTGTCCTATGTTTTACATCTAAATAAAAAGATAATAATTCGCGATCATTGACTGGGGTTTTTTTCGAAGTATTTTATAGTTTTATTACTTTAGAATGTGCATACATATAATTTTCGCGTTTATTGCTCCAACTGTTGTTGAATGTTTCAAATTTATTTTTTAATATAGTGAATTTTATTTAATATATTATCAATTATTGGTTTTTGTGTAAATTATATTTATGGATTCTTCTACATCGAAATGAAAATCAATTTTCGACAATTGTCATTTTCTCAAAATTTATTCATAGCGGCAATGCAGTGGAAAATTTCTTCATATTCATTAATTACATATAGGAGCATTTCCACTGCCGCATGGGTGGAAATTGGCATGCTGCTCAAATTTCAGTTAGTAAAAGTTCAATACGATAAATTGCACAAATATGTTTTATTTGCATGATTTATTCCGTCGAATTTGAATACATCGTAACCAAACATGCATTGGAAATTTGTTCAGAGGAAAAAAAATAAAAATTACATTATACTCTGTCCACATTCATTGTGCTCGTATTCTGTAAGTTTATTAAATTTTGTATCTTCTGTACTACATTTGATATGCAATGGTTTGAATTGAAGGGTTTGCTGCATTCTCGTTCGCATTTATTATAACTATTCTGTGGGAGAAGTGCTCAGTTGCACTAGGAAATAATTTTACCAAATTGGTATTAATTACAGTGTTATAGGCTGAAATAAATTAACTGTGAACATATTCAGTTGCTTTATGTTTTTCAATTTTGAGGCTTTTGTTTGAATTCATTATACTTGTAGAATTCCTAGTTATGCTCTATAAATCGTTCACATTTAAATTATATGTGAAGATGACATCTTTCTATGCTATTCGTTCTGTACAGCATAGATTTATTTTCTTTGGCAAAATTGGGCGAAACAAAAGTTGTAGGATGTCTTACTAGATTTTGATACATATATAAAAGTAAAATTTTGTATTCCATTTTTGGAAAAATCATGAAAAACTATTATTTCGTACTCATTTAATAGTATTCGTATATTATAAAAACTTTTTTGTATTTGCATTGCTTAGGAAAGTGCACATATCAAAATATTACATTTTCTAAATTATTTTCCCATACATCGAATTAATTATAAAAATTAGTATATTTGATATGTTTTATTGAAGTTGATATTTTTAGAGAACAGTATTCATAGATCTTTCATATAGATCACATAGTCTTTTTGATTTCAAAGAAAAAATTGTCAGTAATTTGCAGAAAACGTGACACTATCATATGAATACTACTCTGGAGGACATTTGCTTGCAAGGGTCTGATTCTGATATCTTGAATCCTGAGGAAGGATTCAGTACAGAAGCCAGGATCCAGGAGTCAGGAGCCGCCAGTTAGTAACCAGAACGGAATACGAAGCTTGGGAAAAATCTCAGCGAAAAGCTTCGAGTGACAGCGTATACCAAAAGCATCCTGGTTGCCACTCTGCCAGTCAGTTTCCACAGTTGAATAGGAAAACCCACTGGAGGAGGATATGAACCTTTTCTGGGATAGTTTTGTCCGTGGGTACGTCCGTGTGTTCAGAGGACATCTTTAAGCTTTCGTGAGTTGGTTCACATTGTGGCTTGCGAAAGTCAACTCAGCTCCTCGCTCTGGCAGTGGCGGATGGTGGACCGAATTAAAACAACAGCCGCGGTTTTACAGTTTCAAGTTCATTCATTAATACGTGACCCAGTCCTGTATTTCGCGGGATTGAGTGACCCAAGTTGATTAAATGGTTCCTCAGAGGGGATATATATATAAATAAATAAGGAGAATCGTAGGAAGTGTGTAGTGAAGAATTTTGTAGTCAAAGAAACACGCCTTATAAGAACGTATTTTTCTTGGGAAAAATTTCGTAGTCGGTTTTCCTCAAGTGAACACAAAGTGGGACGTCTTCTTGGCCTTATTTCCGGCGCTTGTTTATTTCTGAGAAGAGGTTCACGCTTGGTACCTCTAAAATTGGCACACAAACAAGTATTAGGGTTTTTTTGGTGTTAAAATGGTTTAAAAGTGCATAGGTATATTCAGGTGTGCCACATTTAAAATTGATAGAAGTGCCGAAATTGTTGCGTGTTGACATCATTGTGAAGGGTGTACGACAGTGAAATCCAGGAGTCGAGTGTGTATATTAAATTTTAAAACTTTTAAGCCGTGCGTCATAATGAGGCTCGACGACTGGCAGCGCGGATACCTTCAACATCCACATGGGAACAGAAACTTACTCTGGTAAAACTTCAATTATTGTTGCGAGAGTCTCATTTAAAATGAATGACTTGGATGTTGTTAAAAAAAGCAAAATTTATATTACAAAATAATTTACTATCCAACCAGTGGCTGGCCCTGATCCCAAATCAACAAGGGATCCTAGCAAGCTCGTTCCTTGATTTTTCAGTGTTTATTTGCTTTGTCGCCTTTTTCTACCCTCCATACCTTCTCAGAAAAAGATTAGTTCCTCGAAGCCTCAAGTTTGTTCCTGCTTGTTACATTATTACGTGACCCTGTTCTCAACCCTTTTCCAGCCCAGATCCAAAAACCACCAAGCTGAATAAATTCAATTAGTGTCGCATTTGGGTTATTTGATGCTACACGCTGAGACCTCTTTTCATTGTGTTCTATTTTTCCCTTTTTTGTTTTTTTTAAATTAAAAAAATAGATCCTAAGTGAATTGTAACCCGAAAAGTGCAGCATATTTTTCGGGGGATGCCCCCTTTTTTTAGAGAGGTAAAATTTAATGTTTTCGAAATAAATCAAACTGCTCATGCCCAAAAAACTCATTTTCCTAAGTGGTTTTTCCCCGCAGAGAGACAATGTTTTCCCAAAGAGTAATAAATCACTGCAAATTGCACGCCGAAGGGATTATTTCATTAATAGCCTTTTGATAACAATGCCGCCCAAAGTCTTCAATCTGGTGCGAGGCGCGACATATCAGAGCATTAGTCGAACTCCAAGGATTTGATGTAGTCATTACTCATCTTTTTCCTGCTTCCGGAACTTATGGAACACCCTGCAAAATATGTGTCTCGTTTGAATAGCATCTGCCTAGCGAAGGTAGAGGCAGTACGGTTAGGTAGCGATCCGAGATGAATGATACTATTTGTGCGACTCGGAACAAATTGCATTCTCAAATTTTTTTACCATGCCCAATCAATTTATATCCAGCGATGAAGCAGGAGAGAGTTTCACCGCTCACAGGATACAAAAGCAATTTGAGCCTATGAGTCTTCCATCGTTATAGGCTTTGAATAGCGGTGGAGGATCTGGTTACGTCGCTTACCGTAGGGCCTCTTTAATGGCTTAAAACAATCTCCTCATATTGGCGAAGCGTGTTGGTGTACCACCAATAGGGTTGCCTCAAATTGCCCATCGCGTTTTAATTCAGTTGATATTACGAGCACGTCCTCCATCTCCCTTATTGGATTAAATAAATTGGATATATTTTAAGGATCAAAGTCCTCTCTGAGATCGCGACTCGTATCGTTCTGAATCTTAAGACTGACCAGTTCGGGGTCTGTCCAAATTGCCTCTCATTTTCACGCCATATGCGGAGAGGACTTAAGATTTTCATCAGTTTCGGATTGCCTGCTTGTTTCCTAATGCCCATGAATTTTTGCTGAGTGGATCTCATATTATATGGAAAAGATGTTCGACTTCCTTGCCTTCATTTTGGCTTTTTATACAAAAGGAGTTTTATATGGGTCAGCGTAATGGCGCTTTGTGTTTTACAATAGAAGATTTATTCAATTCTGTTAGAAAGATAAGCTGCCCGGAATAATTTCGTCCTTGGATGTGATATATTCTAGATAAAGAAGTTATTTTTCGTCTGTCATTCACAGGCTGTGTTTCACTAGAAATTTCAATATTTAAGTTGCAACTTTTTCTTAATCTTATTTGAGAAATTACTTTCAATATAGAAATTGCAAGAAAAACGGAATATAAATTAGATCTAATAATTGTCTGCACGATTTATTACTATTAATATTACCTTCACCTGCTGAATTAAAATATAGCTAGTTTTTATTTTAAAACATATAAAAAGAACAAATAGACTTCATTACTTCAATACTGTTTTGAAACTCAGCATTCAAATTCACTTCTTCTAATCTAAACAAATTTGATTATTTGATTGATTTTGATTTATAATTTTTTTTTTTTTTTTTTTGGTTTTTAGATTTTTAAGTGAATAAAATTGAAACTTAAAAATTCTTTGTAATATAAATAACACTAGCGCACATTTTAAGGAATTTTTATGTGTATAGACAATTTTATACTTATCTTTTTGTTTTGCTTTCTAGCAAAAGATATTTGAAAAAGTAAACAAAACAACCATACAGAACATGGTTTAAATTAAAATTCATGGGTTGGTTTTTTATATTTTTAGACCTGTACGAATTTCGAATTTTATTGAAATTCAAAAAAAAAACGATTTGAACATTATGAAAATGAATATAAAAATAAAAATAAAAAATCGTAATTGTTTCAGAAAAGTGCAAATAAATCTAGATTTATTATTAATCGAACACGCTTGTTCCCTCTTGTTGATTAAATATTTTTTAAATCACCTCAATAAAAAATCATCTACCTCGAAATATAACACAAATTTCAAGCGCAGTCATCCTGCCGAGCTAATCAAACCATTCTACATCTCGGTATTTGCCACCCTCGCGCATATTTCCATTAATTTGTATGGCAAGCTATCTAATATCAACCGAAATCCTTCGAGGGAATTGGATTAATTCGAGCCAGAGAATGCTATTTGCAAAATAGTAATAATATAGCTGAAAACGTGCTTAATTGAAATTATGCAGATGAGATTTCATTTTATCTGTGTGATAAATGAATTTTCATGAAAACCTTCATTTTGGAGTATAATCAATTGAATAGCTTCAGTAAAAGTGAACTAGATATGCACACAGGCTTTAATTCTGATGTTTTGATTAAGAGGACATACTATACCTCAAATTATTTATGTATATTTTGCCAATTTCGTGTTCATTGTAGAGCAATTGAATGAGGTTTGCGTTAAGTTTAATTAGGACGTGGTGTTATGCTATTTTAGAGTATCAAGGATACGCTTATGACCTTTATGGCCGTACTAAAATTGTTTAAATAAATTTCGTTATAAATGAATTACTGGATAAACGTTTTTGCTGTGGAATGTTAAACTGGAGTGCGAGGGCAAAATGCAGCCAAAAGATATACTCCAAAAATGTCAACATGCCGCTTTGAAAATTCACAAAACCGCGGAGTTATTTTATCAGATGCACACGTAAATGCAAAAGCCCATTAGCCCACTAGAGGAATGATAACACGGGCCCCTTCCAATCTAATTTAGAGCCTGACGAAAATGCTTACGTTCCACATAGCTAATGGCTAGAGTCCACAGAGGGAGATTTCAGCACCACTGTTTAAAATTGGAATTGGCGTACGTCATCCTAACAATGATAGATGCGTAATGAGTACACGGTGTGCCTTTTCAGTCCTATACGCCATCAGTGCCGCGAGCATGTTGTCCATTGGTCGAAATATGAGATTTAACTGAAAATATTTGTTTGTAATTAAATGTGCACGCTTTGGTGGCAATCACGGCATCATGCTATGTCCCAAATAGGCGACTTCTGCTCGAGATCATGATAAATTGAAATTAATTAGGACTAATTAAGTAAATCGCTTCTGATGTGCTGGAATATAGTGCCTTCTGACGGTAGGGATTTTCACTTTGGGGTTTTGGGTTTTTTTCGACCATTTTCGACGATAGTGACAAGAAATCCTGAGAAATGCCCGTAATAGAAACGAATTCGGCTAGGTCCTGTGTGGTTTCATTAGTAGAACGTATAAGAAATTCTACAAATGGGCAATAAAATTGGGTAGCATTAGTGTAATTATATGATGGAGCGACAAAATTGGCTGGACCATTCCTAAATACAGTCCCTGAAGTTAGAAGCAAAACGTTGGTATTTTCACAACAAATGGTCGTATAATATCCAAAATCCTTGTTTACTGCCACTCCTACTTGGAGAGCTAGGGCGCACTTGATTTATTTATTGTAGGCAATAATTTCTTCAACACATTTTAAATATTCAGGCAAATTGTTAAATTAATTAGTTAAATCTCAAATCTTACTTTATACTTTTTAGTCCTACATTTTATGTACTACTTTTACATTTTTTTCTGTTTTTCTTATAGGATATAATACGAATCTTCATGTTTACAAAACCGACATTTTGTTTAAGATTTAATATTATAATCAGATTATTATTTTTAATATTTATAACGGAAAAGTGAATTTAACATCATATTGGTAAAAAATTTGCTATTTTTTTATTTTTTATATTTTAAAGTGATTCATTATAATTTATATTAGGCTTTTTTTATAACGTAAAATGCTTCACTTTAAGATTAGATTAATGCCAGAAGGCAAGTGTTATAACGAAGTTAAAGTAATTAACGCAAAGATATTTTATATCCCCAATTAAATTATCCACAAAAGAGTTGGGCGTTTAGACATTTTCCCATGGATTACGCAATTAACACACGCATAAAATACCTTCAAGATTCCACTAAGAACCAAGAAAATACATTTCAGAGAAAAATTACTCCACTAAGAAGGAACTAATTAAATATTCTAGGAAGTAGAAGCATCAAAAGAATAAATTAATTAATTGCAGGTTCAAAGTGACACTGTGTTCTGAGCTAGACTCAGTGCTCACTTTTGTCTCCATTAGTGAGAAAAATGCCAGGAAGCGCAACCTATACGGATTTCCACACGCATATAATTTACTCAGGCTGACTGGGAGCGGGCACCGGGACGGGGGATGTATTCATCGTAAGCTTTTAAACAACTATGTCGGATTAAGAGTAAATGCGGAGTCTAGGAAGCACTACACGGAAGGAAAAAACTAATTTCCATTTTCTGAAATTCTCTGCCTTCATAACAAGAAATAAGGAGCTCTGGAATTGGGAGCAAAAAATCGCTAGCCGCCCGTTAAGGAGGAAGTCAGCGAACGTTAGAGAATGTCCAGGAATTAGAAAGGATTCAGCGAAATTAAGAAAATTAAAATTTTCTCCCGTTTTGATAACTCGGGACTTCATCTTGGCGATTAAGTGCCGCGCCGGACGTAAATTCTTAACTAATTAATGATATTTTTCGTAGAAGGGAGCGATGCTTTTCAGGACGGAAATTGGCCATTTAAAATTAATCTGTCAAGCAAATGCGACATTCACCTGGCAGTGAATTATGCAAATGTACAGGTTTTTGGGCCGTTTTCTGTGGGTGATATAAAGGGGGATTAATTTGATTAAATACTTTTAGTAAAATTTGGGTCGCTTTCAAGTGGCTTTTGCTGTTATTGTCCGGAGTTGAGGTTTAAGGCGAAAGACATGTTTGAATTTCCAGAACCGTAGGCTATTCAAAATGATAAATAAAGTTATCATCTGTAATTAGTAATTGCTTTGAATTCCTTGCAATCAATAATTTTCAACAATTACCTTTTCAATTTACGTTTTTAATTAATTAGGGTGCTGTGTGCTTAACTTTTAAGGCATTTAAAATTATCATATTTGGAGAGAAAGGAGCATATGTATGATTTATAAGCGGGAATGCCCCTTGCTGTTGATGAAGCTAATTCAGGGGTTTAAAGAAAGGAGGACCCAATTTTAAATTGTTGAGTGCCTGAAAAGACACATTAATGAATACAATCCTAAAAATTGTCGTAAATTATTTTTGATAAAAACCTTTTAAATCCTTTTAAAGAATTTAAATTCAGAAAAATGTGATGTTTGTTACGTGATTTTATTCAGGTTATTCACATACACCACCAAATGCACTAAAAATATAAATATTTAAAAACAGGAAATCTATTTAAAAATATTTCTTCTGTTCTTGTTTTTCAAAAATAAAAATTTAAATAATACTTAGCAATTGATAAGAATTGGTTATTATTTTTTGATTAAATATTTAGACGAGAATTATGTTTTCATGTCATTGTTACTGAGACATAAATACAAAGCATAAAGTTTTATTTTATTTTTTTATATAAATCTGGACATTTTAATTGGTTTATTTTATGACAAATTTTCCATTCCAATTTTTACATTTACAATTTACAGTAAAGTGATAAGATTGTAGTTTTGCATTTAATTGTAATCGACATGCAATTAATAAAAATTGCTATCATTACCAAACAACCTGGTTCCAAGCGGTAACTTGCTAATGAATGCATTTACATGGAACAAATGGCGATGGACGGCATTGAAATTGTTAATTACGTTGAAAAGGGGAAAAATAGCATTTTATTAATGAATCCTCCGTTCCAAATGGGGATAAGCGCATAGGATGGATACCTTTATGGGGAATTTGGAGCACAACAAAATTTGCATACGCCAAAATGAAAAACAACCAAACTGGTAATAAATAATAACAAAAAACGCGCACGCCGTTACGCCCAAATGGGCTGGAAATTAGTATTTTGTGAAATAACATTTGTTGTGAATATTTTCTAGGGCAACCCTCGCTCTGGGAAGTTTTTGGCCAAAAAATAAACTGAATCCTGGCCAATCTGGTTTCTCTCCATCGGCACAGGTGCACAATGTCCGGCTGCATATAGGATAAGTCTGGCTGAATCGCGTCAATCCAGACTGGATTAACTCTGGCCGGCGAATAAAAATATAGTAAAAATTCGGAAGTGTATTATTTGCATACTGTGGCTGAAAAGCCGTCAGATTTTTGAAAAATAAATGAGTTTATGTCCTTGCATAAATATTAGTGGTGCTTAAAAGGTTTTATCGAATGCACCGTCCTGTATGCTCATATAAACCTATTAAGGGCTTTCACTGCATTTCAGAAGGTTTCAGTGGGTTTGAAATAACATTTACTAGGGCATGGTTGACGGGATGAAACCATTATCTCCTTCTTTAAAAGTTCCCCGATCCTGCAGGAATCCGGACCGGTTTCAATATGAAAGTGCGTCCGTTGATTCTCTTTCGTTGATCCTTCTCTCTGCCACCTCTCCGTGTCTTGATATGCTTTTGATACGGGTGGAGTGCATTACAAGACCTCATTGTCATCAGGCAGCATTCTTAGCTCCCCTGATAATATCACTGTCAATTTGCATAAATGTCTGTTCCTGCCGACTTTTGTTATCTTTTATATCGCATATGCATAATGTGAAGTGCCTCCTGGAAGTAGAGATGAAGCGCCAGCTGGTTAAGTAAATTTCATGGCAAAAAGGATCTTGCACCTCTCTTGGAAGGGATAAGGAGTTCAAGGAAAGTGTCGAGGGCGAAAAAGCAAGAAAGCTGAAATGCCTTCAAGAGAATTTGCTCGAGTTGCAAATAAACAGCAAAAGCCCAGATTTCAAGAAGCTTCAAAATCCAACGAGCTGAAGATTATGCATACTTATTGACTAATGAGAATAAACCTCACTAATTTCAACTCGTTATCTTTAGTATTTGCTTTGTTTGTTTGCCACACCTGAGTACACGTAATATGAGGTTATTGCATGCGTTTGTATAAAACACTGAACTGTCGTTTAACGAAATCTAATTTTAATTTGCGCCAAGGGGATTAATGCTTATGCTAAGTAATAGATAAGATTTAAGAAAGCAAATCTTTGGGCCTTTTCTTCATTTAGATGATGGTAAAGCCATGTCTGAATGTCATATAATAAAAAACAATTTTGGGAACAACCAACTGATTCATTTGTCGATCGATTGTTTAATTAGTAACATAGTCTTGGGTCCAGGAACCGGGGTTGTAAAAATGGTTTTACACTCTACACTTTGATCTTCCTTCCTCCAGGTTTGCACAAAAAAAATGTCACTACACATAATCGTTATTAGGCTTTAATAAAAAGATTTAAAAGTAAGGGAAGATTGCACAATACAATTATGAAACGATAGCGTGTCTTTGTATTATTATTATTAATATGTTTCTTATATGCATATGCACAGCAAATGAAAATAAGAGAATTATTTAACTGAATTTTATCGAAGAAGAGTTTTATATTTTCGGAAGGAATGTGAGGGAAGAAGAGAATAGCTAAGGAAGATAAAACACTTTTATCTGAATTTTGTGAAGCTGCAGATAAGCAAGGCATTAAATTTGATAAAGTGAAAATTACAACGGTTTGAAGATCGTCCAACAGTGGCTAACGAGAAAAACTTATATAAAATCATCTCAATTCTTGCTAATTCAAACTCGTTATCAATTTCATTGATATTCACCATACTCTGGAGCACATAAGTATATGCATATAATGCATGACCACTCTATGTGTTAGAGTTATCCAATGAGAATTGGTAGATAACAGTTCGTCGATGATAAATCGCACCTGAATTGGACTAGAAGCAATTTCTATCGGAAGGACTTCTAATTTCGCTGGCTAAGCTCTTTCCTAGAGGAACTCATTTATATTGTCGGCGCAGTGTTCGCACGTGAGCTACTTTCTGCAGGTGAAATGACGTCGTTCAATTTTCTATCCCAGTGAGATGGCACGAATAAGCTCCGGGCTCAAGCTGTTATAACACGAATAAAGCGAGACAATTAATTTTTATAGTGAAGCTTCCCATGCCCGCGCAAATAGCGTGCGAGTGTAGGTCAAAGTACTTTGAAAATCGGCTATTTGCCTACGGATGCTTACTTAGCAAGAAAAATAATAGGTCTCCTCAATTCTGTTCCGAAGGAACATAGAATGAAATGCTGACATAGGAGTCTAAGTTAGTGTGTGCTCCCCTTTCTAGTAAGATCGTTGTACTATTAGCAAAGTTAGTCGATTAAATAGTTTAATTATTGTTCTAAAATCTAAATCCACGCATTTTTTTCTGGATATGAACACTTTTTGGGATTTCAAATTTTTGCGCTATATTTTTGAGACCGACTTTTTAAATTCAAGTTTTCTAATTCACATTGTAGTTAAATTTATCTTTATAGACCTATTTCCTGATGAAAATGATATGGAATACTCAGTGTGCGATTCCAACTCATGTTTTATTAATTT
This sequence comes from Proctacanthus coquilletti, assembly GCA_001932985.1. Classification (NCBI taxonomy): domain Eukaryota; kingdom Metazoa; phylum Arthropoda; class Insecta; order Diptera; family Asilidae; genus Proctacanthus; species Proctacanthus coquilletti. The sequence continues at coordinate 214,500 of MNCL01000136.1, forward strand.
ACTACGAAAAAATCAACACAGTGGAAAGTCAAAGTATTATATTTGTATAGGATTTGCAGTACAGTGGGACTCACTTTAACATTTGGGGTTGGAAAAGGAATTCCCTGATTTTCTAACTACATTTACACAACTAAATTACACTGCGCAATAGTGGCATTATATTCATGCCATTTCCCTTGAACTATATTTTTTACCTTTATTCTCCTACTTACTGTTGCTTTCGAACAAAAGCCCAGAGGAAGGTAAAACCGGCTCTCATTTCTTGGTGAGGGTCAATATTTCTGCACTTTTTTCCGCTTGCTCCATTGTTTGACCAGAAATGAACAGAGAGTTTTAATTACACAAAATTTAATGAGGTTACCATTCGCTAGGTCAGCCCGAGTGCTGTGATAATGAGCCACAAATTCTAGTAACGGAATTCTCTATTTGAAAAGGATCAAGAAAATTTTCAGGGGATTTCTGCTTTGTCGAAGCTACAAGTGAATAGTCGGCATGTCATTTAAAACTGTGTCAATATTTCACAATCTGGAGATAAAACACCTATGACGGTATAGAGGCGAGATCTCAACTTTTTTTTTTACTGTGCGTTCTGTCTCCCTTTTTCCTCGACGTTTTTCGCCATTTCTGTTTTGCACAAATAGACCCTCTGCAAATGATACTTCTCCTTTTTCTGTAGAAGAATTCCCAGTGACTAGAGGTAGAGGACTTTATGGAGATAAAACACAGGATTCGCGTCAGTGAGAGGACTCTACGACAACGTTTGGCGAGAAAAAAATGCCCTCCTTTGTTACCGTTATTACTGCGCCTTCATAGCTTCCTTATTCATACAGGTGGAACGCCCCCAAAGGAAAGACAGGTGTTCGTTTATGTTGAACAAAGTCCTTTATCGCCTTTTTTTATTCGCCAGAAAAGTACTTTGATAAATGTTAGACAATGTGACTCTGGTGGTGAACTGGCGATGGCAGAAAAATTATAACCTTACAGTTGCGCTGTTATCTATCGTTACCTCGACATTAAAAGGACACCATGCCTTGCCGAGAAGTAAGTGGAAATCTACGTGGAGTAAATTCCGTGTCGTCTTTTGAAAATTAAGGCCAATGGCTTCTGTCGAGCATTGTAAGAAAATGAAATAAAAAAATTGTGTGTCGAGCTGTTCTATGAAATTTCTTCAAAGTGGGATCAAAAGTGATAAGGCACAAATTTTATTTTAAATGAAAGAAAAAAGCCTCTTTGATAAAGTATACTTTTACATGCCACAATTTTTATAATTTTATATCATTACAGGCAATTTATCGATTTTCGCACACTATTTAACTAGTGCGGCTTAAATAGTGGGAACATTTTATTTCGAATATGTTTCTTAAAGGCAGAACAACAAGAATAAAAATTATAGTGTAAAATCCAATTGTAGTTTGAATCCCCTCAATGCTAAAAAGTATTTTAGACCTATGATCTTTCAAAATACAGAAAAAAGGCAATACATTCTGTTGGTAAGTTGGACGAGCGCTATTTATAATTTTAAATGAACTTTCATTCAAGTAAAATTTTAAATCACTGCTTCGTACTCAGTTGTTTGAATTAAATCGTCTTGATTTTAATGAAGCGTTTTGCTGAAACTGCGTGAATTCTCTTCATTGTTTATTTAAAATTTTCTATTCTCTTAGTTTTATTTAAAATTGGTTATATAAATGAAAGTTCTCATAAATCGAGTTTTGGAATATAAACTTTCTTAAAATCTCAAATAATGACTTATTTTGCGATAAGATCATATAATTTTATTTATTTGCTCTGCAAGTTTTAGCAGTCAAAGAAATAAAACATTGGTTTAAAATTTTAGAATAAAATAATAACTCATTTCTAGTTTCAAAGTTTTACATTTATATTTAAAAGTTTTGTAGTTTTTTTGTGTAGAAAATGTTTTTAAAATATGGAAAATACGGGTATTGTATTTTTTCATAAATATTTCTCAAGACTACAATTTGCAATATTTTACATAAAAAAAATCGAAAACCAGGAAGGTAATATGAAAATAACTCTGGACGTGTGTCATTTATGATTAAATTATTCGTTTACAACACTTTTATAATAAGATTAAATAACAAATAAAACAGTTTTCCGGGAATTGAGGTTAACCAGAATTAATGAAATTACTTACGTTAATGAAATTATGGTCGAGTAATAATTTTACATTTCAAAGTCCCATTTCTCAGAACAGTCACTGTTAATCCTTAGTTCATTTTATTCAATTATTAATAAATCAATAAAAATCAACTGTATTATTCCATATATGAATATGATACGAATTAGCCTGGATTTAATCCGTTTGTCTACTATTCATTTAAAATTCTAAATTTTCGAATGGGAAACTCGCTGCAGGACTTAAAGGTTCGACCTGAAGGTAGTTAAAATTTCATAGGCATCGAGTTTTCAAATTCAGTTGCATTTTTAAAAGTTCGTTCTAAGGCGTGATTTCCAAGACTGGGAGCGATTTCGGTCTAGAGACTTGGAATTGGGATGAAATTTAATTACTGCTTAACGTATGAACCTCTGACTTTGACAATTTCGCTTTACAGTCGAGGCACGTAAACGTAGAGCCAGCCAGTGCCGTAAGAATACGTAGAGGAAAAACTTTGGAGTTTTCTACAAGGCCTTCTTAAGTCATAAGGTTGGACAAAGACCCTTCATTTGGAGGAAGTAGGTCAGCCACAGCTCATGAAGAAAATAGAAAAATTTTAATCAAGAATTAATGGGGGAGAGAGTTGAAAAACTACAAAGTGTTTTTTTTTTAATTTTAAATGTATGAAAATATTTTAAAATTTGCGGCAACTTGTGCGCGGAATAAGATCGTCATCGTTCTTATTAGTTAGGATGAAATGCAAAACTTTTTGTACTAAGTGATTTTAGAATAAAAGATTCGTGCAACGTTACGATGGTTCGGACGTGATTAAGTTTTCCAATATTTTTCAGCTCGCTTTTGAGTAGATTGCATGAATATTAATGGACAGAATTTCGATAAGTTCTACAATCCATCGCCAACATGGACCAACTGGCTAAACTTTGTTCACTCAGGATGTATAGGATGAAGCAAATTGGCCGAAAGAGTTTTCTATGGAGTTCTTGTTGTAAACTTTGATTGAAGAAATCCAGATTGTTGATTGCCGACAACTAAAGTAGATTTGAAATTTTTATTTTGCATTAACTACGGAATAAGATTTCTTCTTTTAGTAATTTTATTCCACTCCTCTTTCCATTTCGATTATTATACTTTTAAATCATAAAAACCACAATTGGATTTAAAACAGTATTGGAATTCTCGAATTGATATCCGTCGTCGGAGTGCATACAAATTACTTATTTAAAACTGCAGCCCACAATTGTTTATGTATATTCTAAGTAAATATGTACGTAAATTTCATTCAATCCAATTTCCAAATTTATTGAATTAAAATAATGTATGAGGTTTATCAATATAACAAAATTATTGATAATATACTGAAAGAAAACCTGTGATGAAATCAAATAAAAACGCTGTTGGAAATTGGTTATATTAAAAAAGAGCAAATTGTAAAGAATTTACAACTTGCGTGGTTATTTTTACTATGAAATAGTTAAAATATTACAAAATTGCATTACCATTACGATAGTGAATAAACTGTTTAATAATTCCATTGTCCAACAAGAATTCCTTATTTTTTCAGATTTTTAGTTATCATTTATTTAAAATGACTTAACTATTTTACCTTGACTGCATTAAACATTTTGTCATTGTTTAAATTGACTACCACAATGTTTGATTTAACAATTTAACTAAAATTTTTAATCATTGTTAATATTTTTACTGCGGAAAATATTTAATTTAAACAAGTTTATTTCTTTCAGTGTATTAATTATGTCAATAAGCTCGTAAACTTTTACGGCAATGTAAAGCTAAATAAATAAAAGTTCCTAAAATTATAAAAGTTTGGATCCACAATCGCATCATATACAAAAAGTTTTGCATTTTAATGTGTGACGAATTTACATCAAAAGGGACGAAACAGAATAAATACGTCCACCATTCAAATCCATATGCAGAACCCTTTTGTTTTACGTGTGAAAGGCAACTCCCTACTATTGGGTCCCACCCGAACTGAATAAATGAAAACTGCTTCCATTCTGCGTTAGTCCAGAGATTTCCACTAAACGAATGAAAACGACAAAAGGACAACAATTTAAGCTCAGGATTCACTCGAGCAAGCAAACTTCTTTTTATTTTAAGATGTTGTAGAATCTGCTCCTTTGTGGCGACATACATTGATTAAGTTCTGAACAGTCTTCTTAGAGTAGTGTCTCTACAGAAATCAATATACCCGTGGGTACGTTCTAAACGAATAGAAAAGTTCTTCCCTAAGTCAGTCGATTGTCTGTCTGTCTGTTTCTGACGGGGTCTTGTGGCTTGTGTACATGTTTGGTCAATTACAGCTTTCCCAAGTCCATTCAAATGATGCCCATTGGGGCGTCTCTCAAGGATCACCAGAGTGAGTCAGAGCGATTATAAGGGAAATAATCTAAAGGCATAAAGTGAATCCGATTATTTTGTCATATCTGGTACATCGCCAGTAGAAAGCCTGTCACGTATTTGTGTCAGATAATTAACAACAACACGTGCCACCTATAACGACATCCTGCATGCTTTGCACTGACTCGGACTATATTTGTGTCATTTCTTCTATTAGATTTAGGCTTTGTTCAGAAATAGTGTAGGTATTTGTGCGGCTTGAGGGCATAACACGTCCATCGTGTGCGTTCTACTAACAATGCTTGAGATTACTTATCAAATCAGTTCATCTGATACTGTCGTCTTTATTAATGATCACAACCGCGGGGAATACTATCCAATGATACCTACTGCCCTAAAATTATGTGCCAAATAAATTTATTCTTATTGTGTGAAAAGGAATATCCGCCTCTAGGCGGAATGAACTTAAATGGAATTTAATTAATATTTACATTTCGGTACGTTATTCCATTCGGATACACATGAGTAGTTCCGATAGACGACAAAGATATCAGCAAAAATATGAACCTTGTAGTTGCAGACTCGTAGTTGAAGTACAAATTCTCCAAGTTGAAAAGATCTTTAAAGTGAATTTATTTTGCTCTCTAATCTTTTCTAGCTTTTTCACTAATGCACTATTTGAATGATATTGTGAACCTTTTTAATACCGTCGTTTCTAAGAACTCCTGTTTATAACTGGCAAATATGCAAAAAATTTTGAGAATAAAGTAAATTATGCTATAATATAATAAAATTGCTTTAACGAATAGCCATTAATTTGATTTAGTGGTATTATCTCAAGAAGCCCACTCAAATTAATAGTTCATCAGTATGGGAAGTCAACCAGTATTTAATGAATTGTTTGGACTAAAATCGCATCTAGGAGGCCAGCGGGAGCAAATCCCTTTAGTTTGCAAGGGCAATCCTTCTCCCGAGCGCTCATGAAATTAATTTAAGGCCCACAGAGGAAACAGTTATCAGTAATTATGTTATTGCTTTCAATGAGACCCATCCATGGTGGGATAAGAACCAGATAATTACTGACATAAGGGAGTGTGCATATATCCGTATATCACTAGAGCAGGTGGACTGCTTGGTCCTTGTACTTTGCGCATTTAATCGATGACTCAGCCACCGCTAGTAAGCGCATAATTTCATCCTGTGCAGCTCAGCGCTCTGGGTTTCCTTTCTTAAATCCAAGTTTCAGGTCATGGCAGACCGGTACACCGGTAGAAAGGTATACAGGTCTCTATAGTGGTGCACCGGCTCCGTGTTGATTCGGCAAATTGCAGAAAATACTGAGGCAGGAAGCGAGTAAAAATTCTCAAAGAGACGTTTACCTTCTGTGCATGGGGGAAATTCACTTGCAGCAGTTGCACGGTTGCAGCGCCTTCTTTGAAGACGCGCCTTGGTGCTACCGCGGAAATTCGCAGAGGATTTTTCTCAATAAAAATATATTTTTATAGGTTATCGCCATCGGGTGGATGGTTGCTATTTTCCAAGTTACCTTATGGCTTCATAGAACGACCGGATGGCGTTTACATTTAATTGCCACCGACATGTACAGAGGCTATACCGAAATGTGTAAGCACGTATATATGTAATTTAAGTAAAACCTACCCTTCCGCGGGAGGCGATGTAATTAAAGGCGGCTACAAAACAACAACGCCGGGGGATGATTAATTTTAAGATTATCCCGCCCTTAATTAAAACCCATCACACGGCGATGGACCGCCGCGAGAACACAGTTGAGGAGACTGTGAAAATATGGACCGACTTCTTAAAAGGAAGATTAATTACGTCGCAAATTAGCGCCATAACTGAATGATTATTTGTCTTAATTGTCAGCACCAGCTGGGGCTGCTTCCGATTCCTTATTTCGTATTCCGTATCCTAAGTGGGTACTTTGTTGCAAAGTTTGACTCTTTGTAATTAGCTCGGTTGACTTTATCTTGTTTGTGTGGCTTTCTTGTTGGAAATCCACAGTACTTTATCGTTTCTGTTCTGCAACGTATTATGCAGTAATTAAAGAAAAAATCGTTCAAGAAAATTTCAAAGAGGGTGAAAAGCGGAAAAGCCCGGCTCCGTAAGTCTAGCACTACTGTGGTCATGATTCTGTGAAACATGGAGCGGAATGGCAACAAATTTACAAGTTAATTGAGTTACCATCTTAGCAAAGTCAACAGCCAAATGACGCCTTAGTGCTCACAGATCCGAAAACGTGGTAGTTATAATAAGGAGTCTCAGTAATCGTTTTTCAGGAAACATCTGTATGTGTCCCATTATGAATGTCCTTGAGAAAACTTGAGCACTTCGGAGTTAAATTTCCCTCACATGCATTTGCCCTCTCATATGCGTATATTCCAAATTGTCGCAAATTTAAGCATGAAAGGCACTGTTTATAAGCCTTGTAAATTGGATTAGCTTAAACATGAGCGCACTCCCTACCATTACATGGGGTTTTTCCGCGACTCGCAACATAGAACATACACTATACGTTGGAGGCAATGTTTGCCTCCATTGGGCACTAATTTTAGAGCTCCTTTCTCAGGGCTGTAAAAGCGCGATATCTGTGAGCACACAACTGATGAATACCACTTTTGTCGAGTTGGTTTTTCTGGAATTTTATGCATACGTTTGAACTATATTTCCCATGGTAAATGCTGTACGGTGATATAATAAAAATAACGATGGAATTTCAAGACTACAAAAATTTATTAAATGTCAGCACAGAATTATAATATTAATCCATACCATGTCCAGCGGTGGACATTTCACGTGATATAAATGATGTCATCATGGTCATCATATCAGATTTATAAAACAATTTTTAGCAAAAATGTGTGTGCTCGAAAATTCATGAATATTTTAGAAGTATTCTTTGCGGAGATAGCTTACATATTTTAAAATGTAACAGAGCCATGTCTGTATACTACAAATGTACCCGAACAATGTATTAAAACAGTTTATGGTGCGTAGAAATAGAGAAAAACTTATACATTAAATTATACTAACAAGTTTTCTTTGTAATATGACGTATCTGAAATACCCAGCAGTTTCATTAATTTATTTCAAGAAAATACATGAAATACATTTGATTTTCTAAGATTGCGTACATGGTCATCATAATTGGAAATATGTAAGGTATTTAGGAATTATCAAACAGGTATCTGGAATCCACGTGGCACGAAAAATTTAATTTCTAAAGAAATGCTTAGCATTTTGCCTTATTACATTCTTCATAGGGCATTTAGTTGGAAAAATAAATAAAATCTTTTATTTCGTTCTCCTGGGGATATCCTAAGTGGTCTTCGTTTTTTTGAAATATCTTTTTGATCTCAATTTCAATTCAGGTATTGCATTTGTGGAGGAATTTTAAATTATGTCGTTTCTTTCTACGGGCATTTACTACATTTCGTATTACGCTCTTATCACAACATGAAATTTTATTGAAAATGTGTGTATGCTTCAAATAACTAAGAATACGGTCGCATTTTAAAAATAATCTGCGTTATTGATCTCTGCAAATTTCGAGAAGATTCTGCAAAGGAGCTTAATATTCAGAGGTGTCGCAACAGTCCCGAATTATAAAGAAAACTTTCTTCGAGACTGAAACCTAAAAGTAGTAGCGATTATTTCATTTCTCTATAAGCTACCACCAGCCAGTGGAATACCTTGTATAAATGGAAGTTTTAGTATAGATTCAAAAGCCTGGCAATGGTGAAACTTTCTTCACAAGAATATTCAAAATTGTGAAGCTGGAGTATCTCGAAGCTTGGTCGCAGTTTGGCCAGACTATGAAGCAGTCAATACTAAGTTGAACTACATTGAAGGGTTAAAGGGGTTGAAATTACTAGGTCTGCCAGACGGAGGATTAAATTGTCCGACCACAAGAGGTACTTGGTGACTTGTGAACATCTGGGACTACATCAAAGGAACCCATTACGTTAGCTTGGTGCCTTACAGTCACTATAATATGTTACATAGTGTCATCCAGTGTACGTACGTTGCGACCAGATAGCGTCTTAGTTAATTGATTGCATTTAGGAAACAAAATTAGAACTAACTGACATTATTTTCAAGAAAACGGAAACACTTGCTGCAGAGCAGAGTCGGGAAACTTGAAGGCTCCATCAAGTTTTCTTTAGCTATTTGTAAAACAGATATGACTGCTTTTCGCTGAGCTTCGGAGGGCGATGAAGGCATCGTGGAAGAGTAAAGGCGAAAAACAAAATTTTCCTACTCTACAGAACAATTTCCTTTTGTGGAAACATTTAGGATGAGCTCGCAATGCATAACTTTCCTTAAATGTTCCCATTCTACCAGACTTATTTGAATTCGAGCATAATTGAGGCCTAGAATTTCGATTTTTCAAAGTTTTGCCTTCTTTTCGTGAATTTTTAATAAGCTGCAGTTCTAGTATTCGTCTCGTGTTCAAGCCACAAATTCCATTAAACCATTAGGAGAAAGTCGTAAAGTCCTGTTTTCCTCACTCTATCTCTACTAAGTCTCGTCCGTCTTTTTCTCTTATTTATCTTCATCCCGAGGTAATCTAGAATTTAACTTCTCGTTAGCTGGCAATTACTTAAAGTGTGGCCTCAAATAGGCTAACCAGAAAGAGGCCTGCAATTAGGTTTTATGTAATGTAGAAAACGACATAAAAGCGCAAGTCGTTGAAACAAAGCACCCGCAAAAGTGGCCAAGGGATAAATGAAAATGAAAATAAAAGAAGGCTAGGTATAAGTAAAACATAGCTCTCCTCTTGGATAGGTACTAGTCAGTCTATAGCCTACAGTCTTCGAGAAAAGGAGCTTGCAATAAGAATCATAAATTCGCCTAAATCCACGGCCAATTGAGTTCAATTTGACAAAAGCATGGGGCAATAACTCTTAACCTTTTCCTTTTTATATGCCTTAGTGGAACCACTATACCACTGCCCATTACTCCTACTTTCTACTTTCTTCTTGCCTGCCGAAGCAGCTGGCCATCCTGTGTATAGCCGCTGCCTTTTACTTAGCCCGCTTTAAGGGATCCCGAGCATATTTGTAGCCTCCGTCATTCCTTGCCTTTAGATAAATGTTTTTATAAGTTCTTTTCGCAATATAACCGCCAGGGAGGAGACGGGCCGAACTGGAAAAATATATGGAGTTATTTAGTAGTTGGACCACTGGGCTTTCCTCACGTTTTTTCCCTAACCCATGGAATAGACTCAAAGGTTTTTCCACATTGAGATTTTTATGTTATAAGCAGCTTCAACGCTTTTAAGGTTTAAGGCCGTCAACATAAAAGCTGAAGATTTTATACTTTTAAAAGATTCTTCTTCTTAGGAAAATTGTCATATAAAAAATTTTCATAGGTTTTTGTTTCTCATGAGTTATGATTTAAGTTTATTTTGAAATATTGTTTAAACTTATTAAATAATTCAATATTGGTTTTCACATTTTAATAAATTCCTGATAGATTTGCTTTTGGGTCTAAATTATGGCCTTTATTTTAGAACATTGCGAGTAAAGTTCTTCCAGAATTTCAAAAAAACCAAATTGCTGTGTAAAGTTTATTTCATATAATTTTTCCTTTAGAAAAATAAAACCCCAAATTTTTAAAAAATTCATTTTGAAGTCACATTTTATTTTTGCAAGCTATTCAAAAACGAAAGAGATACTATAGAAATCATTCCATTTATAGTCAATAATTTTTGTAGTTCTTTCCTGTGGGCCACGTTATTTTTTTACGACGGGAATGAGTAACTCTTCATAATGCAAAATGTTTCTGTACTCGTATAAGCGTATTCCATCAGACTGGCTATGTTCAAAAGTTTGTTACAGACATTTGGCTACATAAAGTCTCAGGTGAGAAATTATGCTATTCTGTGTTCTCGAAAAAATAAGTCATCCTTAAATGTGCATACTTTATGAAACTAACGTTTCTTGTTTTTCAAAGGCAAAGAGCAAAGGAAATTTTGAATTTGCATAAATTTTGATATTGCATAACACAAGCGCGAGTTCTATCTTGTAACAAAGAATTAATAAAAATTCCTTTGTGAATTTAGTTTAAAACCACCGCACACAATTGCCCTACTTTTCGTTTTTCTGCGGAATGTTTAATTTTAAAATCGAAGCGAAATTAAAATCAGACCCTACTTTTCGGCTAACTTTAATTATAAAATTTGGCTTGGTTACTGATAATCAAATAAGCGATGCAGTGGAGCTCCCAAACTTATGAAATTGAACAGAAAAGCGACTAATGGGATTGATTGCTACAATCTATTTCAAGATAGCTTAGCACTTCGTTCTTGGCTAACCTAAAGGAAAGAAGCTGTGATGTTATCTGCACAAAGCAAATTTGGTCCTTTTAAGTAAATTGTCTAGAACTGTGGGAGTTTAAAGAGCCGTGTACTCCCTATCACAGTGAAGAGCACTTTTCTAGCAGCTTTGTAAATTCTAGCAGATACTACAGAACGTGCAGGCGAGTTATTTGTAGGCCTTTGTTCATTCTGGTATAGTCAACTTTATCTCTTATCTGAAAACCATATTTACTGATCCAAGTTCAACAATTACTCCATGAGAGAGTCGTTCCGGGAGTAAAGTCTTAGTGAAATCATAGTGCAAGGGAAATACGAATGTTCTCAAACGGAGGTTCTCCAATATTTAGAAATAGCATACATTTGTAAAGAATACCCTCTTCAACCTTTCTGGGGATGCGGATGTACTCATGTGTGTGTCCCGAAAATCGGGATACGTCCCATTAGAGTCCAATGAGAGCCAGTATCATTTTCTTTGACTCATTTGGGCTTCTGTTGGACCATTCCAGGGTACATTTGCGTTGGATAAATTATTCGCCCATGGTCTCATCAAATCTTTGCGACGCTTTCAATTGATTCCAGGGTATATCGCCATTTTGCAATTTTTCAACGACAAGGAACAGTGGGCATTACCCGCAGTTCATTTAACACCGAAAATTCGGTCTCCTCTGCCAATACTGCAATAATTTATCTGATCAGCAAATAACGTCGATTAATTGGCTAGTGAACGGCGACACGAAGGCCAGAACTTAACTATGGACTACGGAGCGTGAATAATTTTATTGCCTATTCCGTCCCATCGTAAGAACGACAAAATGATGGATAAAATAGATAAAATAAAATAAAAAGAGCAAACAAAAAGGGAAACACGGAAATAGGGTGAATCTATTTCGCATGAATTGAATCGATAAAATGGATGTCGTCTCGGGCTTCTTGAATAACGCATTATTCAACAAATTTATTTTTGTATGACATAGGTATCGTTTGTCTTGCAGCAGGATGCTACATTACTTTAGATGGAAATTAAAGCAGTAATTCAAATAACATTCTTTGAAAGGTCATTCGTATTCTGGTCGAAGTTTTCCTTTTCAATTCCTTTGAAATAAGAACGGACAGAATTTTATCATGCCACCTTGAAAAGGGAAAAGGATGGGAAGCTCATCAATGATCCTTTGTTTACCTACAATTTCTAAGAAGTAATTTTTGGAAACTATGAATGGTCTATGCATTACAAAAATGTAGATAAAATTTATAGTTTCAATGAGCATTGGTATAGACGTTTTTATTACACTGGTTTTCAAAAAACGGCGAATATTCGAAATAAAGTTATTTGATTTTTTATTGAATTTTAAAATTAGTATAATATTCTTAAAATGCTAGTTACGTACGAAATTCAGGTATTGGAATTATGATTGTTAAAAATAGACAAGTAATTTAGAAAGCAATTCTGTGTATATAACATTAAACATATAACATTAAACCAAGAAAAATTATTTGTTTTAAGGGACTTTTTTTCAGTGTGTAAATGAGTTTTGTAGAATATAACTTTTATATATTTGGTTAATGAGAAAAATATATAAGTAATTAATAAAATGTTATTTGAATGGCACTAAACCATAACTCATATAAAGTGCAATTTAATATTTGAAGTGAAACATCAGTCAGTTTTGTTCTAGATGACTGAATGTAGAATTAGTGACCAAGACAGTTTAACATTTCTTCATATTTCAGCGTGGGAACTAGAAAAAGTTTTTATACAAACTTCACCCGGACATCACTCAAAACAACACGTGCTGCCAGGGCTGTCGTAACACATTTGTAACAAGTTTACAGAAACGCCTCCGACGTTACAAATATCTCGTAAATTCTGCTCCAGAACTCTTTCATTAAGATGAAGTATGTCTGAAAACAAATTAGTTCTTCGTTCACACATTCCTGCAGCGGCAGGATGATGCGACTGCATGGCATTCGAATAGTGCACTAATAAATTAGCCCCGTCTGCAGAGTGGAGCACTTAAATCATCATATTTCATTATCATATAACAAGCGTAGCGAGGTTGCTGTAATAAACGAAAATCGCAGAATGTCCCACCGCGCTCAAAAAGACCCAAAGTATCGCTCGGGACAAGTCATAAATTAAGCTCACGTACGTACCCTTGCTTGTTCTGCATATGCAGCAAAGTATCACAACATATCGACCACAGTCCTTCTGGTGCATAAATCAAAACGCCCCCGGTTCCCCCTTACGTGGAGCACTACTCTAGCTGATAACCCTCCTGATGAATTTATTTATTAAGAAACTAGCGAGGCTCCTTCAACTTGCGCTGCAACACTGTGGAAAATTGGCAGCAGGACACGTTTGTGTGACTTTATTCATCGTCCTGTGCAGGTGCAATATTTAAAATAAATCATCGTATTAAAGCTTCATGTACTTTCACACGGAGGTAATAAGGGCAAGGAGACTTAAGCTTGTGATTCATGTGTTATACATCAAATGTGGCTATTAAGCAGGATGTGCAGGATAATGACCTGATGCACCTATTGGACGTGACCCTCTGCACGAGGAGCGGATTGGTTTTAGTCCGGGGTCTAGGTTCATACGTGTTCGGATGCCCAACCTTAGATTATTATTCACGACGTGTTTCTCGCTTGCACTAGCAAGAATACGTCCTTGTTTCTTATCGTCGTATTTAAACACTTAAATTTGCTACAATTTAAAAATAAGAAGTAGCTACTTAAATTAAGTGACTTATAACTTCTTTAATCTGTATTAAAGTTATTATACCATTGTCCAGTAATTTTCGATTACTTTGATGTTTGTGATTATTTTTTGAAATTAGAACCTTTTGGCTACATAATTTGAATATCGAACTAAAATTGATCTCTTCGTAGACCTTTTCAGTTAACGTAGTATAAATTTCAGAAGAAAATAATTCTGAACGCCTCTTTAACTCATACACGATATGATGGAAAAAATTTTCTCGTAATTGTACCAAACTAATGTTTTCCTATTTATTTTCTTATTATTTTTGTATGGATTTAATGCATACACAAATTTGACCGAAAACTTAATTCATGGCTTGTTAAGAAGAACTTCTACAATTTCGTAATTAATAGGTTTATGAAATTCTTCCTCAATTCGACGCCCTTTTAACTGTTTATTTGATGTAGTGGAATAGAATTCGTCCATTAATTCCTACAAATTTATAGTTGTCTTCAAGAGATCTCTTCATTTTTCCAATTTGAACAGTCCATTACTCGAAATCCCTCTCTCATCGCTGCACAAGACCTTTCTATCTTCAAATTTCAGAGGTAATTTAATTCGCGGAGTCGCTTGATTTTGTCATTCCTTGGGACATTCCGAAGTTAAAAATTCCGGCTTTAACCTCGACTTAAGGTGACACTTTCAGTTTCGTTTTCATTTTAAAGGGAAAGTGCTCCCTACTTACGAAAATCCCTTAAATGTGAAATATAATAAGGGAATTTCGTGAGACGCCTGTAAGCCGGCATAGATACACTCAGTGCGTCAAGAATACGCATCGGTTTACTTATGCTCTATAGTCAAGTTAACGCTAGCTTCCACCCGCAGCATGTGAACGTCTTGGAAGAAGTAAATACCTTAAGGGAGAACCCTCGCATAATTTTATCTTGCTTCTTTTGCTGGCAGCCCCGCTCTAATTTGATCAAAAGTGACTCAATCATAGGTTCATTTCTTTTAACTGTATAACGACATTGGATCCGGGAACATTTAAGGCACCAGGATAACTCTCGTATCTCCGGGTTCACATTAGCTTTGTTTTATTGCGTTCTTTTCACGGCGCACACGAGGGCAGAAGGGGCCTTGGAGCCAGTTCTCGGCACATCTTTTTGTGTTAGCTGAACGCACGGGAAACAGATGCCGCGTAATAGATAACAGCTCACTGATTACCTTAAATTTGAGTTGGCGTTTGTAATCGGCCGTGATTTCGGTGTTCTAATTTATTGGAACGATTTTGTTTCACAAAATATAAATTGCGAATATTATTTTGACTGAGCCATTTCCTTTGTAGAATTGCTTTAAGTTCCGTGCGCTAAGTTTAATTGTTTTATTATTTTCACGTGAACGATTAAGTAAGACAATTGAAGAACTGCTTGATTATTTACCCAATCTTTTATTGATGTGTATCTCCAAATCTGCCGGCCCCTTTAAAAGGAACATCCTCCTTACTTTGCTTATTGACTTTCTGGTGTGCGTCACGTCCTCCCTATTTCGCCGTTTGTTCAGGATCTCTGTTTAAGATTGATTGATTTCTTCATATAGTTGATAAATTCATAGAAATTTGTTTGCTAAAGTCCTTAGTCATTTCTACGAAATTTGTTATTCGCTTTATTAGGACAAAAAGGATCTTGGGAAGAGGCTCGCATATGATCGAAGAAGACGTTTGTCATAATTGACTAAATCATTCATGTTCGGATCTTCTCAATTTAAATGAGTTTCTCTAAAATAATGGAAGATGAAAGTTTTAAACGTCTTTTTCTTAGAAATTTAGATTAATGAAATTTTCGAAATATGTGGAAGTGAAATATCAAGTCCGAATTCTACAGACTCTACTATTCAAGATTTAACTTTTTTAATATTTTTGAGGACTTTTATAGTCAAGGTTTCATGCATGTCAAACAAAAATATTTTATATATAACTACCTAATTGAAATTCTTACATCAAGGCATATTATTTGATATCTGTGTCTCTTTCAATCTATTTGTATTCAAATTTTAAATTATTTTACGTACTCAGTGGTACTTTTGAAAGCAGGACCATTTCGTCAAAATCCTCCTTTTGGCTTTGTCGTAATAAATTATTTACCTGTAGATTTACATTCACACATTGTCCTATAAAAACAAAACGAATAATTTCTTAAGATCCAATTATAATTTTAGGTCAACTTGTGACGACAGAATGTTATATTTTTAAGTATATTTTTAATCGGTCAAAAACTTTTGGATTCTAAAATTTTTCAAATTGCTTCTTTGAGTGTATAAAAGAAATTGTTCTATAAAAAATTAGAATAGCTGCAACTCAAGCCAATTACTCTAAAATGCTTTTTAACCATTAGAATTGAGTACTGACCTAGAATAATTTTTAAGCGCGGAATTCCGAGTTAGAGCGATGTTAACATTCCCCTTTTAGTGAAGTGAGCCAGAATGTGTGAATCACACAGCAGCTATAAGATAAAGCGTATCAAGAGATGCCTCAAGTGCCATTTGTTGGCTCACATTAACATGAAGATCCTCGTATTGCGGTTAACAGCGTCTACCGCGGAATAAAAAGCGTAACAAAGTTTATGTTAAAAGTCTTTATTTGCCACACATTCTAAGGAATTACACTCTCGCATTTGTTGGTTGGTAAGCCCTTCTAGCCTAAGGGGAAGAAACACATCCCACTAACGTAAGACAGACTGCAATTTTATTCTTCTTTAAAATTCTATAAGAGCCAACTTATCTCTGGCGCACTATGGAACTGTTGTCTACTAAGGAAGATATATTGATGCTTCTTTTTCCACCCAATTTACCACTAGGATCCACTGCATATATGTGTATATTGTTTACACCTTACAGAAACACCACTTGAGCGGTTGCGGTTGAATCGGTTCAAAGGGTTACACTTTGCGGTGTCTCTGGCGTTGATTTATTGATTCCACCCAGCACGGCATAAATGGCACAGCATTTTACTGCAGTCAATTATTTGGAATTGATTACAGTTTCAATTGTGTCATTATAATTTTTATCAGTGCGATGTCAACTTTAATTCGTATAAATGTTTCCCAACTGGATAAATCGGGCGAACGTCGACCACTTTCGAGAAGTTGGAGTCATCGCAAAAGCCATTTAACTACTGCATAGCATTATCTTTGGTTTTTAAAGCTTAGTGCTCAATGTTCCATGCCAATGCTTAACTAATGGCAAGATTCGCATGCCATGTGCATGTGCTATCCTTTAAAGTATTGCAATTTATGGCAAGTCCAATTTATATTTTAATGGAAACTTATGGTATGTCTAATAGCAGTTCGACATCGTTTATACAATTTGAATAGGCTGGATCCTTGGCAAAGACAGTAATTTCATACCTATCTAAGTTTTGGAAGAAATAGTACTGCAATGTGTCAAGTGTAAGGACTTTTTTACATCAAAATTAAAGGCTGGCTACTACAAACATTTACATACATAAATGCAAATTGTATCTAGAAAAGTTCACAAACAATGTATAAATTATTCCTAAACATTTTTCGCTGTGTTATTTTAGAGATATTACTGAAATAGAAGTTTCTGAACGCTGCATATTTTGAGAAATTAGTAGTTATCGATTGCCAACGAACTATTCACTATTTTTATAATATTAGTTAGGATTAGGATTAATCATGCTTACATATAAAAGGTACGGAAAAAATTATTTTATTAAATATTATTAAGATTAACATACTGATACATTCTTTGAAGTGAAAATGGATCATCCTCTTTTTGGGCTGTTGCTTCTCCAAAAGTAATAAAAATAAATGTTTACTTAGGCCTTTGGGTATAGTTATTTTATTTTTCTATTTGCAAGTACTTTGACAGGTCGTTCTTATTTATATCTTTCCAGAATGATAAAAATACCGAAGCTGGCACTCTGGCTCTCGGAAATACAACGCAACATTTATCCATGGAGTTACTTTATATGAAAACGATGATTCGATTTTTCCGTGATATTTGAGCATATTTCTTGGTTCGCAAAGTGCCCTTAAAATTATGCGATGTCGGATCAACATTTAAAATAAAGTGCATTCTCTCACTCAGAGCATTTTTCACGTCATATTTTTACTATCAATAGGAAGTATTACGATGAGAAGAAAAACGTGAGGTAATTTTATAGGATTTAGATTTTATTTATTAGCTTAGTTAGGAATTTATGTCGTATATGTATATGTGTATAAATGAACTAATGTTTTAAAATTTTTTTGAATACTCTAACAAAAGATTTTCTAGAATTTCTCTTAGCATCGCACGTACATTGTAAGATGTCTAAGAAATTACTTTGTTATATGAGGCGGAAATTTTCAAATCCTAAGATAAATTACATGAAGATTTAAGTTTATCTCACAAATCTGAAAAAGCTTAAATTCTAAAATTACCATCTGCTTGTGTTATCGTTTTCGACGGGTCAAGGGATAAAATTAATGTCCGGTAATTGGCTAGAAATTCTGACTAGATTAGCGGCGTAGCAGTAGTTTGGCTGCTGCTGGTCCATTGATTATTTAATTTATCATTAATGGCTGGCATCTTTAATTAATCCTTATCACAACTATTTCGTAAACGACTCGAATTCCACTAAGAACTCAACATCACGCTCATTTTCGAAAATATTTGCATAACATGAATCGAGTGGAGTCATCACCATCAGCATCAGCAGATAAAAGGAATTCATTCTTAGTCACGTTCGTGTTCATGCGAGGCAAGTTCTCAACCAAAAACTGAAGGGTTAAAGAACGTATGCTTTCGTGTTACCCGGCAAAAGTGGCGTTTACATTGATTGCATTTCCGATAACTATCCTGTAAGCATTAAGCGAGTCTTTCAAGATGATGATATTGTTTTATGGCCCCATTTTGGGTTTTTGCCTCATGGGGTCACATCCGCGAAAAAATTTTAATAAAACGTATTACTCGTGTTCAAAGAGAATTTATAATATGAGAACTTATCTGGTGTGTAGCGCAAAAGTTTAATTAAAACTCCAATGAATCGAAAACTTTTATATTCAAAAGTCTTGAAACTACATTAAATTATGTAAATGTTGAACTCTTTTGAGAATTCTACCGGAGAAACTAATTTGTGGTTTGAAATTTGAGAAAAAAATTTTTTTCTCATTTCAAGTAGATTAAATTATGGGCGACAGGTTACCAACACTTTTCGTGAGTATTCAGATTGAAATAGGAGGCGTCTGGAGGATTTTTGACTTCACAGAACGATCCCACTACGTTCTTCCCGGTTTGAACTTCATGTTGAAGTTAACTTCAGAATAATACTCTGTCCTTTTGCATAAAATATTTCTTTGTAAATATTATTTCTGTCTGAGATGCTTGTGTTGCGAATAGAATTAGCTGCCATTTGAGACATCTCTGAAGTTTTTTGAACTCTCATAATTTCTTTTTATTGATAAATTTCTTGGGGAAAATTTCATATTTTTATTCCAAATATTGTTTCTTCTCAGAATTAATTCATAAGGTGTTTAAAATTTTAAAAGCTTAATTCGAAAGGGTATATCGAAATTATTATTTATGTTAGACTGTAAATAAACTTGAGTATAACTTAATTATAAAAAAGAATAATTGTTTTGGAGTTTCGAAGACTCTTGTCGTGTCTTTATTATTTCGGGATGAACTCTCGTAAAATATAAGTCTCTTGTTTACATTTTTAAATTTCAGGAATTCAGTATGATGGTTTAAAGTATGCAGCTTCCCACATTCCCTGTCTTGAAAGTTTAAACTCATGGTAACAAAGGATCACAATTTATTAGTAAAGTAATTTCCATAAAAGCAGGTAGAGAAAATGTAAAGTAGATGAAACATATTTAGAAAGTGTGTTGTACTATAGAATACTTAGGGATGAAAAAAACTCATTTATTTAATTTAAATAAGCATTTGGATACCTGTCTAGGATATTTATTGCGAACAGTCGCGAGGGGCCAACAGTTCTATCCGAGTTAATTCAGTTAATTTTTTTCATCTTGCTAACGTAGAACATACTACAGTTTTGTACGAAGAGTCAAAGTGTTCCGGAGATTTCTTTAAATTAAGGTGAAGATTTTTGTCTGTACTTTGTTATCCAAAGGCATAAATCAACTGTGAGGAATATCTCCATGAAAGTTAACTCATTCCTTTCCGACTTTTGAAGATATAAAGTATTCAACCGGAACCCTTTCCGGAAATTAGAAATGAGCATTGACCTGGCTTTGCTCCGGGATATAGACGCCACAAAAAGGACAACCTGAAATCATGCGCTTTAGATATACCTATCCTTTGTCCTTGCGACCCGAGCAAGGTGGTCGGTGCTATCTAAACCCATCCATCTCTTGAAAAATTCTGTACTTGACTAGTCGCATATGAGGAGTTAGCTGGCTCTTCAAATCCGGTGAATATTCCTCAGCTCTTTTTGGGAGCTTATCTAATAGCTCTATCGGACGTAAAGGAAGAAATCCTTCTGACCTTTTTTATGTAACCAGACACCAGAAAGATTTTAATCAGCTTCTTTCGCTGAAATACATTTACTATCCCGCCTCGTTCTTTTTCTAATCGGAATTGAGAACATCTCAGACTACTTAAATATTACTGCTCGCTTCGAGCTTTTGACACTGCAGGCAACCGGAGGCGGGACTGGAACTGATATTCGATAAGCAAATATATCCCCTTGTTTTTGTTTTAATAATTCTGGAGACTCCTGATGGGACCTGAGACTCCTTATGACCTTTTAACGCTCTATTTCAAGTGTGGCTCAAAATATAAGCGCCTTTCATGAACACAATTTTAATATAAAATAAAGCTGCTGTTTACTTATTATTGCTCGTATTAGATGTACATCCTTAAATTTTATTATTAGATTTATTTTAAATATGTTCTTCGGTTATGCTTACTTTCAAATAGTTTTAATAATTAAATGGTTTAAACTAACAAAGAGACCTTCTAAAGGTCTAAAGAATTTCCAATGACTAAAAAAGTTTACTTTTCCCAATATTAAAACTACTTCTTTTTTAAAATATGCTCAAGAACAAAACTAATTTCATTTTTATTTACTACTCTTACTACTTTAGCGAGGAAATATTTTCCCTATGCAAATTTTTTCATAATTTTTGCAGAAAAATATTAAAGTATTTGGTAGCTTGAACGTTTCCAGAATGAAAAGAGTAAACACACTTTAAAAGTCTTCTCATTTGAGATGTTCTTTAACGTCCTTAATTTGATTACTTACCTCAGACATGCACTGTTAAGGAGCAACAGTGATTGCTTGATTTGGAGTTTAGAGCGGAAACCATTTTGGTTTCTATAAGTCCTCGGCAAATAGGCACGAAAGTAGGTCTGACCCCGGAATTATATAAAAGGTAAAATGTACCAAAAAGATAAAAAAAAAAATATTCGACAGACTCCCAGGACCAATGTACGTACATCGTAAGTGAAGCACAAAAATGGTTCTCAAGTTTGCGTTATTATGTTGGAGGACCAGGACGTCTTCTACCGATCTCCTGATTTTAAATATTTAACCTGACGTCTATCGTAAAGTATCTCGGCCGGTCTTCTGGATCCCATTAAAGTCCGACCGTAATGTAAATGAATGTTTCTGGGCCTGGGTATTCCTAGTTCGGTACTTGTTTTATTCGTTACCTGCTTGTCGCCAGAATGTACTTTGTTGCTCACTGAACTTTTCCCATTGAAAAGAAAAACAAATACCCGGAGGGCGTATAATAGAATACGGCGCGGAAGGCGAAACAGAAAACTCTACTTGAGCTTGTATAGCTTTTTCTGAGTATCAACTTGGCCCTCGGCAGCTTCAACAATTTGTTCAGCACTCCACTGGGGAACTGTGAGAACGTTGCCTTCGAAAGGCTCGTATTTGTCTTCACCGGAACGTAATAATGTCAAAACTGTATAGATTTATTGTATATATGATGTTTTCCCATTACACGGAGGCTTCATATTCTAAATAACGATGGCAATGAGCTTGAAAGCAAGACGCCTTCATACAGCCGATTAGAATTAATCCAAATCGCTGGAGAGAAAATGAGCGAAATTGCTTCTGCTGGGTCGTTGGAAAAGGAGTAGCTGTGCAAAATACCGGGGCACAGAGGCACCTGCCATTATAGCACCAATTAAACAGACAAAATTTTCACAGAGGATTAAGAATACGTTACTTGGAATATTTCTAAGCACCTTATCTAATATTCTAAGATCATTGTACGATTATGGGTTACATAATGAAATGCTATAATTTTAGACTTTTAAATACTTATTATTAATTACTACGTAAAGTGTACTATGAATGCAAAGTATGCAAATAATAGCGATTATTATTAATAATAAAATACGACGCATAATTGAATGTAAGACTTCATACTATTTTTGTTTGAATTTACCATTTGAGCATAAATGAGCCAAATTTTGCGTTCCTCAGCATGTTGTTATATGATATTTTTTTTTAAGAAATGAATTAAGCCTAAGCCGTTTATTTGTTTCTTTCTTCAAATTTAATTTCATATTCAATAAAACCCGAAACAGTATAAAATGAAATTTGTGAGAAAAAGCACTTGACCTACTTTTAAAATAAGTAGCTCAAATTTAAGTATACAACAATTTCCTTCCCTAATTTTCGAAGATTTAACAAAAGCTAATTGATTTTATC
Source organism: Proctacanthus coquilletti (assembly GCA_001932985.1). Taxonomy (NCBI): domain Eukaryota; kingdom Metazoa; phylum Arthropoda; class Insecta; order Diptera; family Asilidae; genus Proctacanthus; species Proctacanthus coquilletti. The sequence goes on from MNCL01000136.1 coordinate 236,737, forward strand.
TTTTAAGGTGTGTTTAGAAAACGAACGCATGGTTTCAATTTTATTGCTTAGTGTAAAAACTTGCCGAAGTAACCGCAAAATTCGGTAGGTGTAGTACTCTCGTGATATTCAAATATGAATGTGAATGTAGTGTATTAATATTTAATTGTGAGTATTTGGATGTTTGTATTACATAATCCAAAATATCTATTGAAATTTGCTTTTTCGGATAAAAAGTTTTGGAACTAGGATTATTTTATTGAATATCTTTTGGCAACTTTTATCATAAACGGTGGATATTAAAAGTAGTATATCCTTTTCTGAACATACGACATTCTTTATTATTTATAGACCTTTTATTTAGTCGCTATTTGCTCTCAATCCAATTCAGTCCAATTTGGAATTATTTTACTTCTCTTAGTTCACCTTAACTTGGTTCTGTTTGGCTTCAGGTGGTTTAACTCAATTCCGTTCACTTCCACTTCTACTATTTTTAATAATTTAAATAAATGTAAATTTATACATCCCACTTCAATTAATGCTCTCTTTTACATAAAATTTAAATGCTGTAGTACGTTCTATAAAAATTTTGATTAATTAACTTGAAAGTATTATCGTGTATTATTAATAAAATACTGCCACTATAGAATTGTAAATGGAAATCTTAGATAATTCGTAAGTATATATAAAATTCCATCAAAAAACGTGAATTATGAGTCACAATCAACTGCTAGAAGTCCTCGAGACAAAATCCTTCCTGGATATGCAATCTGCTTCTAATGGTTTGCATAATAATAACTCATCCTTGTGGCAGGAGGCAAAGAGCGGAGTCTAATTTCAAGGATATCCATCAAAATGACTGGCATTTCAAATTCCGAACAATGTTCAAATTAGGTCAATTCGTAAACATGGCGTTGCGCGCTCCTTTCGCCACATAAAATTGCACTACAACAATTCGCATGCTGAAGAGGAAACCCATCAGCGAAACGAAAGAAATGGTTGAACGTGTTCACCATTAATTTACCTGTGGCAATAAAAACATGAAGAAGCCGAAATAAAAGCAATTGCGGATATAAAACGTACTGGAGAGCGATTTTTGGCTCCCAGATAAGAAAGTTTCTAAACGTGTACACTCTATAAAATATCTCATAGGGCGTCTTAGTAGTAAGTTTCTGGGTAAGGCGATATATCTAGAGGGTGTAAAAAGTCGCGAAGAATTCCACCTAAACTTTTTAGCAATGGGTTTTCGGGACAAGATGGTCCGTAATTTCTAGCTTAATATTTTTCTTCCCCGGCGTAATTTATAATGAAAGGAAAACAATAAAGGGCAGAACAAAGGTAAACTCTGTAACAAAAATTAAAAATCAACAGACGCAATGGGAACAAGTTTAGGTGTCTTGTTTGCAACGTAAAAAAAACATGACAACAAGGGAAAAATGGAGATGCGATGGAGCGCAAATAGGAAGGCAGCAAAGAATTAAGAATATCCAGGTAAATGGTCGTTTGCCTTTTGTTCCTGCAGAATGATAAGAAGGGATCTGTTTATCACACCCAGATGAAAGGCTTTGAGCGTGTTTTAAATTTCGTGACATTTTTATTTTCTAGCATGACGGAAAGAATTCACCCCTTTGTCCTCGAGCTCTAGATAATAATAATTTTTTAAAACTTAACAACGACGGAACAAGAAATGATAAAGAAGATTTTTTCGCGGAAGTATTTCAAAATCACCCCACACAAAGGCGAAGACAGAAGCATGACTCCAGCCACAAGAAACTTTGTTCCTTTTGTACTCTTTGCCGCTATTACTTCGTCCTTTGAACACTAATTGAGGATTTTATCTGAGCTCTTTTTTCACCGCTCCAGGTGCTCAAACTTGCCAATAGATTCTCCAAATTCAGATGTCTGTACGAATAAGTCTTAATTTACCTCTACCTCGGAAATAGAATGGGGGGGCTCCATTATTTCCGCATGAATTTCAACTAACAGAAGCTCAACAAATTAAGCGACTACGTTTCGATTAAGTGCACTGTCAGGGGCGGAAGGTGTGTAATCACTTTGATAAAATCATTTCCGGATCGCTAGTGTTGTTTTTGTGCACTTCTAATTAAAATTGTGCTATTTAGTGAACAGAAATTATAGTTTTGCTGTTGTTGAAATATGTTTTTACGCATCATTGACCAATCTGCTCAGAAGTAATTATTGTATGAATCCTGCAATTATGGTGCCACTATCGTTAAACTGCAAAATTTGAATATGCTGCTGATTATTGTTGTGCATTCATTAGTAATGATTCAATAAAATTAACCTTACATTTTTCAAGTCAGTAATAGCAACAAATCCGATTAAAAAAATTGTTTGGCTGCAATATTTGAGAAATCATTTTTAATCTACAATTTTAAAAGTTATAGCTCAAAGCTCTACTTTCCATCTCTCTCATAAAAAATTCAAAATTTTAATTTAACAATTTTGTTTTAATGCTTGTTGTGGACAAGGACATAGAAACGAGTTCTTGTAATTTTATAAAAATTCATGATTCTTTTAAAAATTTAAATTTTATTGAAAGAAGAAAGCAAAGACCATGATACGTGGAAAATATCCACTTCTAAAATGATATTGTAAAGATATTAAATAAATTGAATTTGTCCTAGAGAGAGGGACATTCAGTTCTACAAGTACCTAAGACCATTTCTGGGAAAATATGGGCTAAAGTTTTCTTTTGTTTCTCTTAGCAGCCCTGAGTCTAGTTCACTCAAAGATTATATCCTATTTAATTGGTAAAAGCAGAGGCTTGCTTCAAACTGTCTTATATAAGATTAAATCCCTTTACGATTTTGGATCTACTTTTGGAACTGTACGTCTCAAATATTCTTTTTATTAATATGAAATCAGAAAAGAAAATTGCGGTACTTTAATATTGCCCAGAAGTGTGGAGTGCTTCTAACTTTCTTCATTTAAAAATTTTTTGGTTATATGATTATCGAAAATGATAAATGATTTCCGTTCCGCGAACTCTTCAGATAGTTTACTTGATGGGAAAGTTTCAAAAGTTACTATCTAATAGCACAAAAGATCTTCCAGCCGCGTTGCAGCTTCGGAGTTATGAGTGATTAAGAGAAGAACTTTTTGCATTCTAAAGATGTAGAAAGGTATTATTACGAGGACTAGGCTAAACTAACGGATCTACAGCAAAGAGGGCGGAACACAAAAATCTACTAAAGGAGAAATGGAAAAAAGTCGTAAGGAAGATTTGAGTGCCTTAATAAAGGGCAACAAAGGCTTCATCATTGAAAGCCCTGGGAAGTTTCCATTATTTTATTTGGCTATAAACGGCCAAAACTACTGCGTGAGGAGTTTTCTTCAACTGTGGCTAAGAAAACAATAAGGATCCCGGCAACATGTGTAAGTTTTACTGTCTTTTCACCTATTCATGTCTGCTAGAAGGGAATGTCCGGGGAGGACGTAACAGCTGAGGCACTTCAAAGAATTGCCACTACTATTTGTAAATATTGACCAAATGTGTGGAGTCTTTACGACAGCCTTGGTCTTCGACGGCGGGTGTGGGTGGCGGTGTTGAATGAGACCTGCAACAAATATCCCTTTGGTGCGGACAGCGCCAGCTGCTTCTTCCCCAATTCAAGTGGAAGGGCTTGACGCTGTGAATAGCAGAAAATTGCCCAAGTATACTCAGTGGGCACTAGGTCGAAGTTAGTTATAATGGAATTACGTCCGTAAAATCAAAACCTCTCTTTTTCGCTTGAGTTCCTGGAAATCTTATTGGGCGCGCCGTTGACAGCAGTACAGTCGCTGTATTGAATTAACGACATACTCCCGCAGGGGATTAATTAATAGCCAGTCAGTTTAATAAAACACAGAAATACAGAAAAATTATTTCGTTAATTGGCGTGTCACACCTCATGCTGCTAATTGGTGTGTTTCGCGTTTCGCCGACTTTGAAATGGATATCCGCCTGCTTGCATCATGTTAAATTTTAATGACTTTTGAAATATTTTATTTTATGGTTGCGTCCATGCACTACGGCAACCGGGACCATGGAGAGATAGGGAGAAACGGGGACCAGCTGGGAGCAATCCTTGAAGTTTTAATGCGCCCTATATCACAAAATCTAACCTTTTTCCCAAGAAGACCTTCATTATACTCTTCCTTCACATTTTAATGAGTTTTTATCGGGAGCTCTAAAGTGCCGCCGAGTTTTTGTATAGCCATGGATTTTTCCTTTCTTATGATTATGGCGATGGAATTGACTTTATGTATGGACAGAACAATAAATTTTATAGCTCCAGTAATGGAGGTGGTTATTCTAGTCTGAGGGGTTTTATGGTAGACTAAATTTTATTACATTTAAAAATATATTCCTGTATCCATAATTCTAGAAACAATTTACAGCTGTTCCCCACGGGGCCTTTTGATCTTACTTTAAAAATTTACCGCAAAACCACACCAAAAGTTATCTATTTCGGGATATTGAAATAGCACTGAACAACTCATACCAAGTTTCGACGAAACCTGCGGTGCCTACCTCGAAAATGAAAATTTAATGTTCAAGTAGGTTTAATTTTTTTATAAGCTGGTAAAAATAGCTTCCAAGTTAAAACATTTATTTAGAGTCTACTTTATGAAAACGGCTTGCTGCGCACCTTCCAGCCTTGACAAAAAGTTAGCAGTTGATCAAAGTATTTTAAATTTTTAAAGGAGTGCACACGTTTAAGGCAAAAAAAATTCGAATAATGCAAACCAAATAATAACTTATTTGCAAATTCACATATTTTTTTAAACTAGAGAATACATTAAGAGATGCTGAGATATATTTCTGAAAATATCTAGCGGTCTAAACAAGGAAAATCATTGGTACGATCAAATGTGCTCACACGCGAAGAAGGGCCAAGAAGATCTGCAAGGCAAGGAATTGCCACCTGTAACTGTCCTCATACGTACGTACAATCGAACAGGCCAACGGACAGAGATGCATGTCATTCTTTAAAGCAAATTTAAATCATAATAAATATTTTAAAAAATTAAAATAGGGTGTCATATTTTAGAGGAAGATCTCCTCTTTCCAAAAAGCTATATTAAAAGTTGATTACTTGTAAAATTATTTCTACCGTCAAAACACGAGTATTAAATTTTGAATATTTTCAGTAACATTTTTTTTATCTACAATTCCTTTTAAAAGCATGACATATCAAATCGGAAAATAGAGTAGATTACATGACTTGACCGCGTTTAAGGTTTTAAAATGTATACGTGGAAAGAATATGAGAAATATAATTTTTAATATTTTGAAAACATATTTGAATTCACCGAGTACCTTCAAAAGGAGTTTTATTTTAAAAAGTAAAGTTTAATTCATGGATTAAATAAGCTGTATTTTCCTTGAATTAGAACCATAAGAAAACTTGAACTAATAGAAAGCGAAAGGATGTACACATTTTGTGGAAATTCTACTTTCAAGTATACTCACTAAACAAATTTACAACCAGCAGCTATTCGAAGACAATGTGACCAAAAATGAAGGTACGAAAATCGTCTTGTTGGTACTTTAATGAAATGTTTCACATAAATGGTGAGGACTTTTAGTAAAAGACATCTAAATCTTAATTACCAGGAGATTTGCATACCGCGGCATAGAATTTCTTCCTTTCGACTTGGAACCATTTTACACCTTCTTATTGCTGGAGAAGCTCTGTTTATAGCCGCGCTTTATTATCATTCCAGGACCTCTTGCTGAACGACGTTGTAACACCACCTGAGCTGCGGGGATTGAATTGCTAAAGCGGACATATAAAACGATTTTTGAAAGATCAAGGTAAGGGTTTTTGTTTCTACTCATATATCAACGCAATTCTTCCATGGTTTTTGGTATTCTCTAGTACATAAGTAACACACATTGTGAAAATATATCTGCTAGGTATTTCGAAAGGAATTCTATTTTCAAGTCTACGACAATGTTAACAGACCTGCACGCGTAAGATTGAAGGGAAAAGTTTAAGTATTATATATAAGATATTTACTAGTAATAAATTTGCCTAGAGAAATTTTTAATACAAATTTCGTTTTGCTATTTATGTTGGTCTTAATCTTTTCTTCTTGGATGAATATTAGAGTATAAAATTGGATACTTAAATTATATTTACAGCTGCTAAATTAGAAAAGCTTTATTAAATTCATTTAAAAACTCGTTTTTAGTCCTTATGATGTCCTGCTTTCAAGCATTTTGTCCCGATTTCTTCAATTCATGATTTCGAAATTTCGTGAGCGATAGTAAGAAAGGTTCTTTAAAAAAGTAAGAATAAACTGTGGGGATGGCTTAAATTGAAATCCATTCAACAGTTCCCACTCGTTTACAATTCAGTAAAAGATTAATTTGAGCTTGAAATTTCAAAGGAGATAGCGAAATCATTTGAGCACTTGTCTCCCGCCGCACTCGGCGAATAAAAGACTTCCATTTCAGTGAGGCTGTTCGCTCGAGCTCGTGTTTGTTCAAAGTGTTTCCCGGAATCCCGACGTCGTCAGTGTCGTTGATGTTCCTCGGGAAGATAACGATTTTTACATGCGGCCATTTTTCTACGTAATCTGCACAAAAATTTTTCCAGCAATCACTTTCAGTTGACGAAACATAAAAGGAGCCACCAGCATAAAGCGATCATTCTACGTACTCGTAATCGTGAGGTACTATTGCGGATGCGAATAGCTACGGATCCCTGGAAAAGGAATAGGGATTGAGATACCAGTTCCCGGGAATCAAACAGGAACCAGGAACTTTTACCGGAGAATGAAAAATCTTTCAAAGCGGCACTCAATCATCATCGGTGATACATTCGCCGACATATTTTCCAATGATACATGCCCGAGCACAAAAACGAACTTTCTTTGTTCTCAGCCTCTTTTATCGGAGGATTTGATTGATTAGAGGAAATATGAGAAGTGCTCGGAGCAAGCAGGCAATCACTTTGTAAATCAATACGAAAACCAAGCAAAATCCCGTTAGAAGGGACGCATTGCAGTGCCGCTGGCAACAATGTAAGACCGTTCACCTATCTCAGAGCATCCGAATGGAACACCTATCCCGCACAGCCGAAGCAGGAGTTTGTTGCTCCGGGATCCACCGACAAGGAGTTCCAAATTAAGGAATCGGTGTACATTGGTATTCGATCTTAATGCTGGAGGAGTGCCTTACGAGTGGGAATCTTAATAACTCAGCCCGAGCCTCGACTCCACCAACATTTATGCCATGGCATCGATTATTTACCGAATCATTAATATGCCAGCATGTGCCTGGAAACTCTCCTACGGTATGACCGTGTAGGTATGTTGGGCATCCTGTAGTACGTAATACCTGGCCCTTGTTCGATGGAAAATTTAGCGCTGATTGATATTAAGAACAAGCCGTAAACAGATTTATGCTGGCGAAGGATAACTTTATTACTACTACAACTTTCTGGTTGTCTTCCTTAGTGAAAATTAATTTGTCTGATACATTGGCGCCGCACTGGACAAGGGCATTTGTCCAGAATGTTGTAGAGTAGCACTCTCCTGTGGGAACCCACATCCGCAGAATGCGAGTTTCGGCCTGTGCGAAGATTTCCTGCGGCAAGAAAACAATAATATATTCAATTATCCATGAACTGTCAGTGGATTTGGTTAATTCAATTTACCGGCTCTGTCCAGGGTAATCGGAAAAATGAAAAAACCTAAAAGGATTTCGAGAAATAGATAAGGAGTTCTGAAAGCTAACGATAATTACTTGAAGCAAAAATCGTGTTAATTAGTCTCTTACTGGGAGTTATTTTCTCATTTACCTACTGCTTCGAAAAAAAGCCAAATAGTAAAATAAACCTAATACCTTGTTTCTGGATATTCGATATCACTTGTTCAAAAGAGCTTATTTGCTTCTAAGGAAGTTCGACTAAAAATTTAAGACAAATTTATTTAGTTTGTTTCCTAATTTTTTCAATCAAAGAGTATATAAAGAATTTGTGAAATTTTAAAAATCTTAAATTGGTGTTTACGAAATAAAAAGAAATAACACGAAAAAATTTTATTTAAAAAAAATAACTGAAATGACAATTTTTCAGTACGAGAAAATAAATTTTGAAATTTTGAAATATTGTAAATATTGTAATGCAAAATTGAAAAGTGAATTTTAAAAATTGTACTTCGTTTTCTTCACATTATTTTATAAATTTAAGTAACACTTTCTAAACTAAATTCGGTATTATTAATCTGATTTTCAAAATTCTAGTACTGTCAGAAAGTGTACTTTTAAACACATCGACGAATATGGTGTGGAACTTTTATTAGTCTTTGAATTTCTTATAATTACCCGTATTTCGAATAAGTCTAAAACATTAAAAAATGAACCCTACACGTTTAATTTCTTTCGAAAAGCTCTTCTGATCTGGATATAAATTTGAAGATAACCAAGCAAAATTGTCGCTTATTTTTAAATATCCGTAGGGAAAATACGGAATTATATCGCCGTCTGGCCGAAATATTGTAGCTCTAATTCGTTACCAGTAGGAACCTTTGAAGACGCCTTAAGCTTCTTTCATTGAAAATAAATTTTTCGCCTGCAAAGTACTGGCCGTAGAGAGAATGGCTCTCGCGAAAGTGAAATGCAGATAAGGCAGAAAAAGTAGATTGTCCTGACTAAAAATAAAAAGTACCAACAGTTCAAATTACATGCTCAGTAAAGCATCGATAAGAGTCTTACGGTGAGCTACTTTTTGAATTCAGAAAGTTCATGGGACTGCGCTGAAAGTAATCGGATTGACAAAGTCCGTGATAAATTCGTGCCCGACATGAAAGGGATCTTTCAGTTTCCAATGGTGCTGAATGACTAAACTGACGGCAGAAATATAAAGATAGGAAAAAATAAAATAAAACATAGAAATACTGGGAGTAAGGACCGTCCTCGCGCAGGAGTCGAGACCGTAATTAATTCTATCAGAGAAAATATGTAGCACGACTATGATAAAAGCAATCAGCCTGGAAACCCCGCCAAATGCTGCTATTGTGGGACGAAAGGACCAAGACGCCCGCTAAGATCCCGGGCTGACGACCGCCGGCCGTCGCCGCCGATATTGTTGGCCTCCGATTTCTCCTTAAGTGCCGACACAATGGGAATTGATTGACTGTGGGCTGCACTCGGAATAGGAAGCGAAATCAGGGACCATTTGTGAAGATTTGCAGGATCTGCTATCCCGCTGCAGCGGTAGTGGTTTTCGCAAATTAGAAAAATGTTTTGCTTGTACAAAATTAAGTCCTTTCTAAGCCTTTAGGGCTCTTTCACGTTATCTTATTGCTTTTAAAGGCAGATCGCTATTCTTTCGGAGAATTGATAAAAAACTAGAACAAAGGCAATATTCACTAGTCAAATGAGCTAATTCGTACAATTGAAAATTATTTGGATACTGATTCCGTCCGTTTTATTATATTTCGATACTACTCGGTCTTTCCTGGGAAGGACTTTCTTGGAAACAAAACTTGAATACTCTTTCCGTATTAAAGGGTGAACACAAAAAGGGAATAGGGCAGATTAAATCCAGCGGTTCCCAGTTAAAAACCATTTAGAAAAACAAAAGGTTATTATAAGTTTGTCGTTTAGGAAACTTTCGGAAGGTTTGTTCAACAAAATTTTAAACAATCCAAGGGATGGGTTCAATTAATTATCAGATCTAGAGCTTACATAACTAAAAATTTGACTGAAAGGATATTACTTAAATTTGAAAATTAAAATAATTAGAAGAAGTGAAGGAGCTTCATTAATAAAAGTAGTATTAAATTTCTAAAATGTCAGTATTTTAAAAGTAGATATAAATTATGTATTATTAATTTTTAATCATAGTTCATCAGGATGTCTTTCGATGTTTATTACCGTTTTAGGCCATTTTACGTTTAAATATATTTCATAAGAATAAAAGCGATATCTACGAATATCTCACTTTTTTAGATTTATTGTCATTCTTTTCACAATTTACTGAAAAAATTCATTGAAGTAAGGAACATATTTTCTATTTTGAGAAAAAATTAAAGTACAAGTTTTATATGCTACAGAAGGGGTGAATTGGCAGTCAGTGTTTATTTTCACCCCATCGCACAATTTGTTTTACTTTTGGCGCTATAAAATTACTTAATTCAGCAGCAGCAATATTGCTTTTTCTTCGATCTAAGAGAAGACGTTTTTCGTCGTTCTTACGCCGTTTCCCAGGATCGTGCATCGAATTATAAGCAGACCTCTTTTATAAGCTCACACGTCTATACATTTTGAAAGTCAACAGTTTCTCTATTGGACGTTTCTTTTATTCCGAACTTGTTTGTTTCTTGGACTGCTGGCAGAAAAAGAGGAAACAAAAAAGCTGTAAGACGTACGATCCCTTTAAGGGAATTCATTCAATATTCTTAAGGAAATCCAGACGAGCACGAGTGCTCGTGTGCAGAGTATCTGAAGCAATGGTTTCATCGCATTAATGCCGTAGATAAGAACAACTTGCTCAAGGCTAGTTTCGTACTCCGCTAAATTATTGTTCTGGAGTAGCACATCTTGGGAATAGAAGAACCAATTGGTCTGCAGTCTCAATTCCAAGCTCTACCTGATAGGTGGAAGTTTTATTTCATTCGCATTCTGCTAATTTAGCTTTCGTTTAACATTTAGCAGATCGACTATTGATATATCGCACAACAATCTGAATAAAAGCTACAATACATACATTTTACATTATACACTTCAAAATAATGTTCTTGCTATGAAGCAATTACTTTTTTTATTTGCTAAACATTTAAAAATATTCTGATAGTAGAGGCTTTGTTCTGTGTAAGGATGTATTCCGAGGATCGATATAAAATTTGCGTAATTTATACAGACCCACGCGTCGGATACTTTTCGAAATACTTCCTTATAAACGAGCTCATAAATCCACCATGTAAGGTTCTAATTATTCCACTTCGGAATAAATTTTTAAATTTTCAAAGGCATAAATAACGCTTCGTTATGTCATAACTCGTTCGTTGACATTTCTTATTACCATTCGTTAACTGCAAAAATTCCATCTCCACTCCGCAGCGAGACAAATAAATAAAAACAATGGCACTGCTAGAGCTAGAAATTCGCCGAGAGATAAAACAGACGAAGCGCCATAATTTCAAATTTATGGAGGAGAAGGAAGCGCCCGGGTGGACGGGTCGGAGTACGAACAGGGCTGAAATCAGGACATTGGCAGTGTGTTTATAATTTCTATCCGGTCGTAGTTCCACGTTAGCGCCTTCGGCTCGAAGCCTTCCTCAGAGCCATTAACAAAAATGCCACTAAAGTTCCGCGTCTGGGAAGTCTATTGGACTCTCCAAAGATAATAAAAGGCAGTGAAGTGAATTAGAAATGCATTTGTATCAAAAGAATGCGATTTATCCCATTTTTCAAGGCAGGTGAATAATAGAACTCCTAATGAGGCGAATGTTTCATTTACACCTCTTTTATATTTTTTAAAGGAGTCTTATTTTCATACGATGAATAACTTTTTGAATCAATAGCCAATTTTGAGTTTCTACAATTCGACGCTTCAGTCGGTCCTAAAAGACAGTCGTACCTTTTACAAAAATTGTCTTACTTCTTTAATCAAGTTGAATTGAAAATGATTTCATCCTCTTTATTTTACAATTTAAAATTGATGTAATTGAAAAAGACGAAGGCAATTGTGTGCAAGAATCCATTCCTCTTTAAAATTTAGTATACTTTAAAATTCTTTCAAGTTATATGCTAACTTTAGAAAATATTACCTTCTCATTGTTTTTGTTTTTGAGTCATAAGGGAAAGTTTTCAACTACGAAAAACTAATCCATTCCTTCCCACATAATTCGATAGCAGCTTACACTTTCTTTTGTACTTTTTAACGCAGTGCTAAATGAACTTGCAAATATAAATAAAAGTAAACTATTTCCGCATTCCTCCACCTCCAAATTTCGAATTTCGTCTGTAGATATGATAAGCGTATTTGTCAGTTATAATTACTTCATAACAAAAGTTTTTAATTTGATAATTTTCTAGAAAAACTGTGAATGCTAATAAAGACTTTCTTGTTTATAAAAACGATTTCGATAACATTTGAACGAAAGTTCGAAAAGTAGCTCGCTATTTTCTGACTAGATAACACGACGTCAGAAACTTTTACATTTTCATTTCACAGAAACTTTTCCAATTGACCAGCTTATGGAAGTTCAACGCAAAATATAGGCGACTAATTGCGTGATTAGTACGGGTATCGTAAATACTGTAAAACTTCAAATACTATGATAAAAGTATCCAAAGATTTATTGTAAAATAAAAGCTAATCGATTGACGTGAAACAGCCTCTGCTAAGCGCCACAAATCACCAACTTCTGATTTGGAATTAGTTTATTCTATTCGACAAGATTCATCATTCAGGAATAACTCGCTTTCTTAACTTCTTGATTCTGAGCTGCCTAAGGCAGTTCTCGTAATAAAATGGCCTCAAATGCAGTTGTACTTTTCCAATTGAATTTGCCATGGATAAAATTCACTTGAGGGGAAAAAACATCCTTTCCATAGTAGCATCGAACTTATTCGGGGTTGAGCAGAATGTACTCAGTGCGGAACTGTAGAAGGATAGCCAACTATGGATAACTTTCATATCCATCAGCTAAAAGCCAACCGATGCCACCGCTGTCTGTCTAAAAGCTGGCGCCAAGTGTACACAAGTATAGACTATGGAATACATGGGCTTCTTCCCGGTTGATTTATCTCACAATATTGATTTTAATCAGTTTTTGTCTTATTTGGTGATAAATGTCTTCAAGAATATGCTTCTGAATGGATTACACGATAGATAGCAAAAGTTTTTGTTAGTTTTCCCGATTCTGGTTTTTTCCATAATTGAAAGGCTTTCTTCATTCAGCTGATGACGTATTTGTTGTGCGATAAAGTTCAGCAAATATTTATAGAGTTTTGTTGTGATTTTTGAAATTTTATTCACTCCTCCCTTCGATTTTCCAAGTGGACTAGACAATTAGATATAAACTCTATGTGAAAAGTTTTACCATCTTATTGGAGGCTATTTGATTAAGTATAATATTTTCGCTAATTGATCGTAATTCTCATTTTGGTTAAACAAGAGAACTCTAATAAAATTTTAGTTTTACGTCTGACTAGAGGTCACGCGGTTCTTGTTATATTGTTTTTGTTCTGTGGGTAGAAGGAAATTGTGAAGTCCTTGTGACTTCACATGCTCATGCAACTTGGCTTTTCATATGAGTCCAGGAAATGTTGAAGAGGTTTACCTTTACTTTTTCATTCCCTCAAACTTTCATGCATTTCACTCGCATGGATGCAATCATCATTGTAATCATCATTTTTGACGAAGAGGAACTTCGACCGGTGAGAAAAGTCATAAAAATACTTTCACTTTATGAGATTCCGTAGTTTTCCTTTTGCAGCCCTCCCTATTCAAACATTACTTTACATTAATCGGAAAATTGTTTTTATTTTAAATAAATTACTGCTTCAACTTGGTTAGATAAGCCGAAGAATTTTTAAGTATATCACTACTGAAAATTTGTATTTCTAGTATTTCTACAAATTCTAAAATCCTTGTTAAAGAGACAGATGTTTTTTTTTGGCAATACGTGGCAAGTTGCATATGTAACTACAAATATAAACATTTCGATATACCGTGGAAAGGGTTTGGTAACAAGTGTTTTTGTTCCCGGACAGAGCATAGGAGTTTCGGAACTGGAGCACCCAATGACCAAATAAGTAAATTTGGACCGCTCTGCTCGGATCTGTGGAAAGTTCTATTTCAAAATTCCATTACTTGGGATTCCAGCAGCGAATGTTTGCTATTTGAATTCGGAGTCAGAGTTTATCCTGCATTTTGTCCATTGGTGGCTGCTCATGTAGCCAGTCGTCCATATGTGGGTGTATGGGTTGCTGCTAAAACCGAAAAGGACTCAAAAGGCTTTTTTAAAAAAACGCCCCATGTGAAAGGCACTGCAAATAAATGCGTGTTTACTCCCCTGCCTTTGCTCGGTTGCTCCGCAGGCTGGAGAATGTATTTGCAGCTTTGCAGAAAATATTAGAAAGGATCTACGCGTTTCGTGCATGCCAAGGATTTGCATTTTGGTCAAAAACACCAGCTGCAGTGCACAAAGAAAACTAAACAAAGAACTCGGCGCTAACCATTCCTTTACTTTCCGAAATTGGATTTAAGTGTGATCCGTGCAGCAAAGACAAGGTTGCTTTAAAGTGCTTTATTCTGGAGAACAACATTTCAAAAATATTGTTTTTTGTCTTTCAAGGATAATTTATTTGAATTCGACCACAAAATTTCACGCAATTTTAGATTTGAAGGCTTTGGCGATAGTAGTGCAGTGCAGTGTTTGCAAATAATAAAAATACTTATCATCCAATCGAATACTTACTCTGAGCCACATTTGAACTAAAATTCGTCGTACATTAACATTTTTTTTCCAAGAAAAGCGCTTTCTTATGGTTGGATACCAAGAACAAAATTCTTAACCACGTTTAAGTTAGTTGTTTTAATTTATCGATTCCATTAAAGTCTATTGTCTAAGTTAGTTGAATGATTAATTTGAAAATAAATACAAGATTTTTAATTCCCAATGCTCGCTTGCATTATCGCACTATTTTAAGTACTTCAAATGTAGAAAAAAGAGTTAAAATTAGCTAATAAAGTTTTTTTCGTGTTGTTAAGAAGTATATCAAGTTAGGAAGTTTAATTCATAAACAAATAGTTAACTATCGTAAACAGGATTTAAGTACACAATTTAATATTCGATTATATGCCTAGTATAAATACTTTTTTTCGTCACTGAAAGTGGTATGAACAGGTGTTATGAATTAATTAAACTTCAAAGGATTGTTCAGAACCGTCATTTTGATCATAATAATTTATTTAATTTGAAATATTTCTTAATAAAACTATGGAAGTTAGTAACAATAGAAAGAAATAGGATTGCTTCGAAATTGATGGCTTTTGGATTGTTATACTCGAAATCCTGTTCTTAGATTTTAAGTAATTTTTATGGTTTGATGAATGGAACTCGTGGATTATGAACCAATAAACCAATAACTTATTATGACCGTTTTTGTGGTTTCTCTCCTCTCTAAAAACAAGATGGTGCTCTATTTGCAAAGTTTCATTCACATGACCCTTTGCCTCGGCGGCACAGTAACAAAGCCGGTTTTTATTCGGAGCCACATCGAGGGTTAACTGCTTTAGTTTGTTCACGGGTTATTGCTCTGCCCGTCATAAAAGCGCTGCAAAATTTTAAGTAGCATTCTCACTAGACGTGAAAGCAGTTGAAAACTTTTATTTCATTTGCACGTTAATGGTTCGTTTGAATATGGGCGCGCGGTGGCGGAATCAAGTGGCCAAAACTAATTGAAAACTATGCGAACACTCGTTCGGCGAGTAATGTAATTTTGGAGCAGCGACAAAGTGCGAGTACAATTGATCGCTATTTCAATTATTCTCAGCGGTCACTAAATTTTTCATAAAAAATTCTATGCGGTCCTGCGACAACTCATCCGGGTCCGGGACCTTTGCCGCTGTAATTCGGTTAGCAGCAGCAGGACGATCACGTCTACTAGAAGCAAGTGTTATTGCTCTTGCTGAGATACAAGTAGCGATTAAAATAATTTGTGGCACCGACAGGAATGTAAACTGAAAATGCTTCCCTCGGGAGAGCATGTTGGAAGGGGTTCGAACGTATTTGGGAGTATTTTTTGCGCAGTCCCCGGGAATAGGCAGCTCTTGGCCCGCAGGACGGGTTCCATCAAAATATTAGCTGAAATTTATTATTATGTTTCTTGGAGATTATATCTAGTTTGTTTAAATCGTTGCGGCCTGCCTTCAGAGGCATTCTATCTCTCCGGGATCAATAAATTCCATTTGTAGTAGCTCGGGTGGGTCTCATATGCAAAAATGTTTTCCAGTGGCGACAGGCGACATGCAATGAAAATATAATTGATTTTCTGGCAAAATAAATTTTCCTTGAAAAATAAAAGAACAAAATATTTTGGCTAAAGCGGGGAAATTTAAAAAAAGAATTTATTCACAATTAAGAGCGTCAAGTCGGGCTTTTTGTTACCGTAGGGAATTGGCAGATCACCAATCAGTTTAAGGTTTTTAACTATAAATTGGAGGATTCGGGCCTTAAGTAATTTGATTATCTCGGGGCAATATCATTTAAGAATTAACGATCGATTGAACTGGGTGCTGGTGACGAACGAAAATTTTATGCAAGTTTTCGGATGGTTGGAAAACTGAATGGAGTGAGGGAATCTTTTCAATAAATTAAAAAATAAAACATCATTTAAGACCTTATGCTAGGATTTCACTTAGATATATTCTAATTTTATTACTAAAAATTAAATTTAAACTTTTTGTTAATTCTTAGAGTTGAAAACAAGCGCTAATAGAACGAAATGTTATAGTGTATGGCTATTGAATCATAAACATAAAATTATGTGAAGGAAATGATTAAATCTTTATTTTTAATTTTCTAATGATTATGCTTCCTGATTTATAAGTCAACTAATACTATTTTGGTTTTTAAATCTTATGATAACGCTCTGATTATGAAATACGCTGATTTTATTATCTGTTGTTTATGTGATGATCTCTGAACTTCTACTGCGAATGAGCATTAGAAACATTTTAGAGGAGGCCTAAAAATTAATTCTACTTTATTTCTCACTGGACAATCAAATAGTATTGAGTACGTATCTTTGGTATGTCAAGAATAAAATCAGATAAAACGAATATAGTTTTTTCGTTTCTTTGTTAATAAATTAAAAAGCAATATTGTGAGTCATAATTATGTTTTTAAAAATAATCTAAAGTAAAAACTGTTTAGTGTTTAGAACTCCTGTATATTTTTCAAATCTGTTTTACAAGCGACTAATGGAATTATTATATTAAATTTTGGACGGTAGAAAACGTGTAAATAAAATAAATAATTTCATGTAAATGTGTGGCGTCAAATTTTTTGAGATAAGCGGTGCACCCAATTTAACTAATATAATATAATTTTCAGCAGTTGGATATTTGGAACTTATTATTTTCTTTTTCAGAATCGTAGAGATTGTGTATCGAAAGAGATTTTTAATTACTCAAACAACATTTCTAACATGCAAATTCCAAAGTAATTTCTAATGCACAGATACGATTTCAAAATAGTTTCTTTAGTTATACATTACAAATAATAAATAAGTTCTTAAGTGTATTTATTTTTATAATATAAAGATTATTTGTAGTATATCAGTTTTTATTAAATCACACATATTTTTTCCTTGCAGTTGAAAATCAGCCATGACAAAGAGGAAAAAATTCTTCTATGAATGGTTCAACTTAATCACAATTACCTGGATACTAATTTCAGATATTTGCTTAAATGGTAAGTTTTTCTTTATAACGTTAAATAAGAAACTTTACTTCCGTTACATAATCGAAAATTTTTTGAAAAACTTTTTGGGGTAAATTAAGAAAGTTTGGTGTTTTTCTCAGGATAATTTGTGGTAGTGTTTTTACATTGAAAAAAACAAAAGTCCAGTTGTTACGATGCAGAAGGTTTTAATTAATACCCTCGAGTTCTCTTTAACATTTTAATTAAAGTTAATTGTGAACAACAGAGTCACGTAGAGAAATCTTATTTTATCTCATGAAGTACTTTGTGTTTTAAGACCGCCTTGAGGTGCACTTTTCATCCATGCGGCTGTGTAATGAAAAAGTGCAATTGTACTCTAAGAGTATTAATATTACACTTGCTTTGCATATAAAGACAAAAACAATTATCTGCTGAAGATGGAATTCAAAGGGGTTCGTGAAACGCATACGGCAAGCTTATAGGTATAGTTAACGTTCTCATCCCATTTAAAAGTAGTGCTAGTTTTCGGAATTTCTCTTGTGATAGGGAAATTAGTATTTACACCCTGAGGGCAATTCAAATGAAAAAGTTCAGACCTCTCGCAAAGTTTATAAGGCAAACACATGTATTAAGATATTTAGCTAATATTTTGCGATACTTATTGTGCAAATAGTGTTTAATCTAATCTCGTGGAGTAGAACCAATTTCATTCATAAACTGCTTATTTTAAAACCATGTTTCTTAAACGCTGTGAAAAATACTTTAATAGGGAAGATATACTTTATGGGAGTTCATGGTAGCCTACTCTAGAGAAAATCCTATTTGTACGAAAAAGAGATATGGAAAATACTTCGCATGGTTGTTTGGTAAGGATGGTCAGGTCAGGATCTAACAATCAAATTTTTAGAATGCACTTTAGACTTAAATAAAAGGAAAAGTCACATACCAATTAAGGTTTTTGGTCATATATCCTTTTTATGTCGTCAGAGGTCTGTGTCGACTGTTTTATAGAAACTTTTAAAGCAATTAAGGGAACTATTTTGACTGTCCCACAAAAATATTGTTGTGGAATATTTAAGCGGACCAGCCAAAGCAGCAGCTAGTTTTCGATATAATAGCCTCAAGAAACTTATAATTACTTTAAAAACTTTACAATTGAGGTTCTATTTGGCTCTATTTCATTTTGAGACTCAAGTGGTGTCACTATCTTCATACTAGGAGGAAATAACTTTTTGGAAAATTGAGTTTAAAGTCCTTGTTATTTGTATTATGGCCAGTTTCTGGAACGATAGTGGATTAAATTTTTTACTTGAAAATTTCTTTGTGTAATGAATAAAAGGAGTTAATGTGTTAATACTACTGTTTTGTCATTTTAGTTAGTTTTTTGTACAAAGATAGTTTTGTTAGGACTTGTATTTATTCGTATAGTTATCCTTCTGAACACGGTGGAATATATGTTTATATTGTTATTAAATGGCTCTGTTAAGTAATCAATCAATACAAAAGTAAAAAGATATGAGAAATATGAATTATAATTCCCATCCAGCCATTGAATGAGATAAAGCCGCGACAGTTTATTAGCCCCTGTTTCCAGAGGTCTCAGCTATCTCGAGCCCACTTAACAAGTTCAAAGTCATAATATGAGTAAACAATGCGGCATAATATGGCACATATGAGAATATTTTTTGTTACGACAATTGCGATATGAAATGTTGTTTAAAATATCATTTATAGAAAATCAAGCTGATTCGAATTTTTTATGTTTATGAATATTAAAAAAAAAATGAATAAAACAAACCCTCAAGCAAATTTTAGTATTTAAAATTTTATTTATTTTTCTATTGAATAATTAACACATATTGCAAAGGTGAAGCGAACCGATACCACGAAATGTTCAAAAGCGATTTAAAATTCACGAAAATTACCTGAAAAATTTTCAGTTTAACGAAGAGGTAAATTGCAGTGCGATGCGGAAATGTGCATATATTCACACGTGTTCAATGCAACGGCCAGGCTACTGAAATGCATATGCATATGTGTGCAATTCCGAATGTTGGAAATGCGCGTAATATTGCTTCCCTGGTCTGCTACCTCGAACGGAAATGAATTGCAGAATACGAAATTGGATTTCATGCATCTCACAATAAATCAAATATATGCGTCCGGTAGTAATTACGTTATGGGTAAAATTTAAGAATTTACAGGGATTGTTTTTTATCACTTTTATCCGAACAGACAATTAAGTCGCACGTAATTCTGGATTTATGCAGTTCGCCGTGCCCAGGCGTCTCCCACATTTAATCAGGTACCATCCTTTTAATGGTTTCACAGTCAGAAGACCTTTTATCTGGAGAATATTATATTATGTATAATATTTTATTTTTAAATAAAATTTGTTAATGTACGGAATGTAGCGCCACTTTATGACTGCCTCATTTAACATTCCCAAAATGTTCACTCGGAGGCTTGAATAAATATAAAATCAGTCAAGTTTAACTATTAAGAGATCAATTATATTATAATTTCGACATTAATGATAAATATTTTGGGAATTTTGCCAATGTTCCCCACAGGCAAATGTATAATTAAATCTGGAGAGGCTCATGTTTTATTTACGTTTTTGTATAAGCATAAATACATTACTTAGTAAAATTGAGCAAGTAACGATCTTCATAAATGGTTAATTAAAATTTTGTAGACACAATTGCCTCAATTTTACACTTAAAAAAATATTTACACATTGTAACATTAAAAAAAAACACAGACACAACTTTGGAAATGTCGGATTTTAAAATGTTTATTACTCATGGAATACGAGCACACGAAATATCAAACACTCTGCTATTTGTTTAATAACACCTGTAGCTATTAAATTTCTTATTTTTGAATTTCTATATTCGACCCTCTTTTATTTTTATGTATTTCATGAAAAAATAATGAAACATTTCTTAAGAACTTGCACAGCGATTTCAGACGTTCTTATCAATTTATTTCTTAGATAACTAAAAATTTCTAATTAATATCTATTTATTAGTAAAATAAAAAATATCTGTGTTGTCAAATTCATGCAATACAATTCCAAAGAAATATTATCAAATTTTCATAAACTCGTTTTATTTAAGGGTTTAAGATCTGTGAATTAAGAATACAAGAATATATTTTAAATTTCGAAAATTTTATCCAGAAATTTTAGATTCTTTGCCCCATTATATGAAAAAGAGAATTCTTGTATGTCAATATAAAGTTTAAGGGATCGCTATTAGAATTTCTCTTAATTTGATAGAAGAAAATAAAATGTTTAAAATAGAAGTTTAGGAAAAGCAGTTCGTTGCATTTCCTTCTTTTCTAAACCGCACTATTATTGCAATACTTTGAGCCAAGGTTCAACGACCTTTTACATTTTTAATATTTTTTATACACGCAATCTCTGACTCATTCTGTTAGCCTTTCCATTTTTTATGAAAAAAAAATTAGAAAAAAAATGCCTAAATAGTTCTCGGGAGCCAATCATTATCTAGACTTTACAGCTCATTACTTAATTTATTTTATTTGCGC
Source organism: Proctacanthus coquilletti (assembly GCA_001932985.1). Taxonomy (NCBI): domain Eukaryota; kingdom Metazoa; phylum Arthropoda; class Insecta; order Diptera; family Asilidae; genus Proctacanthus; species Proctacanthus coquilletti. The sequence goes on from MNCL01000136.1 coordinate 257,689, forward strand.
GATAGTAAATAAAGGGCGATTTGCTGTAAAGCCAAGGAAAACTTAAGTTGTGAATTAATCATCGCCAAACACTTGTCATTTAGGAAAAATATGAATTAGTCATGGTTTTGTTCTAATTTGTGATTGGAACCAAAATACGCCTATCGATTGAATTTTTAATTAACTGCAAAAAGAATGTGATAAGGTGCTTGGCAACGTGGGTGCTTTAAGTCTGTGGCTTGACATTTCGTCCTCTCCACTTTGAATAAATATTGTTTAATAAAAGAACTGATAAGCGAACAAGCCTCGATAATTTTTGGATGGATTTAGTATAAAATGGTCCAGTCCGCAAGAAATCAGCATCAGTTGAGATGAGGGCGGTTACGATTGTAGCATTATTAAGCTTGGCTGCATTAGCCTCGGGCTATGTTACCCCAGATAACAGGCTCCAGTACGCTGACAAAGTGTTCCTGCAGAAACAGAAAACCATCCTGCACGTCCTAAAATATGTGAATCAACCGGAAGTTCATCCACAGTACTACCAAGATGGCCTGGCCTATGATATTGAAGCTAATTACGCGATGTACGCCAATCCAAACGCCGTTCAGGAGTTTGTTAAATATCACAACCTTCAATACTTGCAAAAGGGTGAAATCTTCTCCATCATGAACCAAAAACATCGCAACTATGCCGTTGCCTTGTTCCATGTACTGTACTACGCTAAGAACTGGGATGCATTCTACAAGACTATGGTCTGGGCCAATGTAAATGTTAACAAAGGTGCATTCATCTACGCATTGACTGTTGCTGTCATCCACCGCCCCGATATGGTCGGCATGGAACTTCCAGCTCCTTACGAACTCCACCCCTACTACTTCTTCAACGCTGAAACAATCCAAAAGGCTCAATTGGCTAAAATGCGAGGCTTTGCTGGAATGAAGAAGGTCAATGGACTTTACAACATTATTATCCCAAGCAACTACTCCAACATCTATTACAATGATGAGCAGAAGATTTCCTACTTCACTGAAGATATTGGACTTAACACATACTACTACTACTTCCACACAGACTATCCATTCTGGATGGGCGGGAAAGAGTACACCTTGTACAAGGACCGTCGTGGAGAACTCTACTTATTCCAACATCAGCAATTGCTTGCTCGTTACTACTTGGAACGTCTCTCAAACGACTTGGGCAAAATACCAGATTTATCTTACAGCTATCCAGTGAATGCAGGATACTATCCCAACTTGCGATATTACAACGGATTGTACTTCCCAGTGCGTGACAACAACCACAATTACTACAATCAACACAATTATTACGAAATTGGCCAACTTGAAGACTACGAACGTAGAATTCGTGATGCCATCGACTACGGATACGTGCTATTGCCTGATGGTACCCAGATTGATCTCACTAAGCCATCTTCAGTTGAACAACTTGGAAGAATTATCCAAGGAAATCCAGACTTGCCAAACAAGCAGTACTTCAAGTATGTTGAAGTTTATGCAAGAATTTTGCTTGGTTCAACCATTGAGCAATACGACCAACCCAAAATGTTGCCAAGTGCTTTGGAACACTTCGAGACGTCCATGCGTGACCCACTATTTTACATGTTGTACAAGCGTCTGATCAGGTACTATTGGCAGTTTAAGAACCATTTGCAGCCATACACCCGCGATCAGCTTCTCTACCAAGGTGTGAAAATTGTCGGCGCTGAAGTTGACAAGCTCGTCACCTATTTAGATAAATATGATTCCGATATCACCAACGCTGTTGATGTTGAAGTACCAGAACAAAGCTACGTATTGCAGTATATGTATGAGCAACAGACTCAACAGGGCCAACCAATGCGACAAGGCCAACCAATCCAACAAGGTCAACCAATCCAACAAGGTCAACCACTGCAACAGATGAAACAACCAGGATATGTTAAAGTTCCCCTGTCAGTCCAACAGATACAACCAGGATACACTGGAATCCATCAACCCATTCAACAGGTACAATCAGTTCAACAGATGCCAGGCCAACAGATGCCAGGCCAACAGATGCCAGGATACATTGGAATTGTAAAGAGTGGCTACAGCCAATCCAACTGGGTCCCTGGCAGCCAAAGTGGGTGGAGTACCAATGAAATGGGTACAGGCGACGTTTCGTCTTTGAATACTGAGTATCCTTTCTATCAGCCTAGTTATAGCCCTGTATCATCAAGCTCTGGCCCTGCTTCACAAAACAGGGACAACTTTGTCATCAAGGCTCGTCAAAACCGATTGAACCATGTTCCATTCAATCTTAAATTGAGCGTTCTCTCGGATAAGCCAGCTAAAGCCGTAGTCCGTGCTTACCTCGGACCCAAATACGATGAAAAAGGAAACGTCATGAGCATCAATGAAAACCGTCAAAACTACTGGCTTCTGGACGTGTTCCCAGTCGACCTTGTTGCTGGACAAAACACAATCATCAGGAACTCCAGGAACTTCACCGGGTTCGTCAAGGATCGTACCCCATACTACGAACTGTACAATTGGGTTGATAACTCATATGCTGGTCTTTCTAAATTCCCATTAGATTTGACTGAAGCCCACTGTGGTTTTCCCCAGAGACTTATGATTCCTAAGGGCAAAAAGTCTGGACAACTCTACCAGGTCTTCTTCATCATTACCCCGTACGTTGCACCTGAAATCGAACAGGGTTCAAACTACAATAAACTTATCAACTGCGGAATTGGATCTGGCGCTAGATACCTTGACGCTCTTCCAATGGGATACCCACTCGACAGGAGTATTGATGTAAACAATTGGTACACCCCCAACATGTACTACGTGGATACAATCATCTACCACAAGAAAGAAGTTGATGCCTACTCCCAGTACTCACAGTACGAAGAGTATTAACTTCGACTGGTTAGGATTTATAACGGACTTGGGCTAGTTGGCTTTAATTAAGTTATGGACATTTTTTCTTTACCCGTTTTTGTTTTTGAATAAACCACTTTACAGCAAGAAGTAAAAATATGTTTATATTTGCAAAATTAGCCCTATTTTGTGCTACTTTTTAGACCACCATGAACTATTTCTTTTGAAATTGATGAAACAAAAAATTTCACTAATCTTTTCAAAAATCATCCCAAACTTCAGCATTTGTCTGCCTAGGAAAGTATTGAAGGTAGATTAATTAGAATAGAACGAAATTAAAGTTGTAAGTGTTGGATTCTGCTTTCCAGATTTTTATTTATCACCTCGTCATTTTTTCTGATAAATTCCAAGAAATATGTTTCATTTCTAGAAAATATCACAACCTTGATCACGATAACTTTAATTGTTAAATATGAATAACTAAAATCCGTTTGATGTTCTTAAAATAAAGGCAAGTGTTTCTTTCCATTTTAATTAAAAAAGGCATAAGAGTGTCTTTTGAGACCATTTTAATTTTGTTAGTACTTCGAATTACAAAATCCCCCTCGAGTGATGCAAATATTTGAACATTTAAATAAAAATGGGGAAGTCTTATTGTAGGACTTCCAGTAATGCCAAGAATTGCAGAAGTGCTTTTTTTCAAATCCCTACCGGAAGTATTTGACTTCCTTCCTCCTTTGGAAATTTACATGCACATTAAAAAGCCTACGAGAGAATCTAAGGAGAAGATAATTGCATAAAGCAATTTGCGATGCATCTAAGAATATTGCAAAATTATTATTTCTAATTTCGCAGCATGTATCCGGGGTTCTGTGAAGTTTATTATTATTTCTAATTACAGCACTTTGCCTAAAGGATTTGAAGATATTCGTCCCGGAAGCTGTGATAATGGGGAACGCAGCAACTTTGTCATGCCAATATGACTTGGAGCAGGTAATTATGTTTTTACAGGGGACAGGAGGAGAAGGTAAATGTAAATTATAATATTGCACTCTCTCGCCCGCAGGCTGCACTTTATTCTGTGCGATGGTATTTCGAAACTGAAGAATTTTATAGGTACATTCCAAAGGAATCACCGCCTACTCTAGTGTTTCCCGTTGCGGGGATTAATGTTGATGTAAGTAAGTTCCCCTTCATGCAGATTTCGCTCATCCCGGGGAGGCAATGCGAGTTTTCTGTTTAATTTAAAAAGTTTTCCTCGTCAACTGCTGCAAAAGTTCATCTGAATAATTTATTGTTACCATTCGTTCAGTAGCTCTGATGTAGGATTTATTTTTGTAAAATTGTGAATGTATTATGGAGTATACGCCGACAATACTTTGTACAAGTATAGTGTGCTGCTCGAGCACTTGATTTAGTTTTATTCCTGTTTTGTAGTTTCATTAGGATAACTCAACCCAAACAGAAAACAGAACACAGGTAGTTCGAGTAGACAGGAACAAAAGTCTTTTGGAGTTATATCCCAAGTAACGAAAGAAAGTTTTAAAGAACAGCACTAGTTTACTTATGTCTAACCTAATTAAGTCTAGGTTAGAGGAGTTAAACAACAGATAAGCATGTATATTTTTCTTGAAAACTACAAAAATTTTCATTTACTTTAGAGAGAGCAAGTCAAACAAAAGTATAAAGTTACTATGTACACTCAGGAAATTAGGAGAATGAATATATAATAGTTTCATTTAGCGTCAATTTATAAGTTTAACTTTCCCAAGGATTTCCGAATTTTAAAACCATAATACAAAAGTTTGGCGAATGTTTGTTCCTGGAAATTTCAAAATTTTTTCCGTCTGTCTTTATGAGATTACTTTACATAGCAAGTTTTATAACACACACAAACCCAAAAGTACAGACAAGTTTTGAAATTAAATAATCTTCAAGAAGAGAAATTACAACAAGACCTTAAATCAATTTTCTATAAAGTAGGTTTTCTTAAAATTGCAATAGACATTTTTGTTAAATTTGAAAAATTATTACAATCTATAACTTCTTAGTTATATACATAGGTCCAATTTTTCCGATATTCAAAACATAAAAAAAGAAAAATTACTGAAATGATGTCCATCTTTTGTTTTTACCCGTAGTCATTAACCAACTATTACTGCAATACTTTAGAAATTTTATTCTTTACATTAAATTGGAAAAAAGTATTGCATTATTCTAGATGCTGTTAAAAAGGCATGACTCTAATTTTAATATCTTCCTGCAAAATTATGCTCATATGCATAATGAGATCCCATTTCTGTATAAAAAATAAATCATAAGTCCATAAACCACTTACATTTACATTTTTATTTGATTTGAGGGTAATTTGCGATAAGAGCACTATATACTCGTTAATACTATCAGATAAAATGCTTCAGCTACAGTTTGAAAACTAAGCTCCGAATGTCTCGTCGAAAAGCATCAATCACAAACTTCGTTTATCAGTCCCTGTTCTGAGATATTCTACGGAGATTATGCCGAAATAACTGCTAAGAACTTCCCTTAAGTGCTCTATCCTTTTAAGCTTGAAATATTGTTCCGAATATGGAATTAGCTTTTAATAGGCTTCTTCACAGGAAATCTATGGACTGGAGATACTCGTAGTCACGATATCCGGGGACAGTATGGCGCTTATAGTTAAATTTAAGATTTCATATTCAAATAGATTGCAATTTGCAAGCAAATATGGAAAATGGACATTTTTCTTGCAGACCAATTAAAATACTGAAGATGTGAGCTTGCTGCCCCATTTAAGTAACTTTGTGACCCTTTCCAGCTTAAGGAGTCGGCTTGGATAAATGGGGCATAAATTGATGTGAAGAAAGGAAAATAGGTGGGCTAAGTGGTTAACTTCTTCTGGACCATTAATCAATGAACAATCATTGCCCTAATGGCGCGTAAAGTGGTAAACTTTTCAATGGAAGTTTGCACCAAACTTTAATCGACTTATGGGGAGACTTAAAGGGGTCAACGGCTCGGAACTAAGAAAGCAATTAAACAGACCGAAAATATTTACAAGTTGCTCCGTGACCAACTTGAAAACTGCCACAATTTACCTTTACCTTCTTTACAGGTCTCCATCTCAAATAAAACAGGACGTGCACCGGAGATACTTAAAAATTAAATTTTCTCAGACATGGTGCGATGAATTTTAACAGCACGAGCTCACAATGGAATTAATTTGCAATTTAGAAGAAAATAGCCCAAATTAAGGACACTCTAAAATCCGATGGTAGAGAGAAAGTAAGGCCAAGACACGGTAAACGCGGAGATAATAAGTGTAGATTCTGGGAGTGACGTTTTTTCGTGCCAACCAGAATGACTTTCCTCGATTGTTGGTAAGGTGCGTGAATTTACATCCCAGTAAGTTACTGGCGATGCAACTAGCGCAATGAAATGTTAATTGGATTTTTAATCACTTCTCCGTCCGCGACTAAAATCGGTTTTATGCTTGCGATTCAAGTTGCTCGGTCTAAAAGCAGAAACCGAATGTCTTCTGGAAGCAGTGCTGGCATAGTAAGACCGTCCGACAGCTGCTCCCCTAAAGAAGCGCATATTATGAAGCCAGGATGAGATCCTGACTATTATGGTTGCGGTGGTGCTTCCTGTGGGATTTGCACTGTTGCAGCAACCTATCGTTCCTCCTCCTAAATACTCTATTCCTTCTGGAATGCCTCCGACAGTGTGCAGTCGGTGCAAAAACTTCCCTGCTAGAAGCACCATGAAAACGCTGGTGCGGACACCCTTGCAAATTAAAATGAGAACAAGAAGTAATTTAAATCTACAGCGGTGATGTCAACAATTTTCGGAAGAGGTTGTGGTTTTCGTGTTATTACAAAAAGGATGCCGGTTTGGTTTTGTGCCCCACAAAATATGTACAGTTTTCCGTCCGAAAGGATCGTCCGAGGCCGATGCCCCAAGTCAAGGCTGCACCAGAGAGGTGAGCTCAAAGGTTGAAAATCTTGCACGACTTGCAAAATTTCTTGCCTCCCAAAGAGTCGTTTTGCATTTCAAATTTTCGAGCTTAAATTCCATCATAGCCGACAGCTCTATATTTGTTATTATAAGTACAATTAAAACGTGGAACACGCCCCAACCGGGGTTTCGCTTGGTGAAGTGCAAAACTATTTTCCATGCTGCATTTAATGAGTTGCTACATGTGACTACGTGTGCCGGGGAGAATGTTTATATCCCAGGATGGTGAAAGCATACCGCTTTTGATTTGAATTATATTGAGCGTGATGTGAAAGTAGAAAAAGGATGCCACGGAGCGCCTAATTATAGAATTATTTCTTCGCAGTGGGAACCATAATTTTAAACTATTACAAACACAAAATGAACAGGGAAAATATTTTATTAAGAAAAAAATGAATGCAATTGAAAACGGCTATTAGATGAAGCTATAAGTTCATTATAAATTTATAAATCAACAATTTTATTTTGGTGAATTTTATACATATAAAATATTATTATATTGTGAGATACTCCAATTTTTATAGTACCTCAAAATTCTTTTGTACTTCCATAACAAGGTAACATCAACTTTCTAAAAGTAATACTAATTTTATCATATCTGTACATTGAGAGGGCAAGTTTGAAGTCAAGATGTTTAAAGCAGCAAAGTTGGTTGATCATTTAATCAATTCCCCATGACGAGTACAATCGTCAAACGCATTTGACTTATATGAGTGAAATATTGTTAATATTATCGTTATTATAGTATTATTTAATGTTTTGCATATTGTGCGCACTTTCTGTTCTAATAGCTTTATCCTACAGAATAGTACTTCTATAAGGATGGGAGATTGAAATATAATGAATTTTGTAAATACATTTTTTTAAAGTTCTCGTAAAATTACAATCCCTGAATAATTCGACTTTCTGAAATTTTGAAAATTATATACAGCTTCTTGAAAAGGCAATTAATAGTTTTATAATTTAAATGGTTCTTGGAAAGTAAAAAAACTTGGAAACAAATTTAGAATTCCGCAATTTAATTCCGTCTAAAAAAATTAAATATAAGATTTATTCTTTATAATTGTTTGTAAATTTATTAAAATAGGAACTTTGTCGTTTAATGTTATTAAGAAAAATTTCGAAATTAAATAAAGAATGACATGGGATGCTATCAGAAGAGAAAATTACATCGAAAGGAAACCCTTCCAAGGGTAACAATAGGGTTTATTTTGAACGGCTTTATTTTGAACGATAAAAGTATCTAATTAATGATTTTTTATTATGCGTTAAGTAAGTTTTAATTGGAGGTTCAAAATGGCAAGAAAAAAGTAAATATTATTTTTGTTTTCTTTTAATTAACCCGAACTACGACAATAAAGAAGAAAATGCGTTTAACGAAAAAGACCCTTTACTGTAGGGATACAAACTAAATAAATTCAAAGGATTCTGGACCCTGTTTTCACTTTTAGCAGCAGTTGTTCAACCTATTTCTAATTTTATTAAAACAATTTTTTAGCGTAACCCCTTCTGTAGTGTTTTTCTGAGGAAACCGGTGTAAAACAAAAAGTGGGAACCGGCAGAAATAGATTACCTACGTGACTACATTAAGTCCATTCGAATCCGGAAATAGCAGTAATTCAACAAAATTGGGAAAGGAGAAGAAAGCTCCCTCAAAGGACCTTCTTTCCCACCTTGCCCAATACAAAGGAAGTCAATACACCCGGGTAATTTTATTTCGAAGTTTTTTTAGAAAATTCCTCGGGATTCAATGAATTAGAAGGGTTTTATGATGTGAAAAATTTAGTAGAAGCTTTCAAATGGTATGTTTAGTTCATTTGTTTCGAACAGATGTGGACCATTCGGAGGATTGTGTGTGCCTATCGGATCAGTAAATAAGTTCTTTGGTATTTTACTCGTGTTATAATAAAAGGGAAGATACCAATAAAATATTTATTGATATTTATATCTGCCGCTATTGTGTCAGCGCACTAGCATATTTTTAGCAACCTTGTTTCTGATTTTGGTTCACTGTTTTATTTATTTTTATGGAAAGTTCCCTATCAATTCTTTAAACTCATACTTTCCTGTTAAATTTTACTAATACATTTTCGAGATAATAGAGATAAATAAATACCTATTCGACAATTGCTTGTCGTGAAATCTTCGCCTGCAGAAATATTGAAACAATAGTGATAACATTTTTCTATTTTATTAATTTAAACATGATACAAACTCATAAAATCAAATTAATTAAACTCAGCTTTGCTCGTATCGTTCTATATTTCCAACGAAATTATCACCTATGTCTTTCCACCTCACAGAATTCACAGAAATTTAAGGAGATACCTTCGATATCACTCATATCCTAATCCTCAATCCATTAAAGTTTTTTTTATTCTGTAATTATCAAAGAATTCTCCATCCTTTCGAAAATTACAGGTTGTGATAATACGATTAAGTTGTAGTTATCTTTGATTAATGTGCACATCATTTTTACTTAAGAAAGAAATTTTCTGTGATATTGAATATATAGAAACGTTTATCAGATAAATAGTTTTTTGAATGATTTTTTCTGGGTAGAACAAACAATTTTCCATTGGTTCAATGAAATACCCTTCGCATCACCTTGAAGTGATACTTTACACCATTTTAATTGAACTGGTGCATACTGTGATATGAAATTTTTTCTTATCGTCTTATTGCTGTCTGCTGATACTATAAAATATTATTATTTAAAATTTTAATGAATCTGTGCTGCAATGGAATGAATTTAATGTGGAAATTATGAGAATTTATATATAGCCCAGCAACAACTCAATGAGGTCTAGACTCATGGTGTATAATTAACTTAATTAAAATTATCTCGGCATATATGCACTCATTAGCCCGCCTATGCTCCATGCTGAACACTGAACTGAGTTATTTTGGCTTTAATGATAATGCATTTAAAATAAGCTTGGAGTTAAAAAATAAAAACGTTATCACACTTAAGGCCACATTTAAATTCTTCAGGATAATTTTTATGCAATGTCATTGTAACGATCAGAATACTTATGAGAAAACCTGGTTTCTTTTTTATATAAATTTAAAAAGCTTTCCAAATTTTAGTAATTAACGAAAAAAGTAATACCTATCACATTTTTTACTGAACCAGCCTTTTCACTTGAAAAATTAAGTATGTGTATGTAGAACTGTAGTATAGGGAAAACGTATGTAAAATAACTATCTTCATTTGTTTGCGAAAAACTACTAATGGAAATTCTAAAGAAGAATTTAAAAGTATTAAGAAGCTTAAATAGATTTTTATAAGAACACCCTATAGAAATCTTAATTTAATTAAAGACAATTTCACTCGAGCACACACATTTATTATTAGTTAAAAAATCCAGAATACATTATATTCTTTATATTGTACATTTACAGAGAAATATGACAAACTTGTTATTCTTATTTTGGAACAGTATTTCGTATATGCCAGTATTTGAATAAATATTGAATATTAAAATAAAAAAAATTAGGAAAACAAACCAAATTAAAGGATATCAAGTGAAAATGAAGTTTTTTGTGAGTGAAGTAAGGCAGTAGGGAAGTTATATGGACATTTTTTAATGCATAATGGGAAAATTGTCTAGTTTCTTAAAAACATGTTAATAGCATAACCGATGTACGAAGGAAGAAAATTAGACAAATTTAGCAAATTCTTTATGATAAAATCACATATTTCTGAACCAAGTGAACCTATTAGAATTCTTGTACTATTTTTAAAAGCACAATCTAAAAACTAAAAATCTGAGAAGCACACAGAATGTTTTAAGTACAGTTTTTAAATCAATTTCCATATTCCATGAATAATTTTAATCGGTGGTTTCCTGTGTTAATACTCAAATTTTAGTCAATTCAGTGGAACTGAATCCCACATATTTCCAACATCGGCCACATTAGCATCACGCATTCAATAAGTTTTCAATTGGCTAAACGTCTAAAAATTGCTTTATCCAAAATACCTAAAATCAATTAATAGCTCTTACAGGGGCTGTCTATGCCACAGTCGAAATTCAGTCTAAATAATTATCAGCACGTCAGAATTAACACCTTGTAAATGGCCGGCGTTAAAGCGCCTATCGAATGTTCGTAACACCTGTAACGAGTAATGAGATTAATTCTTGAACGGCCTTCATGTAATAACTTTCATTAGGCAAATATGCGTAATAACCATAAAACGTGAAAAACTCAGTGGTGGGAAAACGTGAACAATCCAGTTGGTCTATTAGGGCGTTCGAGTGGCGAATATCCGCACCTTCGCACCCGTTCAAATTGAACAATGTAATCAAAAATTAAAACGAACGTTTATTAGGCTTATCACGGCTGGCAACAAAGGTTAATGAGCTGCCGTGCCAATTAACGGCAGGCAAGTGCCCATACGGAGTGCTGCCAGTGCCGCGGCACGGCCATGACCATGTGTGAGGGCAAATCAACAAAATCAATTTCACCCCAGCATAACCCAACTTCGGTCGTTATCATCAGGGCGCGGACTAAATTGAACACAGAAATTAATAAAAGCCAAAATCACGGCAATCGCATGAATTGATATTACTGGATTATTCACAATTCGCTTACCCCCATTAATGCAAGAATGAGCCTATAACTACAAAAATGTGTGTCACTGCTGGCGTTACGTTATGTTATGTTACCCTTTCAGCTGACGTCATCTGACTCGACTTCAGTGACCTTAAGGAGCGTTTCGAGGGATTTGACGGGTAACTTTCAGTGCGAGGTCTCCGAGGATGCTCCACTTTTCCATACTGACATTAGAGCAGCGCATATGCAGGTCATCGAACTTCCCAAAGAGGATCCTGTGATGCATATTGATAAGAAAGTTATTTCATCAAACGAACACTTTAAAAGTGTGTGTACAGTTGGACCCTCATACCCACCGGCCAACATAACGTGGTACATCAACGGAAGGAGGGTAAGTTTCGTGTAAACCACAATTTAAACCTTGAACTATTTACCTGCACTGTACGAAAAGGGGCCTTTGGTACTCGAAATAGAAACCCAAAAGAACCCTTTCACTTTAAAAGGGAGAAAATCGACGGAAAATTTGTGTTCCCTCATTTTTCTAAACAAAGCTTTAAGTGTTGATCTTACGAATAAGAGCTTAAATAGAAGTTTACACTTCTATTGAAAATTATGTGCCCATACGAAGCATTAAGCATAGGTCACATTTTTATGAAATTTTGTCATTGTTTTATGAAATCATTCAAAGTTATGAGGAGGTAGTTCTTATAAGGAGCATTTAGGAGGCAACTCACAAAACCAAAAACCAAAATCATACTTCTTAAAACTACATTTTAGCTTATTTTTTTTCATTTTTCGTCTTGCTATGTTGCCAAGAATGCTTTTCTTATGGGGCTCATTGCCTCCTCTAGTTTGAAAATCTCAAGGTGTCTGATCCCATAATGTTTCTATGGTGAGTAAATTTTATTTTCCTAAATTAGTATGTTTGGTCGCACTGAAATTAATGTTACGTATTGTAGTCATTTTTTGAAGATTCAAATTATAATACTCCTTTAAATTGATTGTGTTAGAAAAGGGCTTAATTACTTCAAAGAAAATAAATCAAATAACAAGATATTCATATTTAATAGAAGATGTTATTAATTCTTCTCTATTTAGTGACTATTCTATTCCATTTTGATGTTTGAGCTCAAAGTTCTATGAGTTTGCAAAAAATTCAGAAATAAATTTAATAAATCATTAAATACCATATAAACTTTATACCACGATATTAAAAATGAATAAGAACGCTACACTTTGAAGAGTATTATTAAATTTATGTGTTATTAAAATTATGAATGAAAACATACGAAACAAAACGAATTAACACTATAAAAGGACCTCGGGGGAAATATTTGACTTAGTGAAATCAATTTTTCTAAATACACCATCAAAAACTCAAACGTAATAAAAATTCCATAAAACCGCAGAATTAACCCCAATTCGCTCGTCGTAATCAATAAACCTTTTCAATATTTCAAAACAAGGTTAGGGATGGGTTTAAGTCACCTATGAAATATAAATAAAATTTACTTGTCTATTTTAAAATAAAATGTAGCTTTAAAAGCCACAATACTCTGAACTTTCCCGGAATAGAATAAACTAAATTCTCTCTCTATAATTCAACTTTAAATTTATCTTGTTTGTTTTGCTTTTACGGCCGAATTCAAAAATACCTAATTTATAAATTGCCTCTCGTTCGTTCTCAGTTTTCTGTTTTGTTATAGAGTTTATCTCTTGTTTCCAAAAAGTACAAATTGATAACAGATATCACCATCAATTTATGGTTGAAAAACGCCACACAGGTTTACGTGTCAAAATTCAATTTCGTCCCGCCCGCCCCTAGCGGTTTCAGTTTTGTTATTTGCTTGTACCCAAAGACCGGGCAGGATCGTAAACTGAATTTCATATCTTCGATCATCATTCTCTTTACAGGTTTACAAGACCCCCTTTCAAAGGATAAATTACGTGGCGTATGAGGGTTCGCCAACCTTCTCGTCCCTGGAGATGTACCCTCATAGCCAAATTCTGCAGACACTTTTCCAAGCTGCCCCCAAGTACCAGCCGAGCATCCTGCTGCTCTGTGAGGTCTCCATCCTGCATGTGTACCACAAGAACGTTCAACAACGAATCTTATTGAGTATGACGCCGCCGACGACAGTCTCCCCGAATTTACTGGGCCTGGAGGGTTCCAAGAGGAATGGGGATCCCGACAACTCGGCCCTGACCGGGAGCGCCCGGAGCCACTTCCCAGAGCGGAGTCACTTGAACAAATTAATCTACGCTGTCGCTTTACGTTTTTTGTTCATTTTAATATTCAACCGTGAGATAAATTTTTGACAACGTCTTTTATAGGCAGCCTAGTGGCCGTGTTGTTTTCGCAAAGACTAAGTAATGAAAGTGTAATATTAAGATTAATAAAGTATGAAATTGTGGCATTGTCTCTTCTTTCCGCTCCATCGGTTTTAGTACGCGTTGCATCGTTGCAGGATTTTTGACTGTCTGGCTGCTGGACGGACGACATTTTTGGACCATGTAGTAGGAAAATAAGCTCAGCTGGCGTTGTCTTAAACTGTAGTCCGCGGAATCTAATAATGACTAGATATGGCGCTTTAACTAAATACTAAGCCATCTATGGAATGGTGTCATAGAAAATATTTTTTAATTAGATTTTTTCTTCCGCCTCTATAAAAAATCAATTTATTCTCGTTTGCTACCGTTCTCCATTGAATTTCATCTTATAATTTTTGCTCAGCTTTATTCTAAAATTTACGAGCTGCAATTTGCATTTTTATAAATCAAAATTGAAGGTAAATCTTTTGTTTCCTTTCAAACTCCTGCACTTTTGAATTTTCTCAAATTTAATTTTTTGTTTTTTTGCCGGGGTAGTAATTTTTAAATTTTTAATTGAAATAAAGAATAAAATGTTTTATTTAGGAAGAAATAGATTTCGTTTAAGATTAAAATGCAACACGAAAGTAAATTAGAATTTCTCTACATTTCTTACACTTATATAAAAGAGAAAATATCTCAGGCCATATAAAGATTTAGTTTTTACAATTTTTAATATTCTTTTATTTTATTTTTATGTGAAATAGTAGATAATTTCAAAGCTTAATTTTGTTTTTATAACTCTAATTATAATTTTACATTGTTAGATTAAGGAAAACAAATACGTGGTTTTACGATTTTTGTTTCTCAAATATTTTAAATATTTCGGCAAATTATCACTTAAAACTAGCAAAAATTAATTCAGATTTTTCGACTTTTTCTTTCTTAGGAACCTCCCCATCTTTGAATTGAATGCATCTTGAACTTCGAAGGATTGTTTCATATCCGCCATTAAGACTTTATAAAAACAGGCCAGATTTTTGTTACTGTTGTTGTTCTATGTACGCCTTGGCTTAATCGATAGTGTTTAAAAAGAAATTTTGATTAATTGTAGATATTAAAAACCAATGTTATTTTAATTCCCACTGTCAATACGCTAATTTTTAATACATTCATAAAAAGAAATGTTTGCCTGTATAAACATAATTTTTATGCAATGCGAGTCGCAAAGCGTTTTAAACTGCAAAATTGGTTTCATTTTGCGTTTTGGTGAAGAGGACTAAAAGCAATAGCTCATAGCTTTAGCTTTTTGTGTAAATTCATTTTCGTAATTACAAGGGAATTTATATATTCCGAAAAAGGATCCATTTAAATGAATCGCCAGCATTTGGCCGGCGGCTTCCACGGCCGATTAAACGTTGAAAATGATATTTAATTGGAATATCAGTTCGCCGTAGGGTCTGGTCACCACTTCCCAGATGGCGGTCCTCACTCACGTCGTTCATAATTTTACATTCTCCATACCGTCATTAGGATTTTTTGGGAACCCATTGCAGAACACCAAAAAAGGTAAAGCAAAAACGCGGTAACTGAAAAATGCAGCCGAGTACGGCTGGGCAGCTTCTCGGTGGCCAAACTGGTCCCTTTTTCGCATAACCAGCACATGGCCGGAGGTTCCTTAATCCCCAAAAAATGAGACAAATGGGTTTGTTTGCCGCTAAACTTGCTAGCATATTGCATTTTAATTAACAACAGCGGGAAAATTTGAAATATTGATGTGCGCTCGTCCGCAGCGCTTCGGGGCTGCGTTTTTCAGAGCTCTATTTTCGGGGAAAAATTCCACCCTTATTTATGTGACAAAATCGTGGAACGAAAAGGAAAATTTGTTGAGACACTCTCCCGCGGACAGTTCTGGTGGTTTTCCATTTATGCGATTTTCAGTGATTGAAAAACGATGCTGTGTTTTGTAGGGCTCCACTGGCGCGTTTTTGTTGTAGAATTTTCAATCGAACGGGATAAACGTGGGATGAAATTTATCGCTTTTACATTTAACATTTCGCAAAGCTTATAATTGAGCAGCTCTAAAAATATGTCTTTAATTTTTCGGTTTAAGGTATTCTAAAATAAACACTTATAGTCTAGAATTTCAGTAAGTATTAGAAAAATGTAAATTATTTGCGATGGGAACTTTTTATTATTTACCTCGAAAAATAAAATGAAAAGTGAAAATAATGCAAATGGTCGCTGTTAATTTTGAAAATGGGCTAAATTCATTAAAAACACAATTCAAAATATTTTGAACATTTCTGCATAATTTAGAAATTGGAAATATGTGACATAAAAATTTTTATATATGGGTGAGCCAAAAAGGGTCGAAGGTGGGCAAAAAGTTACAAAATTATAATTAATACACATTTCGACTTTAACTACTCCAGCAACAAAAATTGTCTTTCTTTATTTTACTTTAAACATGAAACAGAGCTAAACACATGTGTGAAATTTCACAACATTATTTTTATAACAATAGTTCATTTTTCTTGTAGCGTTTTTTTCTCGTGGCTTTAATAATCAGAGAAAAGGAAATATTCTTAAATTTGTTAATTTATTGACTTCATATATGCGTATTTATTTAGTTTTCTTAATTGGATAAAAGTGCTACACATAGGGATTAAATATACTTGCTTCAAAGATACAAGGAAGCTCTTTTAAATTCCTAGATCCGAATCTTTCCCTTTAAAAAATGAAAACCGTGACTACTTTTCTATTTGCCAAAGTGGGATATGGTAAATATTCTTTCAAAACTGAATATTTTATATTTTTTAAATTAAATAAGGTAAATACTACCTGTGAACATTATTCTAAAATGGGTAAAATAAAATGCCACATTTTGATACGTTCTGTAATCTCTAGCCTTTATTTACTCATTGATTTCGTTAAAACCTTTAAACAATTTGAATTGAATTTAATAGTTCTACATCAGTACATCAATCGTACTGTGCGAACTGAAAAATAAATTTTTTTTGTCCAATATCGGGGGTCCTCAGTGGTGAACGGCGTTGACTTCGGCTTCAGTCTTGTGGTAGATGAGCACATCGTGGAAGTGCATGTTGCCGAGATGCCAGTATTGAGGGTCGATTTCACGGTCGAATGGATACCCGAATGGAGTATTGTCCACGTACCTAGCACCAGTAGCGACTCCACAGGATACAATTGGGTCATAGCCGGTGAATTGTGGTACAGTTGGTGGAACGTAGGGAGTGACATAGACGAACAATTGGAATGGCATACCACCCTTCTTGCCTCTTGGGAGCATAAGACGGTTGGGGAATCCACAATGGGCCTCGCTTGCGTCAAGTGGGAACTTGTAGTTTTCGCTGTTGGTGGCCATCATCAGCTTCTTGTAAAGCTCGTAGTATGTAGTCCTGTCGTTGACGAACCATGTGAAGTCGTCAGAGTTGCGAGTAATGACATTCTTGCCAGGCACCAGATCAACAACGAAGTGCTCCAATTCCAAGAAGTTCTTCCTGTTTTCCCTAAGATGGATTTTGTGTCCGTAGCTGTCGTATTTGGGTCCAATGAAGATCTTGACTGCTGCCTTCTGGGCCTTGTTGGAGTTAACGGTTGCCTTAACGGTGAATGGTAAGTGGTTAAGACGATACTGCCGAGCTTTGATGACCAAGTTCTGTCCTTGGTAGTGGGAGAATCTTCCGAATTTAACTAAGTCAACAGAGACGGCTTCATTGACTGGCTCAACATCAACAGCGTTGGTGATATCAGAATCGAATTTGTCGTAGTATGTCACAAGCTTGTCAACTTCAACTCCTTCAACAGTAACTCCCTCGAAGCCAAGTTCGTTTTGGGTGTATGGTGGGATGTGCTCGTATACGCGCCAGAAGTACCTCAAGATGCGCTTGTAGATCTGGTAGAAGGCTGGGTCTCTCAAGGAGGTTTCATAGTGGCTAAGGGCACCTGGAAGAACTTCTTCGTGTTTGCCATAAGGAATGCCCTCGTTGACGATGTAGCGAAGTTGGCGATCCAATGAGCCGTAGTATTTCTGATTGACGCTGTCCTTGTTACCTTGGATCACGTTTCCGAGCATGTCGACCCATTCATCAATATCTTGTTCTGTGTATTGGAGATTGGTGAGATCGGGACGAATGAAGCGGGAAAGATCGATAGCATCCATAATACGGTCTTCATAGAATTGAGCAAGATCAATCAAATAGTAGTTGTCAGAGTTGTAGAAGCTGTAGTGGTTGTCACGGTTGGGGAAGTGGATACCGTTGTAATAGCGGAGATCAGCGTGATATCCAGGTTCGATTTCGCTGTACAAGTTGAATTCTTCGACCTCACCAAGGTTATGAGAAAGACGTTCCAAGTAGTAACGAGCAAGAATTTGCCAGTGCATGTAAAGGTAGAATGCACCACGTTCGTCCTTACTTAGGGGATGTTCCTTGGTACCAGAAGTCCAGTAAGGGTAATCAATGTTCCAATAGTAGTAGAAGGCGTTTAGGCCAACATCCTCAGTGAAATAAGATAGTAGGTTGTCAATGTTGATGTGTCCATATTTACCAGTGTAGTTGGATGTGATAGCAACGGTGTAGACGTCTTCAATCTTCTTCATTCCTTGGAAGCCCTGCATCTTAGCAATTTGAGCCTTTTGGATGGTCTCGGCATTGAAGAAATAGTAGGGATAGATTTCATAGATGGCGGGCAAGACGATTCCTTGAAGGTCAGCACGAGCCAAGGTGGCAACATGGAAGGCGTAAACGAAGAGTTGTTTATTTACATTGAGACGAGCCCAGAGGACAGTCTTGACGTAGGTGTCCCAATCTTTAGCGTAGTAGAAGGCTCTTACCAAACCTTTAGCATATTCGACATGTTCTTCGTCAAGGATGGTGAAGATCTCCTCTGTCGGGAAAGGATGATGCAAGCAGTGTTCGATGAAGTGGTTTAGCATCTCAGGCTCGTTGTAGTGTTGAAGGTTCTCCCAGATCTTGTAGTTCTTGTATTCATCCAACGTGTGGCCGTAGACGTCATCTTGGTGTACATGCTGGAGGACATCAAACACAAACTTCTGCTTCTCTAAGAAATCCTTGTCGGCGTACCGTACCTGCTTGGTCATATAATGACCGGAGCACAGAACGACTAATGCACATAGAATAACCGTAATCGACCTCATGGCGCTGAGTGATGCTGGATCGTTCAGCCTCTGTCGCTTTTATACCTATGCGGGGGTGATACCGCCACCGACTTAGAAGCTATCATCGAGAAAGCTTATCGCTTGTTTATTCTTGACCCTGCGACAAGTTGTGATGATCGTGTCATCGGGCTAAGAATTATTAATCCAGGTCTAATCTTAATGCCTCTGTTTATTTTATGCAGCGAAAAATCGACCCATACATAAAGTTAATTAAAAAAAATATTTATTTTTCGTTCATGTTATCATGGACAGATGCGGCTAATGAGAACACTATTATTTGTTCTGGTTGTAACAATTTTAATCGAAGGGAAAGTTTCCAGCAGAAATAAACTAAATTGGAGTGTTTTGTCTAGTTTTCAATTGTTAGTCGTTTCTGTGATTCAGTAAAGACACAAGTTTAATTGCAGATTCAAAGGGTAAAATACGATAGTGTAGTAATGAGAATCAAAAGTAACTTTGATAAGATGTTCAAAATTATTTATTATTCTCGCCAAAATTTTTAATTAATTTGATTACGAAAAGGTAAGTATTTACATTATTTATTGTAAGAAAAATTACGAATTGTAATTATTAAATTCTAAATTTAAAAATCTTTTAAATATTTATTCAAATTACCCAGTAATAATAATAAAATTTAAACTAATAACAATTTTTAATCAAATTATGTTCTTTAATCTATAGATCTTTCCTTCGAATATAAAAAATTTAGATTTTATACGTCTCTACCTTTTTTTCATTTTATTAGTGATATAACGACTAAAATTAAATTTTTTTTCCTTTATAGGCAAAAATAATAATTAAATGTGATTTTTTGTAAGAATTTCAAATAGTCAAGATCAAAATTTATTTCACTTTGCTTATTTTTTATTTTTTTATTTTTTTAATTTTAAACACAATAAATAATTAAAAAATATAATACGCAATAAATAAGTAAAGAATGTTATTGAAAAATAAACACTTAAAGTATTTTGAAGCAAAAAAAATTGAAATCTAATTCCATTATTTTTGGTCGGGAAATATAAAAATCAAATATAAGTTTTATTTACAAGTAAAAATTACATTCAATCGTTTCTTTTAATCGGGAAAAATACAGTTGAGTATATGAGAAATCTGAATCAATCATTAATAAAATTTTCAAACAGTCTCTCTTGATTTTAATTATGTTTTCCAGTTTTTTAATTTAATTCTCAATGAATTCTTAGACAGTTTTTTTTAATAAAAAATCTGTGAAAGGAGTATTTTGAATCTTAGATTATTAGTGCTAATTATTCACTTTAAAGTATTTCTTTAATAGTACAGTCCATATTTTATTTATTTTGAGAGTAAATTCACAGATCATGTGGTATTTACTCCTTTTATTTGTGGATTTTAAAAGATAGTCTAAATATAAGGAAAACGTACAATGTGCACTTTTTTAGCGTACACAATTGTTTTTAACATGTTTGTATAATTTTTAATTCTTAATTTTTTATTTCTATACCAAACTTGGAAACGCAATTATTACTTTTCACTAATGCGTTTCAAGTTATTTTGCACTTTGTCCATTGGTAAATTATTTCAGTTTTACCCTTCATTTAATATTAGCAATGTAATAAACTTGAGAGTGTTACAGAAGATTTCAGTTTAATTGAACATATATGAATGTGTAAATAATGAAAAAAATGATTTTAATGAATCTCTGAACAATGATAATATTAATGTTCCGATTGTTTGTATAAATGTGATATGTAATATTTCTACATTCAATGCCCAATTCAACCAGTTATATCCACTTGTGGTCCATTCGTCTATGTATGAAGTGAAGAGATCTTAAAGAAAGGGTAAATATATTGATTTTTTCGAAGTGAATTTTGCTCTGACAAATATTAATAGCGCTATCGTTCTTCAAATTTAATTTGGCTTTTCAAAATTTGAAGTTACGCTTATCCAGTGTTTACTAAGCAAGCACACAACATTTTTATTGACTGATCGAGTTTCTTCAGTCTGGCGAGAACTTAAATAAAGCTAGAATAGATGTGAATTGGATTTAAATCTTAGAAGTGTACACCTTCTGCTTTTTTTCAATCAATACAAAATAAATTGGGATACAAAATAAAATGAAGCACCCAAAAATTTTTACCTTTCAAATATCTATGCATAAATATTGAATTTTTAGCAATGCTACTTTCGTCAAAAGAGTTTAATGAATAAAACCTCAAAGAGGTAATCAATTTTTATAAACTCAATGAAAAAACTCATTTTTCCAGGCATTCGCTAAAAATCAAGAAAAATTCATAAAGTAAAAGGGTTTACATCTCAAAGGCCCTTAAGAAGACGTATTTATAATTCTGATTTTAATAAAAGGTAAATGATTTTACACGCTTTTTAAGAATTTGATTCATTGATGTTCCTCAGTTTTAGATCCATAATTTCCAATTAATTTGATTTGATATCGGCAAAATACAATTTTAGCAATGGCTCTACTTTTCGCGCATCAGTTTTTATTGCAACCTTTCAGGGAACGTAATGAAAAAGTAAAAATATAAATCGGATAAATTTGTACATTTCAATAAACTAATAAACATGAAATCAAAATGTAAAAATGTTAAAAAATTAAATTAAACATTTTAACTGGCTTTTTTTTAATGTTTATAAAATTTAAAACAAATTGCTAACAGATATGATCTTTAAATATTATGCACTATTTTCGGTACACGTGAGCGGAAAATGCTTATTTTGCCCAAATAACATAAGCACAGGATGTTTAAAATAGAGCCTTTTTCCAAATCACAAAATATATGATATTATAAGCATAGCAGCAACTTTGGGTTCTAATTCCCAAAAAACGTTCTCAAATTCAGAGTTTTCATTTACTATTTAAAAATACTTACTATTTTTACTCGTAACAAGATTGTAAAAGTAAGATCGTTTTAAAGAAATTAGCGTTTTTATGCAAAATACATGTTCGATCTGCTACCCCTTTGCTTTTATATGAATAATTCTTTCTTGTTTAAGCTCACAAAAATTCCATTTGTGCTAAATCTTTTTCCATAAAACATCCTAACAAAGGTTCATTTTACCATCACGTTGAACTTATTGATACTGAGGGAGAAACCTTCGACGACAACGACTATTCATTTTAAGAAGGTTTGCCCCAGATACTTTCTTTCAAATTCAAGGAGAACGAGAATTAGTTAAATATGTCATTCTGCCGGAGCTGCCATCGAATCTGGCGATTTAAATACAACGAATTTCATTTGACGTGGTACTCGAGGGTAATAGCCTTCGTCGTAAATCAATTCATTCATAGGACTGCCACAGCGAAGGTATTTGAAAAGCCCTTACGATTGTTTGGCTTCAGGTGTCGTTTTACCGAATACCCCTACAAAAAACAGCGGAACACTTGGTCTAGCAATGTATAACTTGACGTGCAGGTGGGTTTCAGGTAGATGTAGAAACATTGTAATGCCGTCAGTACCCTGACATATATCCGAAGGCAAACGTACAGCACAAGAAGAGTGCTTCGGTATGCGTTCAAAAGACCCAAGCACAAATATGAACTGTTCAACTGAATTTTATGCGACAGGCCTACGACGGTGGAGCCCCACCTGACTACGTCAGTGATGTCAAACATCGTAAAGTAGCCCGGCTCCAGAGCTGGCCATAGTCCAGTAGAGAAGCTTGCAAGTGAAAAGTGGACATGAATTCTCGCCTGGAGTCGTTAGAAACTTCGGTCCGTAGTTTCGTCCGATTTATAGTAGTACTCTTCCTGGTTGTGAATAAGGTCAGTTCAATTACGTACAGTTGGGATCAGCGGAACCATAACGCGAGTCCTGCTTTAAACGGGCGAAACTGGACGTTGGACAGCGTCCGCCTACCCAAAGGTTAGAACGAAATAAGGTCTATATATTGGTGATCAAGCCCTAAAGTGGTGACGCCTCGGGTATGTGAGAGACAACTTAACATTTTATAAATTCGTTACAGAGTATCGGAGTGTCTGCCAGACTGTCAGAGATTGCCGCGATAATGCGTACATCTGCCGGGGCGGTCTCTGTGATTGCGCCTATGGGTTTAAGCTTGACGCCAGGGCCGAAATGTGTGTGGGAGGTGAGTATTTGTTCCCATATGCAAAACCTACATACCGTCCAATACTCAACCTTAGCGTACCCTACATGACCACATACCCGGAATTGTATATGCTCATTCAAAACTTTCTATGATTAAGTTTTGCAATTATGAAGACACACAGAGAGCTCTTTGCCCCCAAAACATCTCCTAATTACACTGGGGTGTATTGAGTTTTCTTAAACTCATAAATTTTCCAGAAATTGGAGCTTCACAAGCAACCACGGAGCATGAACAAAGCAATTGAACATTTACGCGCCGAGGGGGCCCAATATATCCTCTGTAATGTGACAATACCCAAAAATTATACGCGAAGGAAAATGCTCTTAAAAATGCTACCCATAAACGCAATAAATCTGAAGGGGCGAGATATTTTGGAAGGGTTTCAAATCGAATAATTTCTCAGAAGTGGAGTAGTCGAAGAAAACAAATCCTTTGAACTGCCAACATAGGCATCCTATGTCGCCTGCTCATGCAGGGCCCGAAAAAATATGAAGATCGCTACTTTTGGTTTCTTGCCTTCTTCCCAAAACAAAATGCTGCTGTTCAATCGAAATTGAACTGGTTCACAAAACGAACAAGACGAAACAGAACAACTGAACACGAACAAACATTCCCGGATAGCATATCTGGAATTAAATCTCGAGCGCGCTGAAGAAAACAAACAAGTCTTTGGCACGCTTCCTCGAGACACTCTACAGGACTTGGGTCTTGGGACAACAGATTTCCCTCCCAAGGTTGCCAGGCCGAAGTGTTGGATGAAATATGAAATTTGAGAAATTGTTCTCACTCCCGTGGAATATTTATCGGTGACAGGAGCTCCACGAAGGACTGTCGACCTCAAATATTTTCCAGGATTATATTTTGGAAGGGTTTTGCGAGTGCGGAAGGTACTGGCGACATTTTTACCTTTTTGGAGGCTTCCAATAGTCACGTAGAGCTTTGTCTTTATTCCGACAAATTTTTCAAGTCTACGTGATGTGCAACTGCACATTCAAGTGAGTTTTAGTTTCACCTTTAGTGCAGATTACAGACGTTATATTGCGAATAGTGCAATGTGTTATCCATTCTTAAAATAAAATTTCTTTTGAATTGGACAAGGGCCAGAACGGCGCGAATTGTCTGAAATGAAGATTTACGAAATTCTGCACCTGTGTCAAAGCTGCTATATTGATTGATCTTAACTCAGAATTAAAATACCATAAATTTAATGATAATTGTACTTTTTCTATGGGTAACATTTCTATAAGCTACCTGAAATTGCACAAAAGCATAACACTAATTAAAATAAAAACTAATGAACGAGAATATTTCTAAACAAACAGAGTGAAGATCTTTTATAACTAAAACAAAAATTACAATTTGAATAAATTTATAAGTTGTATATAAGAATGAAACACAGTCCCCCTTCATCGCTTAGTATTTTAAAATAAAATCTAAAAGTAATAATAAAAAAAGAAAAGACTAAAAGGGTTATTGAATAACTCTGTTTTCAAAGGATGTTTTTCTAAGCCCATCTGGATGTTATTTCAAGGTGACCGTCCTTGATTTCACGTAATCTAAGCCAAAATTCTTGATTAAAGATGCCGTATTACTTATCTCCTGACCGAAAAATGAAATGTAATAATTGCCTGCAAGAAATATTTAAAATTAAGCAGCGATATGATAAGAAAGATATGAAATCGAACCCGTGGAAAAGTTTTGTTTTGACATAATATGGCCCATGACACAACAATCTGCTACATTTATCGAAATTTCTGGCTTCAACGCTGCGGACGAATTGTTGCCAAGAATTTGTTGCTAGTAAACAGCGATTTGATATGCTTTTGTTGCTGATCTCAGTATTTTCGATTAAATTCTTGATTTATTGTATCAATAAAAAATCCCAGTCATTATTTTAAATTGTTTAGGTGTTTGATAATAATGAGAAAATTAAACATATTGAATACTTAAAACCATTTTTTAGGTAAACATATTGTTTCTTATAAATTATTTTTTCTTTTAATACAAATAAAATATTTACAAAAATAAGATTGTGTTCACCATTCCTGCTTTTAAAAAAATCATTGACTGGAATGCCACGTGTTATTTAAATAAAATTTTACAATGTGTGTTCCTACAAACATTTAGAAATTTATTTTTACTGATAATAAATATAAAATAACCATTGGAAAACATACGATTAGAAACAAAAGCAGGAGTTATGTTTTATCAGGAATATTAATTCAATTCTACTATCAATAGGAATTTTTTATAATTCTCTATTTTTTACAAATGTTTTAAATTTATTATATAGGAGTCTTGAATTAGCTTGAAATAGAAATAAATAACCTTATTTTATTTTTAATATATTAAAAATGTGTAATATATTTTAAATGGGTAGAAATATAACTAACACGACAGTCACTTATTTTAGACATTGAATATTTCGGGAAAAATCTCAAAATGTTAAACATTTATATTTCTAGGTTTTAGATAAATAATTAATTAATGAATTAGAAGCAAAAAAAAACATTTTATTTGTATACTTATATTTATATTCGTGTATTTAGTACATTTGTGTCCTAAATTTTAATATATTTTTATATTTACAGATGCAAATAGTACTCCAATTTTTGTTTACATATTGCTTTTATAGATAAGTTTTTCTTATTTTAATTTTATTATTGCTTATTATGGAAATTTCAATAAGATTCATTCAATAATAATGGAGTTTGATTCAAATAAAAACAAAATACATAATAAAAAAGAAATAACCAATCCCACTTTGCTACAGTACTAATACAAAATTTATGAGGATATACATCGAAAAATTGTAATTCTAACATTTACGTTTATGTGACTTTTTAGATACGACAAACAAAATCATAGATCGAATTGATTTACGTGCCTCCATAGAGAAATCTAAAAAATTCGCTAATGACATTTTTCGGAATGTAATTTGGGAGGGAGTCAACAGTTGGCTGCCATTAATAAGCAATGACGTGGTAATTGGAAGTTGCATAACACCGAAGATTCTCCTTTCAAATGTCGAAGTAATTAGTGGGCCAACCCAATAGTGCTAATAAGCAATTCATACAGGACGTTTGCGAAAACCGGGAATTCCAAACAGGCCTTCGATATTCCCACAACGTAGCGGCCTCTGCCGCACCACCACTGCAAATGACGCCCACTCATGAATTAATAAGGCCACAACTCTTGCTGCCTACTCGGTTAGTGTCTTCTAAATTTTTTCCAGTCATCCTGTCACCCACTCGACGGGACTTATAGGATATGTTTGACCCGGAGGAATTTACAGAGGAATAAAGAAAAAGAAGAGGCAAACAAATTGGCCATAAGCCCCGACAATCGCAAATATCTTGAATACAAATAGTGACCCTAATGACGAAATTAATGCAGTTCCTTGAACTTGCTCTTAATTTGATTACCGGGAGTGAGTTTGCTCTCCGCCTAATGGAACCGTAATCAAAGACGGACTGCTGAGATAACTGAATTAGTCCAGTCATTACAGGTGATATACTGTCTTTATAATGATTGACCCCAACTAAAAGCCGGTATGAAAATTATTGAAAAATATAGGATAAGGTCTGCGAATATAATAAAAAGGTTATCAAATCGTAAACATATTCTACCATTACAGAGGATGGGGTTTCTAATCTCACCTGGTTCTACGTTTTTTCCAAGTAGGCTCTTATTACAAAAGTTGCAGGTTTAATACCCCCTCCCCTTGATTGTGGTTCTTCGAAGTTACTTCGCAAAAGGAAAGTAAAAAGTTTAAAACCATTATAGTCTAAGACGATAAGTTTAAAGCACCTACTGAACAAAAACATACCTTAAAGTAAAAATAGTATTTCAAAACTCAATTCTACAATACCTTAAACAAATTGAATTTGAATTAAATTAGTCGGTACTAAATCCACCAAAATTATAGCCGTCATAAAACACGAACTTCCGACAGGAACAAAAGAGCAGAAAACAAGTAAACATTTACACGACACCGTTGGTGACAAATAGCTTTCAAATGTCCGTCATTTGAGTCTAATCAAAGCTAGCCCCATATCTAAAAGTGCATGTCTCCAGGTAGCTCTTTCTAAGAATTTCTCATCCAGCACGACTACCCTTTTGCAGCTATCGGCAGTAAGTGTATGTACGACAATCATTGCATCAGCAGGGCGTACTGCAAGGGACAAACGATTTGCACATGCAAGCTGGAGTTTCCTATTGTCTCATCGGATAAATGGTCGTGTGTAGGTAATTCATCATCGAGGCACTATCCCATTATCCTGGCTCAAAGTTGTGTAAAAATACGACGCCTGAAAAAGGGCTGAGGATAAGGCTAAAAGTTTTGTCTTTAACTCCAAAAGTGACGAGGTAGGTCCCTGACTCCCTGGCTCTGGTTCCCGCCCCACGGCTACCGACACCGGTGCACAATGCCGAAGTACCCAGCATCCATTAGGACGTGTTTCCTGAATAACAAAGGCCCTACCTCGTCATCTCGGTTGGAGGAATGTTAAAAAATTCAAGCACTCTCTAGTCTTTACTATGTTTACAGAATTTGACTCAACAGCACCGTTGGTATCGTCGTCGCTCTTGAGCTCAGCGGTGGTTGTCTGCCTTTTCCACCGCGCAATGGAAGGTCTGCTGTGGTCTAGTCTCACGTAAATCTGCGTTGTGGCGTGCGAGCGTTGAAAAATTGTTACAGGACGAAATATAGGATCTCGTTTACAGAGAAATTGATTAAAAATTCTCATATTTTTCGTGATTACACGTTTTAGTGGTTACCGCAAAAAATGCATTAGTGATTATAGACACGCATTATGTAATGATAAAGTAATATATAAATAAATTTATAAATTAACTTCTCATGTTTTTTTATTGTTTATTGTATTCCCTATTTCCACTTCCCCCAATCTAAAGTTGGAAAAATAAAAATATTAAAATAAATTAAACAGGAATTGAAAAAACAAGTTGCATCACTAATTTATTTTAAATGAAACATTTGTTTAATCCTTATTTTTATTGCTCATTAAAACAATATTTCTGTGTAAAAAATTATAGTCTGAAACAGGCCCTGAATATTTTTATTAATTAATAGATTTCACGTTTCACAAAGGTTAAAATTATTTTCCTACAGGTTTCAAATTAACTTTTGTTTTCATAAGGGCAAAAAATGTATAATTAAGGCGGTGTAGTATCAAATTCATTCCCATTGATGTTATCACAATATCAAATCGTAAAATTCCACACCCATTTATGGAATATTCAATTTCAACAAAATCGATGAAGCACGTTTTCACTTTGGGCTATTTTAAAAGCATGAAAATTGTCAGGAACTGTCAATTTCTGAAATTATTATTTAAGTAACCAATTAAACATTTCTCCATTTATATCCACTTTGAAAGTGATTTGTCATTGATTGAAATGAATTATTGAAAGTAAATACCTCGCACTCTTTTTATTTTAATAAAAGCTGTGTAAGCCTTTAAATTTAGAAGACCTATACCGTGATATTTATAAAGAAGGAAATAATCAAAATAAATTCCAGAAGTTCTTAAATGAAGCCAGGCCAAGGTATTCAATCAAAATAATATAAGGAAAAAGAGCTGCAAGGAACTTCGTTAAACGGAGATATCCTTTTACTAAAAATTAAGGGGAATTTAAAACTTGCTTTTTGTTAGGTTGAAAGGATTCCACCCATAATCTTTCGTTTGTGTGTTTGTCGAAATCAAACACACGTAGGGTCTTTCCGCAAAAGTAAAATGTTGCCCAGAGTACTACGAGTAATAGAAAGCTACAGAAAGTTTTACTTAACCAAACTCCCTTATCTTTGCTTAGGTCATGCCAATAAACTTTGAACACCATCAAGGCAATTTAACTTAAACTTTTTCTTGTCGCTAAAAAGGACAATATCCTATTCCATTTCCGATGGCCTAATTTTTAACGATTTGTAGATAATTTTACATTTATTGCTCCATCGAAAGGTTATTTTAAGATTAACGAAGATTTCATAACTTGCTTTTATGGGACTATCTTGCGGCTAGTATTTTTTTGTCTATTGCATATAGTTCTTTTGTAAAGTTTATGTGAAACTAAAGAGTTCTAATACGATTGCTGGAAAACAAGATTATTAATCGAAATTTTAAAGAAACCTCATTTCAACAAAAACTTTAGACCTCATGAACGTTTTATTTTAACTTGAGTTTGATAAATGTTCACGGCAATAGTTCAGCTCTTTCCCTTGAGAAGGTAATAACTTTCTTTCTAAGTTGTTGAATTGAACAATGGTCAGGTGGTGATGGAAAAGGGAAAAATCCGACGCCCTACTTATTCTTAAGACGCGTTTAGTGAATTACAAGGGATATATTGAAATATGTACGGAAAAAAAGACGTTAAGATAAAATAGGTCTTTATATAAGGTCAAATAAACATATAAATGTTTATGTAACTTGTTTTTACATTTCTATAAGCCAATGTTATTGTATACCTGGCAGATGTATACTTTCCAAAGAGTAAATAAACCTGTAGTCCTTATATTAGGGAACAAAAACCACAGATGTATTTCTGGGCAGATTTTTCGCCCCGTAGGAGAGACGTTCATTCATTTGTCCTGCAAACGAATTCCTCAATGGCCATTTATTACGCCTACAATGAAAACTGGTATACAGTAGTATAGACCTCTTCGAAACTATTGTGCTAATCACTTCTATTTTCCCTGGTTGAAAGGGAACAAAGGGTCACTTAAATGTAGTAAAGTTTTTTTATTCGGGCATCCCATTAATAAGACAGTTACATTTGTACACTTTTGTTAGCTGTAGAGAGTTTTGCCCCGCCGACGTAAGCACGTTCACGAGAAAGCAAACAACAAGTCCCGGATCCCTAAAGCCATGGAGTCCTAGAGTTCTGTAGAAGGGGCTTGGGAAGCTGGAGAGGACATGGAGCGCTTCCTGTGCGGTGAATGGGTCGGGGGCAATTAAATATGAAACTATTCTCCTGGCCACTAAGCGTCAATGGCACCGAGCACAAAATGTGATACGGAGAAAAGGACCAAGTTTATGACAATTAATCCGGCCGAGGAAAGTGTGCATTTGTTCTTGGCTCTTGGTTTTGTCTCTGACCTGGTAGCTATTAGGATCAAAATGCAGGCGGCTTCGTCGGTGATTTCGGACCACACTTCCTCTTAAATATTTGTCCTTCTGACCATAAGCCCTGAGGCGCCTTCGGTCAATTCTGGCCCAAGTTGGTCTGTGTGAGATTTAAAATTTTCCCAGTTCAATTGTCGGTGTGGAGGTCTATATATTGATGAAAGTAGTGTTATTTCGTAGAGTATTGATTTGTTCATATTTATCAGAGTATAAAATTCTTCCACGGCAAGGTACGGTTTAATTTCTTTCTTAATAATAGGAAATCTTTATATCTAAAATTTAATCGCTTAAGAATTGTTAAGACTATTGCTATTACTTTAATAATTCAGTTTCACGAAAGGTTTCAATTCAGCTCGTTTTCATTATTTCTTAAGCTTTTTTTAAAAGTAAGCAATGATATTCAAAACAACGGCGTGTATAATACGATCTTTATATTCTTCTACTTTCAATAAATAAAATATATTTCCATAAAACTTACATGGATTTAACTACTATTTATAACTACTTAAAAATAAATGAAAAATGTTATTTTGTCCACAAAAAGTGATTTTTACCAGCTTATAATTTCTTAATTAAATTCTTAAAATTAAGCTATATTTATCCATCCCACTAAAAGAAGAGTGCTTACTAATTTTAATCAGTTCCCAGAACTTTTGTCTTTGTAATATGTAAATGAAGACATTAATTTTTTGTCTTTCAAATTTTTTAGCATGTTTGGTCTGGAAATCACAAGAATTGAGTAACATTTTCAAAACTTAAAGCAGATTCTTCTTAAATTTCACAAAAGCTCTTCCCAAAACGTATAAGACAAATTGCAAATTTAACATAACTGTTAAATGTAACTGGTTGGTGGTACAGAAGTAAGAAATTCCAGATAGAATCCACAAGAAACAACATTTCGCTCTTTTGGGCAGGTAATTATTAAGAAATACTACTCTCCTCCGGAAAATATTCATTCATGACTAGCCCTGGTTAGCACATCGTTCCATTGACTTCCTTCCCCAAAACGAGTCGAGGAACCAGGGAAGAGCCCAATTCAAGTTGTATTGCTCTTTAAACAAGAAATACACCACTCCCCCTATTGTTCAGCTCAGGTAAAGGTAACATCTCATCCCGGCTTTATTGAGATCGGAAATCTGAAGGGGTGTGTGGATTGAACAGCTGAAAATTTATTCAGGGAATAAAGATAAACAAGGAAAGTTGAACGATAAGAAACGCCTGATTGCCGGTTGCTTCTACAAAAATTCTGTTATGGAACAACGTCAGGAACTCTTCTCCTTTGACACTCGAGAACAGTAATTTCAGCTTGAGTGCCTTTTATTTAATCCCCATGATAAAAAGGAGGAATCAAAAGAAGTGTATAGAGTACAAAATATGTAAACAAACGCTGATGGCGAAAAAATATTGACATAACCTGTATTCAGATTAGAACAACAATATCCTCGTAAATTTTCTGGCACTCCACGGAGTAAATACCAATAAACGAAATAATTTGCATGCTAGAGAAAGTGATAACCGCGCAAGGACGGATAACACGACGACCAGGGTGTGATCAATTTCGACACGGAAAGTAGTCGCTCCTCATCATCGACTTCTAAACTAAGACAAAAATATGAAACTGAAAATGTTACCACGAACGTCCAATTAAAAAGCCATTCATTAGTAGAGTAAACTACCAACAATTTGTCGAAAGTTACAATAGTTACGAACTCCATGATTATGCAGTGCCATAGGACAAACTTCAAAAGTATGAATGCTTCAGGAGTATTATCCTAATGCACTTATTTACACTCCCAACCGCCGTACTACGACTGCAGTTTTAAACAAAGTAGTGGTCCAACTTTTTGATCCAAATTCGCTATTTGTGCGAGGACGGGTGTATTTTACACGGAGAGATCTGCAATTTAAGCAAGCTCCAAAAAATTCAAATTACTGGGAAATCTACTCAGTTAGAGTACGCCAACTGCAACGAAAAACACATAACTCTCGATCGAGTTGGTGCATATCATCAGAAAGTTGGTCACCAACTCCTGTACAAGGTGCAAAGCCACCTTGAGACCAGGATAACATAAGTGTTTCGATAATCGTTCTTCCATTAGCCTCCAATTTATTATAAAAAAGTAGTTACTACCAAGAAAACTTTTGATTAATGACACCCCTCTGGTCAATGGGTACGTACTTTGTGAAAAAAACTTAATGATATCGTCTAGGCAAAAACTGGTGTCTCTTCTTATAATGCGAAATAAATTATTTGGTCCGGGTGTAATGGAGGCACTTCAGCCTCAGCAAATTACTCAAGACAGTGGAGGTATTTTTATTTTTCTTGAATATTGATGAGGACGAGTAATTCTCCCAGAACACGTGGTTTACGTTTGGATCATTTGGTTTCAAATTTCTCTAACGAGAATTTTATTTGCATAAAGTTCAAAATTTGATTTAAACTTTCCGTACATTAGTAGACTGTAATGTAAAAAAATGTTTGTAGTTCAAATGAAAAGTATGTACATAGTACATTTTTTTCGGCTAAAGTCCAAATAAAAAGCAACAATTATAATTATACATTTGAACCAAGGGATAAATAACTTCCTTTTTAAATTGTTAATTAGTTTTTAATTTTTACCTGTCTTGATTTGAGATGCAAATTGTTTCGTTTGTATGGTAGTTGTGAAATCCGTAACAGATATTTCCGCAATATCCGTAGAAAATTAAAACCATTTGCATATTTTGGTGCGTAAATATTACGTAAAATCTAAAAATTGGGGCAATTTAAGTTAATTCGCCTTTTTTTAAAAACGAAACCAATTAAAAGTAATAACGATTTTTTTATATAATGAAATTTACTTGGTAGATGTACATCCGAATTAAATCATTTAATATCATACCCAAAATATTGAGGAATTGCTTTCCAAATAAACTATTCTATTCAGTCAGCAATTTTGATAGCTTGTCATATTTAAAATAAGGCCTATAATAATTGCCTACACCTAAGAATGTGAATTTGACAAGAAACACGCAGGTGATATTCCTCGAAGGCAAATAATTCTCAATCATAGTCTGAATTTCTAATAATTCTACAAATGCGAAACACCATCCCCAAATTCAATGGTTTCTTGGTACGAATTAAATATGTAACCCAGGTGAAGAGCTACACCCTACCTTCGATAGCAATAAGTAAACAGAACAGACTAGGTATTTAATTTCAAAATTCCAGAGATGTTTCTTTCGCAAATGAAAGTTTACCTATTTCTACACTTCCTCGCCATGGATAGGTTCACTGGACGGAAATCAGACAAATAAGAAGTCCCTGCTTTCTCCTTCGCCTCGCCGTTTGAGATGATAAAATACCTGTAGCAATGGGAGGAAGGAAACGTTGATTGACGTAATTACCTCGGACGTAAATGGAAAGTAATCGACTCGATTGACTAGCAGCAGAGCAAACTTTTATTTCGCTGTTTTCACCTGCCGCTTAATCAAAACGACTTCGCACACTGTTCGAATACCTTTCCAGAGGACAGTTCTAGAAGAGGAAACGTTAACTTTTATAGGAAAGTTTCTTATCAGCAGAGGGCATATTCGTGAAAGAAAATTTCCATCCATTGACGACAGTCTTCGGGCGCCGGGTATGTACCTGTACAGGTGCGGGGGATCCTTCCCTTATTCTGAGCACCGTTGTTTCAATATTTTAGCCAACATTCAAGCACTGCGATATTTATGACTGTTATCGACCATTATGAGTGCTCGATGGCAATTTTCTGCGGACCGTGCGCTGGCAATATCCGATTTTTCTCACCATTTCTTCGGCACGAGAGCGGAAAGTTGCAAACACGCCGTAAACATTTTTGTAAATCTAAACACATAAATCATGGAAGTATTATCGTTATGCAGATTTTAACAAAACGATTGCACTCCCACTACACAGAAATCGCAGGATAGTGGTATATTTTTGCAAACCGTGATAAATATGCGGGCAGTTCTAACTTTATAGCACGCAAAATGTTTCACGCCCCCATTGATTTCGGGCAGAGGAGTTAAAGCATTCTTCATTTTCTAACTCATGAAATTCTAAAACTATAAACATTAAGGGGGTCAAAATCTGATTTTTTTGAGCATTCATACTTTCAAAAATACTTATGCAAATTTTTAAGTCAAAATTCGGAAAAATTACAAACTTCTAGCCCTTTAAAAGGATTAGGTAACATAACAACCTCACATGTATTTGAAGTTTCAGTTCTGCTTTTCTCAAAACATCCTTTTTGGAAATTTTTGTAATCGCAATGTCGATCGTACATTGTAGCCTTTTTTTATTTTAAGAATTGCTATTTTTTAAGCCCTTAAAATTACCAAAATTTTTTTCAACGTTCTCCAATTTGTGAAAAAATGAAAAACAGAAAAACCTACGTACGACGAAAACTACATTTTTATAGACTATAAAAAAAAGTTTGTTTTTAGACCTAGACCTAGACTTTCTGGAGATAGAGATCCCACCACAATTTTTATGCAATGTTTTAATTTTTTTAAATGAAAGTTTGTATCAAATAAGTTCAATATATCCAAATCACAAATAATTAATTAAGTAATTAAGTTATCGAAATAAACTCGAGGAAAACAGCATTTTTGGGTCTGTCACAGTGGGTTTCCCGCTTAAGTGTGCCTTCAAGCACTGCATTTCTTAAAGGGAATTTAGTTGGCACAACAGTAGGCAATTTTTAGATTTTTTTAATTGATTAATTAATCGATTCATCATATTTATAGAATTATCTAATATTCACATATTTCGGAAATGCTCGGGTAAAAACAAGTTTTGGATTTTTGTTAAGTAATTCAAAAAATACTAAAATTTTATTTTTTTTTTTATATTTTGTTTAGCGAAGATGATCGGTTAATACTTTAAAAATTGATTAAAGCCGTTAATTTTATTAATGTTTTTAAAAATTGCATTTTTATATAAAAAGAACATTTTTTTGACCTAGTGAAGTATGTTTGTACTCTAATTAAAAATATAATTTTCATGATACAATAACACGACATGAAATTTTGCTAGTTTTTTTTGAAATTAAATTTTGTATTAAATCAAATATGAAAATTTATTCTGAAAATTCGTCTCTAAAGCTTACATTACTAAAGCTTAATGAATTCCTACAACAGAAGTTTAAAGACGTTTTTTTTTTCTAATTCGTGTACATAAATTTTGTTAAAGTTCTTCGAAATCCACTTAATCTACACAAAACCATCCTTAATAGCTTACAAGTTACGCTATCATTGAATACAAGTGTTTGTAGTAAATAATCAATATCTATCCGAACTGCCTAGGGAAAATGTCCGAATGGAAAAATTTTCGATATCTGATCAAATAATTTAACAAAAATAAAAACAAAATTCTTCTAAAGTCTTTGAAATGGGCGAATATCCAATCAGTCAATCAGTCAGTTCCATTTCACCCAGGGAAAATACATAAGTAAATATCACGACCTAAATGCTCCTTCTGGAGAATCCCATTGAAAGTAATCAGTATGTTGTAAGCATATTCAAATATTTTTCTGCAATCCCTCGGGGCAGATGAAACGAAATTTGAATTCCAAAAGACGGCTCTTCTGGATATCGTTTTAGGTTATTGGAATGAATGTACCTCTGACTTAGCTAGCAGCTTGCGTATTGTCAGGTTAATTCTTCTTTGGTTAACCTAAGACCCTCAAAGAGTTTTTAAAGGGAGAAAGGAATTTCCGTGTAGCATTTTCATTTTTATTTTTTTGTAGTACGTACTCATGGTAGAAAAAATGTGTTTGAAGTTTTTGATGTTTGCTAATAAAGGGAGATGTTTTACTAAAGCGAGTTTTTATTGATTTTTGAAGAGTGTTCAAGTGTTTAAAAATTTGCAACAGTTTTATAATAATTTATTTAGCTTAGTGTAGAATCCTATCTAAAAATTCTAAATGAAAGACATGAAGAAACATGATCTTCCTAAAGTATGTGCATTGGAAAATATAACGAACAAAATATAAGATCATGAATTTAGTTATGGTACCGGGTTGCTGTTGAGATTATCCATTGTTTTTCCCAGATCGCTTTTTAAGTTCACATTTGTTGCTCATATTGCCTATGTTTGATCCAGCACCTTAAGAAATAGTTTTCGGACTTGTTTATTGTTCCATAACTGCAAAACTGGCAAAATATAATTTTATACTCCTAAATTTGTTTTATAAAAGATTTATCACCACTATAAAAAAACATATATTTCAATAATTAATTTAATGTTCCACATGAAGCACTTAAGTTTACGAAAGAGATTCGATAACTTTTTCTTCTAGTTTCTAGATTTCGAAGAAAGATGAAAATGAAAATTTACAATCTATCTCATTAAAGTATTTTGGTACTCGAAGTTTAGTTTTCTATTTCAAGGAAAATCAGTCGAAGAGTTTTTGTTTTAGGCGAAAGAAAATGTTCAGGTGCAATTAGTATAAGCTTCCAAATAAAATAATTTGTTAACCAGTTTAACTCATTATTCTAGAAAATTACCCCATTATTAATGGTTGTGCTGTAAAGAAACTTTTACATCACTAACGATGCTTCCAACTAAAATTTACAAGAAAAACTATCCTACGGTTGTAGGTGAACTCCTTCCGGCTGATAGAAAACCACAGCAGCAGCAGAGACCAGAAAAACATCAATGATGCAGAAAGAATTGAAGTAGTGATAGAGTAGTAACAAATCTTGCACGTCGTCGGTAAAAATCGGGTGATTGGGTGCCAGACGGATTGACGACTGCTCCTTCCCTCTGGCAGAGGGTGACAAGTTGTTTTCTTTGATTTATTTCATTCCTGCAGGAAATTGATTTTCCAAACACGTCAAAGTTTTAGAAAGTAGTTCGAACCCTTTGCTTTGGTGGAAAACCCAACCGTTGCAAAAATCAGAATGGATACATACCCCGAAAAACCTTCCAGTGGCTTCATTTTATTTTGGATGTTTGTAGCGACGTTGAGCGATTTACTTTGAGGTGTAGAAAAAAAATTGTATGCTCCCGAAAAGTTTCTAGGATGTAGGAAATAACGCAAGTTGCAATGCACTTATGGTGGTAAGCTTGGCTGGATTTAGTAACGATCAAGTTTAGCGCTGCCAGGATTACTCAGGCAAATGCAAACATAGGTGAATATCGGCCAGGGCTGGTTGGTCTGTGTAGTTGTTCATAATCCACCGCAAGAGCAGGAAAATCTTGCTCAAGAACTGCAAAGTAAGAAAGTTGCTTGGAAGTCACCTGAATTCAGCCACATTCGAGTGATTAAATTTCTCGAAACCGATGTATGTTTCTTTCTGCATTCCGAAATACATGGGGGATATAAAACCCGCAATAAGACATTGTCTGATTTCCGAAGAAACAAGTAAATGTCGTTTTCATTCCATTTCATTCAGTTTGTTGTAAAAATGGAAAGTACACGAATTATAAAGTGTATCTGTAGCAATACAAGTGGAAGAGCGTGTGCCATAAATTTGAATAAAATATTTCTCTTGAAGCGACAATTTTTCCATTAACCTTGAGGCCTTCAGCTAAATTGATATGGATCAATGGTTATTGCTCTTTAATTCGACTGGACTAATTTGATGAATAACCTTGTCGCCTGAGATTAAATTTCAATTACAACGTAAAAATTTTGAAAAGGTCAGTTGGACAAATAATGATAAATGATTTCATTATAAATTTTGATTTTACGTTGCGCACATACCGGCGAAATTTAAGTAGAAATACGAATCTACTTAGAAGTTTCAAAAATAAATTAATGTATTTTAAAGCAACCTGTCTTTACTCTAGAATTCGTAGTCTTTATTTTATAGTGTAGGGCGAAATAAACTTTTATGAGAGAATTACTATAAAAATTTCTTTATAAAAATGTATTACCTCTTAAGCAATATTTATTACTCTTAATTTTTATATTTTTCAATTTTATACTAACATTTGACGTAGTTAAAAAATTCTGCATTAAAAATACAACTTTGTTAAGATTTTTCAGATAGTGGAATTTAATAAAATTATGTAATTTTAAAGACAACGATTTTTAATCAGCAAAGTACTAATGTTTAATAAGATTGAACCTTCTGTGACTTCTTTTCGTGAAATAAGAAAGAATTTTTCAGATTTCACCATATTTCCAGGACTTCAGAGGCTTTGACATAAAACAATAATAAAATTTGTTTTTTGGACTTACAAGTTCGAATGTAGCTTTCGCTATTAATCGACAAAAAATACAAGGGATTTTGTTTTTGTTAACTCGTATAATTAATCTTTATTAACTAGTAATATATGGAAATATTGGTCATATACTGGTTTCTATTCAATTAAAAAATAAATACTGTTATATCACCCTTTGAAACCGATGATGATAAAAGTTAAGCAATTCAAAAATTACATTCTGAAACATTTTTATTGCTTATGAGGAATTAATCGCTAAAGATATACCAGAACTCAGCAATGTAAACAAACAAAACCCCTGATATAGCGATCAGGGTGATCACTTGGTCAAGCAGATAGCCAGCCAGGTCGTTAATCAGTCAGTAGGTCAATCGGTCAATTGGTAAGGCGGTCAATAGGTCATTCAGTCAGGTGGTTAGTAGGTCAGCCTGTTAGATGATCAGGTAGCCAAGCGATCAGCTACTCGAGCGATTAGCCGGTCAGCCGATCAAGAGTCAGATGCCTTGCGTCCAAATTTATGTATTACAGATTAGCGTATATGGGTCCACGGTTTGTGAATGTATTCAAATTATATGATAGCTACCTACTAGCAAACAACGCTAATAACGTTGCGATGTAGTTGAAATGTAGTTGAGGGGGGTGGGTAATTGAAGTGTCACAAACAGTGAAATAAATTTTTCTAAAAAAGTAAAACGGGGATTTCTACATTGTCCAATAATTGCAGAAAATACCGCATCTATAGCAGTTTTTATTCTTTAGTATCTGAAGCATCTTGAACATTAAGACTTTCTACTCCCTACTATTTAAAAAGGGCTGTATTATTAAGAACTCTTTCTAGTTTGTCATGAAATATACTACTACAGTCGCACTCGAAGGGAAATACATCTCAAAATTTCAACTAGAAAAGAAAAACTATTTAAAAAATACGAGGAAAAGAAAGTAGTTGTGTGCTTTTCTCTAGTGATGTGTGTTTAAAAAAGAAATTCAACCTAAGGGACAATCGTACTCGTAGCGAACAGGAAGCGCTGAAATATACGAAGTGATATTGGAAACAAATAAAGTCACTGGAGGCTTCTTCAATTTCGTATTCCCAAAGTGCATATGCAGATGTGCGATTTTTCCTTCTCTGGAGAAATGCAAACTTCATGTCATATCATAACATGTCATTTTGTAATGTTATATGTGCGCTAGTATTTATATCTAATCGGCTCAAAAGAAGACAAATACCTGCTCGTGGAAATTATTTATCATATGTTATTATTTTTTTTTTTGTGAATAATTCAGATATGGAAGCTCAAATAGCGAAGAAGCTTCCTTCATATGTGAAAACACTTTTCGATCACTTAAAATCTATTGAGTCTAGAACACTGAACTTCCAATAAGCCGCTTACAAAGGAAGCCATGACAACAAATCAAACAAGAAAATATTTTCTGTCTGGAGCTAGGCAGTATTGATTAGCTGCCAGATATTCAAGCTATCGAAGGAGCACGTACGTTAGTTCTTGGTATCGGGAACAATTGTGGTATATTTATCTTAATCATCAGTGGCAAGGGTAAGATAGCAAAAAAATCTCGGCCTTCATTAACCAAGGAGGAGCTGAAAGGAACAAGAGGTGGTTTCCCATCATCATCTAGGACACCATGGCCCATTTTGAGGACAACAGGCTCCTTTGGTTGAAGGTACAAATATCTAATTTGCTCGGGATATTTGAACCCGAATATGTAGACACCCTGGTGAAAAGTCATGAGGAGGAGTTCAAGGAATTTGTTGATGAAGAATACACGAAAATCGAAGATACCCGACGAATGCTGCTCATTGTGTGGAGAACGTTCTATGATAAATTATATGAAACAGAAATTACTGTGCTCGAGGAAGGTGAGTGAAAGACGGTCCGGGGAAGTCCCAAAACACCGCAACCCCGATCGTTTTACGTATGCAAATTACTTGTTTAACCCAAGCATGCAGGTAAGCGTGATAACGTGCTCTCAAATTTCAAATTTTAGTTCGTCCGCCCACCCCGGAACAGACTGAAGTGGACAAGGGCAAAAAAGGCAAGAAGGGCAAGAAAAAGGAACCTGAGGAAAAAGGTATCTAAACCTTGCTCGAGAATTAATACAATTCTCTACTGTATAGTACATTTGCCAGTTTAAAAGGGAAGGGCAAAATTAATAGTAGTCTCCAGAGCGGGGAAAACAGCCCCCGCTCAGGTATGACAAGCCTTCCCGCTAATTTACTTGCGAAAGTTAAATTATTCTCTCTCCCCGGACTGCTGCTTCTTTTCGGAAATTTAAGGCAGCGATGATGGCGAAGATGTCGGTAATTATCCGAAAAGTTTGAAAAGTTTAAGGAATCCTGTGTGATAGCTAATGGCTCTGCCGAAATAGATTGCGTCAAAATGCTTTAATTTGCGTGGGCTGTAGGGAAATGAGTCTTCCTAGGCTCGCTTCTCGAGTTTTTCTACAAGTAGAAGTTTCCGCACGAATGTCTCCTTCTCCCCGAACTACCCCCTCCCGCACTCTTATTCATTACCAACCTTGGGGATGGCGCTCCTCTGGCATTTCCTTTGCAGGATTCTGAGGAATGCTTTATTACACTTAATGGAAATTGGTAGCCAGTTGATTTAATTACATTCAAAAGGAGTTTGGCTTTTGGGTGTTACTGTCGAAGGACCCTTTGATTTACTCATTGTGAAGCATTCTAGAAATGCTTGAGCTGTTTCTTACCTTAACAAATTTGCCAACTTGGTTTCCTTTCTTGTGTTCACATACACCTTTCTCTGAATATTGAAACGTATGGTAAATGCCTAATTCGAACCCCTTAACCCCACACCTTCATATGAATTAAAATGTAATTAAGAAATATAAGCAAAATTAACGAATTTCTTTAAAAAAATTAATTTGTTAAAAAATGTG
This sequence comes from Proctacanthus coquilletti, assembly GCA_001932985.1. NCBI lineage: Eukaryota > Metazoa > Arthropoda > Insecta > Diptera > Asilidae > Proctacanthus > Proctacanthus coquilletti. Next base: position 298,957 of record MNCL01000136.1, read on the forward strand.
GGAAAAGTTCTATTTAAAGACGATATATTCCATGTTAAGTCCGTACTACAAAATTTTTCTTACCAAACATTTCAAAATATTTGATTGCAATCACTAAACGACTAACTACAGGTTAACGAGAAGTATTTTACATACTGCACCTTATCCGAAGGTTTTCCTATTAATCTTTTTGGCGGTCTTTCTTTATTTATTGACTTTATTTTCTATATGTTCCCCTCTAGCTTCGACACAATGCTATTTTTAGGCATTTTCTTCTCGTATGCTTCTTGACTGCATGTGCTATGCAAAACGTTTGATGTGTTATATACGAGATAATGTTTTTTCTTACCCAGCTCATTTAATTTGCTCTTCAACTTGACAGTACAAAATAAGATGCATGGTAGGGTTTTTAGTTTGAATTAACTAAAAAATCTAATAGAGCGCCGGCCGACCCATCTGCAATAACTAAGAGGGCGTTGTACTGTATCGCAAATATTTCCTTTAGTCTCTATTTTGGATAGAATCCGTAATAACCCTCTCCTATTGTGTAATTATTAATTAGCGGGAATAATTAAATCCTTACTACCTTATCTTACTTTCACAGTAATCAATTTTAAATTTTAAAACACGTAAATATAATTGTAATATAATTTATAATTAGAGTTTTGTTTTATAGTAGACACGAATCCATACTTTTTTCTGTAAATAATCGAGTTAAAAATGTTGGAAATAAGGTGAATTGCCAAAGGAAGGGTTTTTATAGACTATGATAATTTGATCTACAAAATGTTGTAAATATTATTTATTTTAAGATTTATTTGATATCTTTTTTCTGCTAATTAAAATCTTTTTATAAGGATTTTAGGATTTCTTCGAAAAATCGCAAAACATTTTTAACTGGTTTCGATTTTACAGTAATTTTAATTGAATATCTCGACAGCACTGTAGAAATTATATGTAGTAATTCTCTCTAGTTTTGATAGAATGGATTTCGTAAAATAGAAAATATTGTGTATCTCAAATAAAAATATCTTTTAGAGGGTAAAAAGAAGGGAAAGAAAAAAGAGAAGAAGAAAATTGCCAAACCAGCTCCAGTTTTTAAAGAAGTTCAAGTATAAATTTCGTTATAATAAAATTTAAAAGGAAATTTATTTCAAATTTATTTATTTTGTAGAAAACTATCCAATCGTTCGTTAAAACACCAATCTTACATTGTAAGTTCGGGCCACTAACTTCATCAGAAATTGATTTGAACAGGCATTATGTGTGTTTTATTAGAAGATATCCCAAAGAACTACGTAAGAACCTCTTTCTTCTTTCTTCTTTTTATTAAGAGATAATAATAAATAATATTTGGTATTCTTAATTCAGCAACATTCTCATCAGTTCATGAATGCTTCGGCAAACTACCATCAAAAATTATGATAACTTCAGTAAAAGGAAAAATGATGCAAACTATGAAAACGCAATTAGATATGGTATCCTTATAGTTATTATTATTAATTTGATTTAATAACTAACGATATATATATATTCCAGATTTTTCAGATTGCAATAAAATATCAATTTCTTGAACCGAAACTTAGTGAACATAAACAAAGTTTTGACCAAATAAAAACATTTAAAAAACAAAAGGATGAACCTGGTTTGGTGGATTTTATAAAACCATCGGATTATAGACAAAAAGCTGCGAAAGCGAAAAAGTATACAAAAAGAATTCTTAATATAATTAATTTATTAATTTTTTAATTAAATGCAGAATGGCAGAATCTTTGAAAAATAGTGAATTGGAGAAAAAGAAGAGTAGTGAGTCTCTTGAAGGGTCTGAAAAGGACGAACTTTATGAAGAACAGGAAGAAGCAAGTAAGCATTTTGTTAAAAAGATGCACAAAAATTAACCTATTCAGATAATTTATTGAATTTACCTAAGATTTAATTCCAAGCTTCCCAAAATTTAAGAAGCATTACATTTCTCTAAATAAAATTACTTCAGGAGAAAATTACACTTACTAATGATGATGTTACAAACCTTTAGTTCCCGTTGAACTGACAATATCACAGCGTTGGGAGAAATTAATCACTGAGACAAAAGAACAAGTGGAGATGTCACGTAAAGAAAAGCAAACTGCTGATATAGTTATGAAGCCGTTGCAAGAAGAATTATACAAAACTATAGAGAAATTCAGTGAAGATGTTCAATGGATAATTGATCACATAGTTTGGGCTTTTCAGTTACCAACTGCTTACAATGCTCCTGGACAGGAGAATGTTCAGTATGAAGAAAGTAAAAAGAAAATAACAATCGATCCTTCTAAGGCTGACTTAAACGACTATACTATTCAGCAATTGGAAGAAGTTTTAAAGGGTTGGCAGTATCACATTACATTAAAACTTAAGGAATTTCAAGATATGGTACATTAAATAATATTTTCAATAATTCCATAAATAAATAAGGTGTAATACAGCAACCGGAAGAGTTTACGCCTATGGCAGAATACAAAATGTGGCATAATCATGAATTAGAGATATACAGCATTTCGGAACAACTTAAAACCTCATTTGTAACATCATTGATAAGTATGGAATTTTACTCAACATTGTTCCAAAATCAAAATCTTTAACCCTATGTAGAAATTTCCAAACATTCAAATTAATATCTTAGATTCTAGGAAAGTGCATTTCAACAATTATTTGGGGTTTTCCTTTTCTCTCAATAAAAGCTAAAAAGATTTTAACAATTAATTCGTGTATAGCTTGCGCGAGTCTAACGTTTATTTAAACGTTTTTTGTTGTGTCACAAAGAGTTAAAAGATATCGCATTCAAGGTTAATTTTTAAATTGTAAATATCCATAGAGCAAATGAAAGTTGAGATCCCCAGATCTAATGATTCCTTGTTCTTCGTTTGAATTAACAACAAAGAGCTTTTCGAGCAAATTAAATTGAAAAAATAAAGTCGGTTTTTTTAAATGACAAGAACTATGGTCTCTTTAAAGTGAAATAAATATAAAGGGGAACATTTTATTTGTAACAAACTAATCATAATTCCTACCAGATCGACTACGTGAAAACCATTCAAAAGTCGTGGAAGAGTGGGATAAATTCTATATTTCTGTAGAGGACCGATATAAGCTTGCAAAAGAGAACTCAGACTATGTGTCTACAATCACTGAATATTTAGAGGTAATTTCTGGCGTGGAAAGCTATTCACAAAGTTCGAATATATCTGGTCTCATCTGGCAGAAAATTCGTGCTTATGAAGACTTTCCATTTATGCATTCAATTTTACCAAATTTGATGGTTGGTTTACGCCACATATGGACAATGTCAAGCTACTACTGCAAAGATGAAAATATGGAGGTTCTACTTCGGCAAATATCCTACGTATTTACAGAGAAGGTGAAAAGTATTGTTGCACTGGACAAAATATTTCAGTAAGACCTCAACATTTGTGATGGGTTTTCTTTAATGCTATTTATAATACAGGCGCACGGCTAAGTACACTTACGAAACAGCAACAAGTTGTGCTGATTTACTTCGTGCCTGGAAACAGGCCTATATGGACAGTAGGGCTTATATAGAGAATGCAGGTGCGGGCCCCCGTTGGGAATTCAACAGGCTGCTTTTGTTTTCACAAGTCGACCATATAACTCGCATTTGTCAAGATATAGCATACATTGGAAAAGTTTTTCTTGAGTTCGAAAATCTATTTGGTTTTAAGCTCAAGGTTATGATCAGTGATCCATCAATTGTTGATGACATGATGAAAGAAGTGTATCAACTACTGAGTGATTTACTTAGCATTGACTATGACATATTTCGTTCTGGCAATTGGGAAAACTGGGAATCCAGTTTAGATTTTTTTAATAAAAAATTGAGAATAGTAGAAAATGAGGCTAAACATGTTATTGACAGTTGTATTAACTCGCTACGTTCTGCCGACCTTGGTCTTGAATTTATTAGGGAGGTTCAAGGAATGGAGACCAGACAGGTACTAGCAGAATACGTTAAAGAAAAGCACGAGAGTGTTTTACGCTTCTTTATAACTGAGGTCGAATTGGTTGAAAATGAATTTATTGTAAGACAACTTAATATTATAGTGAATTTAATTGACTTGGAGCTTTTAGAAAAATAAAAACTATCCTCCCGTGGGAAAACTAGAACCTTTCAGGATCGGAGCTATACAGTGGGGAAGAAATTTAGTTAAGCGACTAAAGAAGTCAATAGTAGCTTTTAGAAAAGTACGTTTTGCACTTTATACTTTAAGCAGCGAATTAAAAATTATTTTCTAGGCTCAACAGGATGTAAATCTTCAGAGTGGCTACTTAAAATCTTCTGCTTTTAATCAGTACTTTAATGTCGCAAACTTACTATTCGAATATGAGAACGATCATTTTCAGCGTTTTGCTGCAGAAGCTATTTGCATTACAAATTGTACATTAAAAAAACCAATAATTCGGTTGGAACTTTTTGATATTAATATATGTGAGAACTATATTTTATGTACTATTAGTATTTTGATTAAATTTAATATTTAACAATTACAGTAAAACCAACTGGTGTTGAAATGACTACACAAGATTTAATGGTAAAATAACGTTTATTTCATATAATAAAATTAATTCATTCATCTATTTTTAAAGAAAAAGAAACGAAAAATTGGCGTACCAATCACGTCTGCTAAGATATTTGCAAAGATTACGAAATTTACATTGATAATCACAGCTATACAGTGGTTAAATAATGTCCGAAAACTTCAAGATCCTCATAAATCGCAAGCAAGAGAGTATCTCAGCAAAGTAAAACTAACATCAAAGACAACTGAAAAAGAAAAATTTAAAATGAAACAGGCCGAATGTGAGTGCTATGTCATATTTTTTTAGAAATCGTTTAATTCTTTTGCATGGCATAATTTTGTTACTTCTTCGGTTATTTACATTTTAGTGCTACTCAAAACGGAGTTCACTGAAAAAATTTTAACTTGGAGGGAACTAGTAGGAGATCGTTCAATAATCGAATTCGAGATGAAATTTGCCGTGAACTTTTCCCCAGGTAGAATTTTTACCAGTTTAACTAATTCAAGAATTCTTATTTAAAACAAAAAGCTTTTTATAAAGAGTTTTATACTATTATTCTCCTCTTTAGTCCCTTAAATAACGAAATATATCAAAGCTTGAAACTTTTAGATATTTTATAATCTCTTTTTAACAAAACGGATTTCTATTTTAACCCCTATAAAATTTATTTTTGTTGATTCAGTACGTATAACAAATACACTTTCAGAAATATTCGACATACTAACTGAGGCAAAACTATTCGAATACTATGGTTTCACATTACCTCCGGTCGTTCGAACTGCTGTCCTTCATAGACAGCTTCTATTTGATGATTATAAAGCAGTTAGTAGTATGATATCGACTTATAATGATTTAGCAAGCAAGTTGTCTATTTCGGAGGTAAAAATTTCAAATATAATTTCAGTATCTTGAACTTCCAATGAGTAGTTTGTTTTCAAAAAGGTCGATTTTCTTCGGGAGCACTTATATGAAATCGAAGTTACTATTCAAGCAGGTCTTTTCCGTTATACGTGGCAATCTTTCAACATCCGAAAGTACGTAAATTACTGTCACGATTTACTGAGAAAACTTCGGTCAACAGTCAACCAGACAAGATACATTCGAAACGAAATAAAGAATCGTATCGATAAAATTGAATCTTTTAACATGTTCAACCTTGCTGAGCCTTCAATTGTAAAAGTCAAAAAAGTCGAAGAACCAACTGAAGAAGGTGATGTTGAAGAACATACGGATAAAGTAAAAAGAACTTTACTTCCTTGCAAGGAATATTTCAAACAGCTCGAGAATTATAGAGATAGAAAGTGTAGCCAAGTCAAAAAGCTTTATGACGCTCTAGGGTTGGTTTTAATTAAACTTGAAAGCCTAGTATTAGGCACGTTTACTGGTCGGGCACCAAAAATGAAGGAATATTATATGTTTTGGGAACAGGAGACCTTCCAATCAATACTCCAGTAAATGCACTGTTAATTTTTGATGCAGATTTGGTAAAATACAGTTATTTTCAGTTACGTCTACAAGAACTTGGAGTATCTTGTACAGTGTTTGATCGAAAATCGACCTTTGTTTGAAGTGGACGCTCATTTATTAACACCAGAAATTATTCTGAGACCAACAAAGGGCGAAATTTACAACATAATTGCGCAGTCAGTGAAGGATTTTCTAGAAAGGTATCTTCGATTTTATTGAAACTAAAATAAATATAATTATTATTTTTATCCATTTAGGCTAAAAATTTTCACCCGTTGGATGAATGGAACTTGTCTAAACTGCCCCCCTCAAGACATTGACAACGAAAAATATACTTTCACTTTCTACGAGGACGTCTTACAGGTGAAAAATCAAGAAATTCATAAATCCCTAGCGTGGTAATAAAATTGTTGACAATTTTATTGGTTTTCAGATAAACGAAGTTTGTTTGTTAGTGACAAAAATTCAGGAACTTATTCAAAATGTTATCGATGATGGTCAGAAATATATACAAAAGTGAGTAGATGCAGATGTAAAAGACAATGCGTAGAAACATGAAATATTAATTCGTATTATAGGTACAAGCGATATAGAAATCTCTGGGTATACGATAAAACGTCAGTATGTGAAAAATTCATTAGCAATGAAGGCTCTTTGCATATAATTGACGATAAGCTTACCTTTTATAACACCATCGTGGAGGAGCTGCATGCTTCCCGGAAATTTCGCGATATTATGTGCATGCGAATTAATTTACAGCCTTTGATTGATGATATATGCATGCATGCTGTCCAATGGCAGCACACTCTAGGACAAATTATTTCGAACAAAACCAAAGAGGATATGCATACCATGACAGAGGAAATTGCGGTAGGCACTAAATAAACCAACATAAATGAACTCTTTAGGCCCAGTAATAGTTAAAATTATGTTCGTTATTTCAAAAGATGAACATCTTGAACAACGTAGTTCTATTTCGAAATTAAATTATTTAAAACATATTTCTAAAACTAAATGCAAAAACAATTTATCAAAAATCAGTGTAATGGTTACTCCTATAAACTATAACGAGTTTTAGTGCAGGAGGAGATTCCTTAAAACAAAAAAACAGGTATCATCCATATCATCCATTTGTGAAACCAGACAGCTGAAAGGCCTGAAATTATTCTCAGACTTACCTAATGACATACCTGAAAATTATGAAGAAATTATTGTTTTCACATTATCTTAAGTATTTTTTAATTAAAATTACAATTAAAGCTGCATCCTTTGCATTCTGAGCTATTTTAGCTTTATTTATATCCAAGCATAGCCCATTTTTTGAACAAAAATTAGAAATAAATTTAATTATTACAATTCTAGCTTCATGTTAGTTGAATAATTAACCGGTCTTAAAGGCACATATGTAGATTGTAAATGTAGGAGTACAACACTTAAAATGCGAAATTGAGAGTTATAGCGCTTTATCGATTTATAAAAAAACATCTTTTAATAAGAAGCATAATTTTAAATATTAGTTGCTTATAATTCATTTAATAATTAATATTTGTTTAATAATTTTTATGTACAGAAGCTCAGATATGATCTAGACAGAAGTATTAAAGGGCTGAATGATTTCAAAATAATAATGACAACAATATCAATAATACAGTCAACAACTCTCACAATGGAAGTGAAAATTCGCGAAATGCAGCAAATATATATGATTTTAAATGAGCACGGCATAGAGGTAAGTTTTCAGGTAGCAATTACAGAGCCATCGATGTTTTGTAGTACAATGTCAATACCCGGCCGTAAATTAGTCGCTGGGATGCATAAAACTATAAAGACTCGAATTCGGCAAATGTTTGTCTGACTAGGCCAGACTAATCAAAGTGAGCGCACCTGGGAGTGCGACACGTATAAACCGATATATTCTGTTATTGTCGAATTTTCGCATTTTCAGTTTAATTACTCGGACATGATAATGGCGTACCAGCTCGAGAAGCGATGGAGCCGCCTGTTTCGATCCGCGCTCTACCGTCTCAATAAGGTGCAACCAATCAAGGAGAAGTTCGCTAAATTGACTTCGGTTGAAATCGTCTCATTTCTCGATGAGGTACGTAGAGTTTAATGAATTTCGCCTTGCCTTCTCAATTCTTATTGTCCTCCCTCGTTCCGCCCCACACGATTTGGGTTCTTTCGGCTTTGGATTTATGGCCACCCTGCCGGCAATGTAACAATTTCTGTAATTCAGCTGGAAGAGTTTATTCGGGAATTCGAGACAGAAGGACCAGGTGCAGTTGGAGAGGATCTGGACAAGGGTATCAAGCTTATGGACGTATATGCCAATAAATTCGAAAACATGGAATTGAAAAGACTTGAATTAAGTATGATGAATATACAAATTTATATATATTTCTATTTTACTTTTTAAATTAGTTGTTTACCTTTTATTTTACCATTTTTTAAACTCACAAATACAACCAATCAAAATGGGTAGTTGTCCCCAAATGAAAACCTTCAATAGCCTTATATATCATACTTCTATACAAAATATAAACAGTAGAATATTTTTCGACTACATAAACTTCGTAGATTTTGATATTATCATACTATTAGCACGGTTCTTTCTCATCTTTTAGTGAATGCTGAAAAACTATTCGACATGCCAATGACTGATTACTCCGATTACTTGCGAATTAAAGAAGATTATGCTGGAATGCAATTGGTGAGATTTTCTGCAGGTATATGAAGCAGTTGTGCATACAGGACTAATGCATTTCAGATCTACAAATTGTATAAACAACAAAAAGTCGGTAGGGACAACTGGTCAAAAACGCTCTGGGTAGATTTAAATCCACAAGTTCTAACTGATGGTATCGAAAACTATTTGAAGGAGTTCCGGAAACTCCCTAAGCCGGTATGTATTCTATTTAAAGAACTCGGGGACTTTATACCCTACTGGTAGATTTGCTTATATACAATTTCGCCTCGAACACACTAATTAAGGGAATTCTGGAATTTAATAGTACTAGCAATCATGTAGCACCTGCAGAACTTGCTGCCTGTTTACTAGCCCTAAGCACGGATTAAAGTGTTATACTTAAGCATGGATTTCTATTAAGAGGCAGTGAGGTATTCTTCAGGAAATACATTAAATTTGTGTACTCTAAAGAAATCATGCAAATTTTACTGGCTTAGAGCCACTTTTTGATTTAATTGGAAATTATTTTTACAGGTCAGGCAATTAGCAGTTGGGCAAATGCTAGAACTTCAAATGAAACAATTTCGAAGTACAGTACCTCTAATGGTAAGTTTAAAGAACGAGGCTTTGCGAGAGCGTCATTGGCAACAACTGATGGAAAGGACCGGGCAGTTCTTCGACATGTCGCCGGATAGATTTACGCTGGATAACATGTTTGCAATGGAATTGCACAAGTATCAGGTAAGATCTTTGGAAATGCAGTATCATATTTAGGCTCCTTAATTTAGCTTTGAAATCTCATTTCGTAATTCTACAGGAAATTGCTGAACAAATTCTTACAAATGCAATTAAAGAGCTTAGCATTGAGAAAGGTGTTAAGGACGTCGAAGACACCTGGTCCACAATGGCATTTAAGGTGATCAAACATTTTAAAGGCCCAGAAGATCGGGGCTATACCCTGGGAGCAGTAGATGAAATTATTCAGGTTCTCGAGGATAATTCGATGAATTTGCAATCGATGGCCGCTTCACAGTAAGACTTCCTAATTTGAATGTTTCTTCAGGCAGTATTTCATTGCCATCCCATCACAGATTCATTGGACCCTTCTTGGGGACTGTTCAAAAGTGGGAGCGGACACTGGCTTTAGTGCAGGAAATTATCGACGAGTGGACAAATGTCCAAAGAAAGTGGCTTTATCTGGAAGGAATTTTCATTGGTGGTGATATTAGGACACAGCTACCTGAGGAGGCTAGAAAATTTGACGATATTGACAAGGCCTATAGAAGGGTAAGTTCATAACAGTTAAAAAAATTGTGTTCATAATTTGAACATAAGCATTTTTTAAAACTCTCGGTTAAAAATGTTTTATTGAACAACGAAAGTGATTAATTGGCTTTTATATTTGATATGATTACCATTTCTTAAATAAATTATAATCGAATTAAAAATTCTTTACCTGTTTTTATGAAGATATCTTCATGCATTCTAATTATAGTAGTTGGTAATAGACAGACAAACGATTTACAGGGGTTTCATTTTTACTTTTTGAGAAACATTTTTTAAATAAATAGAATTAATTAACTATTGTTTCAGATCATGACAGACACTGCAAAGAATCTTCTGGTCATTCCAATTTGCACCACCAGTGGTCGTCTGCCAGAGTTCATAGGGCTGAGCCTTGGACTCGATAATTGCCAGAAGTCACTGAATGAATATTTAGACTCGAAAAGGCGCATTTTCCCCCGGTTCTACTTCATATCCACAGACGAACTTCTGTCCATCCTGGGAAGCAGTGATCCCAAGGCTGTGCAGGACCACATCATTAAGGTCTAAATTTGACGCGAAAATGTCTATAGTAACAATGAGTATAATTTGTTTTTATTTGCTCAGATGTACGATAACATAAAATCGTTGAAGTTTGCTAAAGATACGATGGAAAACCATATCGTTACCGCTATGATATCCAGTGAGGGAGAAGTTATGTTTTTCCGATATTCGGGTAAGCGCGAATACTCACTTTAACATAACTCGTCCAAGTAACTATACTAATGATTTACGCAGCGTCCGCCGAGGGTCGCGTCGAGGACTGGATGAATTTGGTTCTGTCAGAGATGAGGCGCACAAATCGGTACATCACCAAGAAGGCAATATTTGAATATGGAAAACTCCGGGAGTTGCCTCGGTAATGTTTCATCAATTATGCCCATAGAGAAGTCCATAATGATCAGTGAGCACTTTTAGGCCAGATTGGATAATGATGTACCAGGGCATGGTCTGTCTGGCAGCAAATCAAGTATGGTGGACAGCAGAGGTAGAGGAGGTATTTGAACGTGCACGTAAAGGCAACAAGCGTGCCATGAAAGAATACTTGGAACAGCAAAACAAGCAAATCGATGACTTGGTCTTAAAAGTTAGGACAGAACTGACCTCGAACGACCGTCTTAAGTTTCGAACAATCACAACAGTCGACGTCCACGCAAGGGACATAATCGAGACGTTTGTCCGAGACAATGTTTTAAATCGACAGGAATTTGAATGGGAAAGTCAATTGCGCTTTTATTGGATAAGAGTGCCCGACAATCTGTACATTATCCAGTGCACCGGCCAGTTCGAATATGGGTACGAGTACATGGGCCTGAACGGCCGGCTCGTTATAACTCCCCTGACCGATAGAATCTACTTGACCATAACCCAGGCCCTCCTAATGAAGTTAGGCGGGGCACCAGCTGGCCCAGCGGGTACAGGCAAAACTGAGACCGTCAAGGACCTGGCCAAAGCTATGGCCTTACTTTGCGTAGTAACAAATTGTGGCGAGGGAATGGATTACAGGGCTGTAGGATCAATTTTCGCCGGTCTAGTGCAATGTGGTGCCTGGGGCTGCTTTGATGAGTTTAATCGAATTGATATCTCTGTCCTCAGTGTTATATCGACGCAGCTAATGACAATTCGAAACGCCCTCGTCAGAGAGGTCGAGTATTTCGTGGTAAGTTTCAGAAATGAAATTGAAAGATTATACAGTGCAGGCTGCAGCCTGTGTTTTAATTTAATGGCTTAGTTTTAATTATAAGTAAAATTCTCTAACGCAAAAACCAGTTATGAGTTTATATGTATTAGTTTTCAGTGTTCTCATAAAACTTACATGCAGTTTTAGTGGGTTTTGATAGCGACATTTGCAGTAAAAATATTACTAATTCAAAACCATAGTACCATTTTCAGTAGCTTAATCGTAGTAGTCGCATATAATAGTAGAAATAAAAATGGAATACAAATAAATTAAACAACCGAATAAGAAACTAAGATTTCAACTAATACTATTTTAAACAATTGAAATTGAAAATTATAAATATCGCTACACGTGTCGCTTAAAATCGAGTGGATAAGTATACTACTTGCATAATATAATGCAGTCTTTCGTGGTTGATAAGAAGTGGAAAAATTTAATTTCATACTATTAAGATTGAATCAACTGAGTCTACTGATCTAATTCTAAAATGCTAATGTCGAATGCTACACCTTTTTAAAGTGAAAAGGTAAAATAAAACACCCTTGTGCTTCGACGGGTTGTTCATAAATATTCAAGTTCCCCGCACATACCAAGTGATATGGAAAATTAAATTTAGTGCTTTTGCGTTTTCTCGAATATCATCAAAATCCATACCTGGAGTATCTTAAAGTAACATTATCACATGGAAAGTCCTTTCTCTGCTGATTCATCAAAATTTTGCCACATTTTGCAGTTTGAGGGCAATGAAATTAAGTTAGATATGAAGGTCGGAATTTTTATTACCATGAATCCTGGATATGCTGGTCGTACGGAACTTCCAGAATCGGTGAAGGCACTTTTTCGACCAGTGACTTGCATAAAGCCCGATTTAGAACTAATTTGTTTGATATCATTGTTTTCGGATGGATTCCTAACTGCCAAGGTAAACGTAAAGTACATGATTGCTTTTATCACCTCTTATCTACACGTAGGTGCTGGCAAAGAAAATGACTGTTTTGTACAAGCTAGCCGAGGAACAACTTTCGAAGCAATGCCACTATGATTGGGGTCTGCGTTCATTAAATTCTGTCCTGAGAATGGCTGGAGTTATGAAAAGGAGATCACAAGAACTACCAGAGTCGGTAGTTCTGATGCGAGTTCTACGTGACATGAACTTCCCAAAGTTTGTCTTCGAGGACGTCCCACTATTCCTGGGCCTTATTAAGGTAAATTATAATTAAATTTTCCCGCTTTGATTTGAATTGCATTCTCAGTGGCGTGCATTTTGAAGTTATTGATAATATTAATAACTTTTCGTATTAAATTTATTAACAGGACTTATTCCCCGGAATTGATTGTCCTCGTGTTGGTTATCCAGACTTTAACGCTGCTGTCCGTCATATTCTAACACAAGATGGATATATACTCTTACCAGAACAGGTATTATATCGTTACACTCCGTACAGGTCAAACAATTTTAAAAAAGTTTTTCTTTTACCAATATATTATATATTTTAATAAATTTTAACAGAGACACATATGCTGCTTCCATTCGTAATTTAAGATCAAACATTCAATAGTCTTTCATTAGGCATATTATAACGTATTATATAATCGTTTATGTATTTACTAGAATTGTTAAATGAATATCTCGCAACGCTTGTTATATTTTTGGAAAAGTATGGATTTTTTGACCCCACTTGCAAAAGCATTTTACTTGTACATAATAGGCCCTGTGCATCTTATGGGATCATAACCAGAAAGGGTCGTCTCACCCGGGTCATATTTCTCATACAAAGCTCATCATTTACCGGGGATTTATATACCCAATTTAAAATAGGCACTCGTGTAGTACCCATTAAGCTGCTGACATTTTAATATATTCCCTTTATCCATGCAGGAGGATAAAGTTGTACAGATGTACGAGACCATGATGACCAGACACTCAACAATGATTGTCGGCCCAACAGGTGGAGGCAAGACCGTTGTAATAAATACACTAATTAAAGCACAATGCTACTTGGGATTACCGACGAAGTGTATAACGCTTAACCCGAAGGTATTTATTAAGAAGTATGAGCTACGATGGCAAGTTGGTATTTTGGCAGGCTAGTGTTCCGCTCCGGCATTATTCTATATTCAGTGTACGGTTCTGACAGAAGTTTAAATTAATATTTATTAGCTTGACACAGTCAGAGAAGCTTGATTAATCCTGACATTTTTTTAATTCGCTCCAAAGCCCAAAGCAGATTCTACTTAGCGAACGATGTCTGTTTCTATTAAAAAGTCGTTTATGGAACAGAAAAACTTTTGTTCGAATTTGTAGGAATATAAAGGATTTCATGTTACCCAGTACAACCGGGTTTTCTAATTTATAATACAAGCTTTTTATGTCATTTTGATACCTATTTTTAGCTCTATTCAAAACATAAAACTTTATTTAATTTTATCTTTCATTCGTAAAAAATATAAAAAATATAAAAATAATATATAATAATATAATAAAATATATTTATAATTTCATATGTACAGACGAAAATGCTATTTCTAATGAATCAGTCTTTCAAATTAATAAAATAGAAAGTAAAATTTATCTATCTAATTAATGTTTAAAATGATTTTTTGATATTCCATAAATTTTCCACTTTTGATAGATTTACAAATAAAATTTTATTAATAGGAGATATTGCGTCTTTGGACATTCGGTGAAATTCTTTGAAATAAACGCTTAGCCTAAGATTCATCAAATTCAAACTCTGATCCAATTTACATCAGCCACTTCATGAAACATTGGGAATTTGAAATTGAGCAAGCCCAATGTACACTCACTGTTCTTATTCAGCATTAAAGAAGATCTGAAATTAAATTTGTGCGCGTCTTAAACTCACCTGCGCCCTTTACAAATGCCCTCGAAGAAAAGATCTCATTTCTTATTCTATCAAGAAACACGTCACCATAAATTTACAATAACAAAAGTTTGAGCAGAAACAGAGGAGGTACGCAGGAGACTATTTCGATATATCATGCATCCTGGGGAAGGCTTTAATAAATCAGTATAAATCAGTTGCATAAATTACGATCCATCGGTGGAGGCGGGCGGCCTCGATGTTCAGAGGCCCCTTCCGAATTACACCTAAACGAATATCTGAATTAGATTGACGCAAGGGCGACCGAGGTAAAGTTTGTTTATGGGCTTTGCTAAGAAAATCCGTCGCTCAATTACTTGTTTCTACAAATTACTGCTGGTAATGGATTTTTGCCCGAAACGCTCGGGTTCGGTAGAGCATTAATTTAGACCGGGCATGAATTGAAATCGTTTGGCCCAAATTCGAAATTCGGAATTCCGCATATGTAAAATTCCAAAAATCAATTTAAGCCCCGCCACGGGCAGCCTTCGGGTGTGCAAATTTTTGGGCTTGACGAAAGTAAATATTCAGACATATCATGTGGATATGCTGTAGAGCCGTAATGGAGTCCTGGTCTTGGTCCCGTTCCCGGGTCACGGCTTTCGAGTCCGGGGTACCTTTGCCATCGTATTAAGAACCAATGAACCAAGATAATGAGTGGTTCCAATGTAACGCTCATCCATTATAGGCCTGCTCCGTCATTGAACTGTATGGATATTTAGATCTCAGTACAAGGGACTGGATTGACGGATTGTTTTCAAATATTTTCCGGGAAATGAATAAGCCAACAGATAAAGTGGTAAGTTTTATGAAGCTCGTTTATTTTATACGTTTGCACGCAAAACCGGAAACAAAACAAAACCAACTTATAAAATGTGCATTCAATTCTATGGAGCCTGGACTGTGAATCCATAGTCCCATTCAGGGATGAATTCTCGCAATATTCATGGCTGCATTTTTTCATTTCAAATCGCGATTCGACAAAGCCTTGCATGTCATCGTCTGCGGTCACAAATGGAATAATGATCAACATCCTTAGTTGATTTCACCCAATTGAACAATGCTATTTCTGGTATCTCGACATCACTGTTTGCACGGGATCCAATGCCAGATGACCGAACAACGAGACTTTGATGCTCCAGGGCAGGTAGCAGAAGCATACCGTACTATAAAGTCCTGAAAGCCCCTGAAAATTGAAAAAAGGGAACAAAAGAGACAGTGTCTTGTTTGTACTGTTGGCCATCTAATTTTTCCTATTTTCTTCAATTTAGGAGAAACGGTATGTTTGCTTTGATGGCGACGTTGATGCCTTATGGATCGAAAATATGAACTCGGTCATGGATGACAATAAATTGTTGACATTGGCAAATGGTGAGCGCATTAGGCTAGAGAGTTACTGTGCTTTACTTTTTGAGGTAAGTCTTCTTATTGATAAAATATTTGAAGCATTTTCTTTTATTTTTTCGATCTCAAAGAAAAAATTTACTATACTAGCTGTATTATGCAGTAGGTATGTGTTCAAAATTAAATGCAGTCAATTTCGTCTTTAAGTAAAGACTAAGATTATTATTTAAAATTATACTTAAACTCTACCTATTTTTTTTTAAATATTTAAATCCTAAATAGTCTACTGAGAGCCTCCCGTATTTATGTTCTTGATTTCTTATTTAGCTCTATAAGAATATTTAAAAATAAATAAATAAAAAATATTGATGGGAAATGGATATTTTAGGTCGGTGACCTTCAGTACGCTTCCCCAGCAACTGTATCAAGAGCTGGTATGGTATTTGTTGATCCAAAAAATCTACGATTTGCTCCATATTGGCAAAGATGGGTGAACGGTAGGCCTGAAGTACAACGTGAATTGCTTGAAGTAAATATAATGATCTCTTACAATCTTCCTTTTTAATATAATGTTAATTTTGAAGGAACTTTATACACGCGTTATCCCACCGACAATTGCATTTGTAGTGGAAGGAGTCGATGGCACTACACAAGGAAATCCCTTAAAGACGGTCGTTTTACAAACAGAACTAAACATGGTGACACAATTTTGTTTCATGTTTGACGCAATATTTCCATCAAACAAAAGTTATGAGACTGAAATTCTTGAATGTGGCTTTATAGAGGTAGATAACTCAAAATTTACTTATAAAATTAAAAAAAGCATATGAATATCCATCAGTGTTTATACGGCTCCATTGGCGCCTGTTTAATTGAAAACCATCGCCCACTATTCGATGATTTTGTAAAACGGACAATTGGATTGATTCTATTCGAGGACAAGAAAGATAAACCAGCCTCAACTGGGCAAATTCCCATATCGTATCCTACTTTGTTTGAATATTTTTTCCATAAGGAGAAGGCAATATGGATGGCATGGGAATGGATTGTGCCCAAATATATCCATGACAGAAATATGAATTTTAGCGAAATTCTGGTTGCAACAGTGGACACCATGAGAACTGAAAAAATCTTGACTATTATGAGTGAGGTAAATAATTTGATACAGTGATACAATCACTCGTAACTTTCCTATTTCATTATTAATTATAGAACTATAATTAAACTGAACATTCCTCCATTATAAATATTCAAATGCAATTTATTAAATTTATTAATTTAAATCTTTTAAAAGAAATTGTTACGAATATAAAATGAAGAAATACATATAAATATATTTATTTCGGTTTGGAATTTTTTAGAAAATTCCTTGGTCATGAGTTTCAGATCGGGCACCCAGTTTATTTCAAACAAAATATTCCTAATCACAATCACACATGAAAAAAACACGATATAATTCCTTTGTATTAAAATGTATTATCAGATCTTAAATTAATTCACTTCCCAAAGAAATCAAAAGAATTGTTAATACAACATCTAGAAAAGACACGCTGAAAACTTGGCAAATTCCTAAGTATTAGGTTGAGTGAACATGCCTATAAAACGTGTGCTGCATGCTAAGGTTAAATTTCAATGAACTTGCTCGTTATGTTACAGGTGAAACGACCCGTACTGCTTGTGGGAGAAACAGGAACTTCGAAAACAGCCATAATTTCCACACACCTGCGAGAGTTGAATCCCGACGTTTACGTAAGATTTGCTCTTCATGTAAAGATAACCTAAAGGTCTTATCTAACCAGGCCTCCCTTTTCGACCCGTAGATCATTTTGAATTTAAACTTCTCGTCACGTACGTCATCGATGGATGTCCAAAGAACCATCGAGGCGTCTGTGGAGAAGCGCACTAAGGACACTTTCGGCCCACCAATCGGCAAGAAAATCGCAGCGTTTATTGACGACATGAATATGCCACAAGTAGACGAGTAAATCGACCAAAAAAACACTTTCAAGTCCGCGATGAAATATCTTTCTTTCATTTTCTTATAGGTATGGCACACAGCAACCGATAGCACTCTTGAAGCTTCTGTTTGAGAATGGCGGAATGTATGACCGCGACAAGGACCTCGGCTGGAAGAAATTCCGAGATTTGACATTCTATGCAGCAATGGGATGTGCAGGTTAGTCTAGAAATTTGTCTGCAGGCATAATGCTGTTTTAATTGAATTTGTAAATGCACCACTTTTTATTTGCTGCTACAATAACTTCAATGATTTATAACGAATTTTCAAGTTATTAGTTTTAGTCATGCGCGATAAGAAAAAAGAACTACTTCTTTTAAAGAAAGCAGTACCTTTGAAATAAATACACTTACCAGAAATATTTTAGTACTTGATCCGCAAACGACTTTCTTGGTGCATTAAAGATTTACAATTTTCCATCAAAGTCTAAAAAGTTACTCTTTTTTACTTTTCCATCCTATGTAGTATTTTTATACTATTAATACTCTTTAGTTGGTTTTTATTTAAAAATGACTAGAAAGTATATAATGCATATTACTTCGAGATTCACCTAAAAATCCTATATCTTAATTTAAATATTTATAAATGAATTAGGTGGTGGGAGGAACGAGGTTGATCCGAGATTTATTTCGAAATTTTCCACGTATAATTTGGTGTTTCCACAAGAGAATTCTCTTAAACATATTTACTGCTCAATATTCAAAGGTCATCTGGAGATATTCCCGGAAAAACTAATTCCTTTCGTCGATATAATTATACAGATAACACTAAACCTATTTAAGGTCAGTCCTGGGATTGTAACGATCACTATCTTATAAGTTTAATCTGAATTTATTTACGTAGGTAATCATAATTGAATTGCCACCAACACCGGCCAAATTTCACTACATTTTCAACCTTAAGGATCTTTCGAGGATATGTGCCGGATTGCTCCTTAGTCATCCAGACTTCATCAAAGAGCCCCGAGAACTAGTGCGAATTTGGCGAAACGAATTCTCAAGAGTTATGTGCGACAGATTAATTAACCAAACCGTATGTGATTAATTACTTCGACAGGCCATCTTAGATGCCCACTTTTTGCAGGACATTACCCTGGTGAGATCGCATATTGCTGAAGAAGTTGAGAAGAGTTTTGCGGATGTTTCTCCAGAAGAGGAAGATCCTGCGGCCGCGGAACGTTTGGAGGGTGAGTAGAATAATTTGAGGTCTGAACACGGTGTATGAATTAAAAATTTATTAGCGCTTAGAGAAGAAGTGGCGGCAGATGCAAAACCCGATACCGCTCCCAAGGAAGAAGGGGAGGAAGCAGAAAAAGAATTGACATTTGTTGAATATGTATTAAGAGATCCTTTACTTTTTGGGGATTACAGAAATGC
Organism: Proctacanthus coquilletti; assembly: GCA_001932985.1. Taxonomy (NCBI): domain Eukaryota; kingdom Metazoa; phylum Arthropoda; class Insecta; order Diptera; family Asilidae; genus Proctacanthus; species Proctacanthus coquilletti. The sequence goes on from MNCL01000136.1 coordinate 318,290, forward strand.
GGTCAATGAGTCTGAAGCTCGCATGTACGAGGACCTTCTGGACTACAAGGCTATTTATTTTCTTTTCCGAGAGGTAAATATAGTTTCCATCACTATTAATATGGAGTCTTAAAGTAATTTTCAAATAAGTCCCACTATTAAACAATTGATCTTGCCTTTACCACATAATCGGAGGGCTCTGTTTTTGAAAATGTTAATATATTTGTAATAATGCATTATCTTCGACAATGTTGTGACTTTATAAGATTTCTTCTCGCTTTCGAATATCGAATGGAATGTACTAAAATATTAAAACGCCCTTCTTAGCCAGCCTCAAGAAAAAAACGATTATAAATTGATTTTATCTTTGTTATCGGAATAATTACTACATATATTTTATTTAACATCTTATTCAAGTGAAAAATATTTAATTCGTTAAAATTTTTAATTAAAATAAACGTCATACAGAACTATCAACTGTGGAAATATTATTTGCTTCTTTACTATATTAATATCTTTATATAAACCATATATATGTGTATGTGTAATAATTAACAAATATGGCTTGTCAGATTCTTGAAGAATACAATGAACGACGGGGTAAATTGGACATTGTATTGTTTGAGGACTGCTTAGAACACCTGACGAGAGTACATAGGGTTTTGCGAATGCACAGAGGTCATGTACTTCTAGTAGGTGTGGGAGGCAGCGGCAAGAAGTGCATTACCAAACTAGCCGCCTTCGCAGCAGGTCTTGTTGATGTTATTATAATTACAATTGCTTTCTTAAATTAAATATTTCCCCCCCTAGAATGCAGGACGTATGAGATAGTAATCAGCAGAGGGTACAATGAGGCCTCCTTTCGGGAAGATCTGAAGGCTCTCTTTAATATTGTTGGTGTGGAGCTTAAAAAATGTGTCTTCATTTTAACTGCAGCACAACTAATTGAGGAAGGATTCCTAGAATTAATCAACAATATATTAACTGTTGGTTACGTTCCCGCTCTATTCACTGACGACGAGAAAGATGCTGTCATCGGTCAATGTCGAAGCAACGCAGAAAAGGCTGGATTATCACCAGCCAAGTATGACCACTGACCACTTTGGTCCATCCTAGTTCATTTGAATCGAGCTGACAATAGATTCTATTCATAGGGACTCTGTTTGGGCTTACTTCTTAAACCAAAGCTCCCACAACCTCCACGTAGTACTATCGATGTCCCCCGCCGGAGATTCACTGCGAAACAACTGCAGGAATTTCCCTGGATTGATTGGTAGTACAACTATTGACTGGCTGTTCCCGTGGCCAAAGCAGGCGCTGCAAGCTGTTGCGGAAATATTTTTATTCGAACACCCTCTGGTAAATTGATCCAATCTCTTAAAGGTTGTTTTCCAGGTACCTTATTCATCCATAAATTATTCAGATAGCGGAAAAGCATCGAGACGCCATTGTTGGACACGTAGTGCATGTGCACCGCACTGTCTGGCCCTATTCTCTGGAATATCAACAGAAACTGCGACGAAGTAATTTCGTTACTCCAAAACATTACTTGGACTACATTAACACGTATTTAAAGCTGCTGGGTTCATACAAGTACCAAAATGTAAAATTTGTATATATAAAGCTATTTTTCCAGAGGAAAAGAATGCTTTCATCACGGCGCAGAGAAATAGGCTTCAAGGAGGTATTGACAAGATTGAAGAAGCTTCGGTGCAGATTGATCAGCTCAAGGATATAGTCACAGAGCAAGAAAAGAATGTAAGAATAGCAACTGAAAAATGCGAAGCTATGCTTGTTGGTATCGAGTCTTCTACGCAACAAGCGAACACAAAAAAAGTAGAGGCCTCAGAAAAGCAAGTGGAAGTTGAAGTAAAGAGTAAACAAATTGCTGGAGAGAAATCTGAAGCTGAAGCAATTCTAGCAGAAGCATTACCTGCTTTAGAGGCAGCTAGAGCTGCTTTAGCTGACTTGGATAAGAATGATATCACAGAAATTAGGAGTTTTGCGACTCCTCCCGAAGCTGTCCAAGTTGTTTGTGAATGTGTCGCGATTCTTAAAGGATATAAGGAGATCAACTGGAAAACTGCTAAAGGTATGATGGCCGAGGGTGGTTTCCTAAAAAGTCTTTTCGAAATGAACGCCGAGGCACTCACCCTAAAACAAGTTAACGCATGCCGTGCACACATGAAAACATCTTCTAAATTAGACGAAATGCAAGCAGTGTCTAAGGCAGGCTATGGACTTTTGAAATTTGTAAGGGCAGTTGTTGGCTTCTACGATGTCTATCGAGAAGTAAAGCCGAAAAAGGAGCGTGTCGAGTACTTGGAGCAGGAATTGGATTTGTCAGTCAAAACACTGAATAAATTAACTGCAGATATAAAAGCCTTAGAAACGAAATTGGAAAATTTGAATAAAAAGTATGCAGACTCTATGAAAGAAAAACAGCTTTTGACGGAAATGATGCAACAGGCTCAAAGGAGACTGGTGGGTATAAAAATTGTTCGTGTAAATTTTACCTGTAAATAATTTTTATTCAGCCCTTTTGTCTATCAAAGCAGCGGTTATTTGATTATCAAAAAAATAGTTAAGTTAAATACAATTTACAGGTTGCTGCTAACAAATTAATTACTGGTTTAAGTTCTGAAAGAGAACGTTGGGGTGAAGATCTTAAAAGATTTGGAGAAGAGCAGTTACTACTTGTAGGAACATGTTTAATAAGTGCCCCCTTCTTGGCATATACGGGCGCATTTACTTTTGAATTTAGAAAAACAATGGTTATGGATGATTGGCTCCAAGATCTTATTGATCGAGGGATACCAATATCCCTACCATTTCAAATTGATAAGGTCCTAACGTCTGAAGTGGAAGTTTCTACTTGGACTTCCGAAGGACTTCCCCCCGACGAGTTATCGGTACAAAACGGAATTCTAACAACTAGAGCCTCAAGATTTCCTTTATGTATAGATCCGCAACAGCAGGCGTTGAGTTGGATTAAAAAACGAGAGGCCAAGAGAAATTTGAAAATCCTTTCTTTTAATGACCCAGACTTTTTAAAGCAACTGGAAATGGCGATAATGTATGGAGTACCAGTACTTTTTCAGGACGTCGATGACTACATTGATCCTGTAATTGATGAAATCTTACAGAAAAATATTCGTGTTGTCTCTGGCCGGAAATTCTTTCTTCTCGGTGACAAAGAAGTAGATTATGATCCTAATTTTACTATGTACCTCACGACAAAGTTTGCCAATCCTAAATTCGATCCGGCCGTATATGCCAAGGCGATGGTAATCAATTACACTGTAACTGAATTGGGATTGGAAGATCAGCTACTCAGCGTAGTCGTTCGGTCAGAAAGACCCGATTTGGAACAAATGCGGGAGACCCTGATAGCGACAACAAGCGAGAACAAGCAGCTCCTGCAGCAACTTGAGGACTCGCTACTTCTGGAGCTCGCTACATCCACGGGAAATATGTTGGACAACCAAGAACTTATTTCAACGTTGGAGAATACAAAGGTTAAGGCAGAGGAAATTATGGAGAAATTAAAACTTTCGATATCAACGACAAAGGTAAGAAGAATATCATCGAAACATTATTAATTGTTGTTGTTGTCGATAAGTACTCGTATCGTGAAATGAAAAATTCTTTCAAAAGGCTGCTTATGTCTATAAGAAAGGAAAGTCCTTCAATTTCAGCAAAGTATATTTTCATGACGTTTTAATTCTAATGTAATTTCACAATATGCCCCTTATTGAGAAGTAACGTCACTTTGAAATATGAACAAAATCTAGTTTATACCCTTTTTGCTACACATATAACATATCTAAGCTACGTTCAGAATGTTACCAACAAACTTGATCTGAAATAAAAAGCTATGTAACGTCATTTTTTATAAAATATGATACTATATTTTGTCAACATTTCAAAGCAGTCTCATAGAAGTTGTAGTTGTTCTGCTAAACACATCGAACATTGTGAAAGCGATTTGAGTTATCTACCATTTTGAATTTTACGTTCCTAAATAAATTACCTTACTCTAAAGAATAACACTTCAAATAACATAGGGTTTTTCTTTAAATTAAAAAAATACTCCCTACGGAACACACCTTATCGTTTACAATTAGATAGCAGTATATTTTCGGGTGCCTGACACCAAGACAAAAATTATCGAAATAAAAGTATCACCGAGCATTGACTTCTATTAAATTTTGTTGATTTATTCAAAAAACACAGGACATAGAGAGGCTCCGGGATGGGTATCGACCAGCAGCGAGACGTGGTGCTGTTCTTTTCTTTGCCCTTGCCGACATGTCTGTCGTGAACAACATGTACCAGTATTCTCTGGTCGCCTACTTGGACGTCTTCACCTTCTCCTTGAGGAAGTCTGTTCCTGACACAGTACTTAGCAAGCGATTGAATAATATCATAAAAACCCTCACGGAAAATGTATATAACTACGTTTGCACGGGCATCTTCGAGCGTCACAAGCTGCTCTTTTCTTTTCAAATAACCGCCAAGCTACAAGTAAGCGAAGGTGCCGTTAGCCAAATGGAAGTAGATTTCTTCATCAAAGGATCCGTGAGCCTCGCAAGAAGCGAACGACCTAGACCCGCCAAGTGGATAACAGAGAATGGCTGGGAGGATATCATGAAGCTCTCAACGGAATTCCCTGAGAGCTTCGCAGAGCTACCTGAGCATATCGAGAAAAACATATCAGATTGGAAAGATGTAGGTTAAAGTTCTCTTTGTAAGCAGCAGATAAAGCCTACTATAATGCTACTTTCCACAGTGGTATGACCTTGAGTCTCCAGAGGAATCCGAGTGTCCAGGCGAGTTTAATAGAAAGTGCAAGCGATTCGAGGTATGTTTAGCAAGTAGTGTTTAAACTGATGCAATTTAACGCAAAACCTTTTAAGCTTCGATATCTAGAAAGAACCCATTTTAGATATATGAAAATTGTTTGGCATATTTCGTTAATTATGGTTGTAGAATTGTTATGCATAATCCTTGTATTACTGTTGATACACACATGTATGGTTTGATATGTCTAAGGTCAAAATGTAAAGTGATTTAAAAGGAATTATTTATTTAGGCTTTTTTGTTTCATAATGATATAATTCATAGTAAAAAGTTTTGTTTTTGGTAGATTTGAAGACGCTCAGACATTTTCAGTAAAGAATTTCCTTTAGATGCTAATGTTCCTGAGATGCTTTCGAATTGACCGGGTGTACCGCAGTATCATTTCTTACATTACCGACATAATGGGAGAGTTCTACGTCACCCCGCCCGTCATCAGCTTTGAGGCTATTTACGAACAAACGACCGCAACCATTCCCGTGGTCTTTATTTTGAGTCCTGGTTCGGATCCCACTAACGAATTACTGAGACTGGTCCAACTCTATGGGGGCGGACTAGCCAACTTCAGGCACATATCTCTGGGTCAAGGACAAGAAAAAGTAAATATGCTTTTAATAGCTCCAAACTAATAATTTAAATACTTTTGCTTTCTTAATAGGCTGCTTTAGAATTGTTAGACGCAACAGTTTCACAAGGACAGTGGCTTATGCTGCAAAACGGACACTTGCTGATAAGTTTTATCCGCTCCCTTGAAAAGATGCTGGATCGAATTGAGGATCCACATCCTGATTTCAGACTTTGGATAACGACTGATCCCACCCCAGCGTTTCCTATTGGTATCCTCCAACAGTCCCTCAAGGGTATGTGCTTTATTTCTTATTGTAGTATATCACCTTTAATCTACCATAACTAATTTCAATTTCGATTTCTATCTTTCACAGTTGTAACTGAACCACCGAATGGTTTGAAATTGAATTTGCGCTCCACTTTTTTCAAATTACAGGATGAAAAATTGGTCTCGTGCAGCCATAAAGCGTTTAGGCCTTTAATCTACGTGCTGGCCTTCTTTCACGCGGTGGTCCAAGTAATTCTAATTTCACAATTTGTGTTATGAGTCCCAGCCCGGTTAACTTAAAGACGACGTTGTTGTGGCATGTCAAACTATTTAGTGCCACACATACTTCATTTGCCTAGCTGGGGCTTGTTTACGAATTGTCATCCTCTTTTCTCAACACTTTTCCTTTTGTGTGAATAGGAGCGGAGAAAATACGACAAATTAGGGTGGAACATCTGTTACGACTTCAACGAAGCGGACTTTGAGGTGTGCGTCGAAATCCTCCAGACCTACTTGAGCAAGGCCGTACAGGCGAAAGAGAAGAATATCACATGGAAGAGCTTGAAATACCTTATCGGAGAGGTTAGTAATTTTAAAATACACTGACTTTTAAACAATGAAAAGGATACTCATCATAATACGAGAAATGAAAGTTCCCCAAAAAATAAAATTATTTTATTGAAGGTAAAGAAACGTAGAGTGAATCTATTACCTTCTAGCTCCTAACAACATTAACAACGATGATACATATAATAAAATTGTAAGGGGCCGATTTTTGTACATCTGCAAATATATAAGAAAAAATATTTTTCGAGACTATGTAAACACAATAGAAGCCAAAATAATATTTAGGAAACTCCACATGTCTATGTACGCATCACAAAAGAACTACTGGACGAAATTTTGATAAAAGTACTAGTAGTAATTTATGACTCCGATCAACACCTAGGATAGTTTTTATAAGGGCCCCAACTTATTCCTTTTGTCGTCCTTTCGTCGTCCTTTCGCATCTTAACGTTTTAACGCTTTTATTTAATTTACAAAAATGTTAAAAATAATAAACAGGACCTGTAATTTCATGTAGGTGCTTTTTCTTTTCTTTTGAAGAAATGGAAGCCGATATAAGTTTTTTGTTATAGTTTGGATATTTTTGATCCAGTTTATGATTGTTGTTATTTTCTGATATCTGCAGAAGGCGCTGTTTAATTTGATATTCCATTTTTCTGGGTTCGTAAAATTTGGAATTTTGATCCTAAAAAAAACATAGGCTTTACCAACCCCTTGAAATGTTTTCGATCAATTTGACATGACCTCTTTTCACGTCCATGAAAGTGGACTCACAGAGTTCCTCGGATTGAACTTTGAACATGCGGAAAATGCGAGTTTTGGCCCATTTTTTAACAATTATAATGTGTTTTCATTTTCTTTTAAATTTTTACTAGTAACTCTCTTCCAAACATGTCCGATGCTATTTTGATTCCTTTATTTTTATAAAGTGTGTATGAAGTCCTGGACACAGGAAAAAAGTAATAATAAAAATGAATGCCTGCCTATTTTCAAATAAAAGTTTAAAAAATTTTCAAATTGCTTTTAAATGTTGGATGATACGTTTTATTTTCAAGCAACGATTTGTATTTATGCTTCGATTCCTTTTATATACACACAATTTCAATTCTTGGTGGTACATTTTACAAAATGTTCGCGGAAATAAAATATTTGAAACCCGGTATGTATTAAAGTAATATTCATAAACATAAACATTTTTATAAATCTAATTTCTTTCTCTTAATAATAATGAATAACAATTAAATTGATATCTGTTTATTATTGCGTGATTTTCCTTAATCAAGTACGTAAACAAACAAAAATTCCACTTGTTGTCATGTGAGCCAATTTATTTCATGTCGTTGGTAATTAAGACTGTACTTTCGCGAACAGGTAATGTATGGTGGTCGTGTAATTGATGACTTCGATCGAAGAATCGTTCGCGTCTACATGGATGAGTACATGGGAGACTTTCTGTTCGACACGTTCCAACCATTCCACTTCTATCATGACGAAAATGTCAGCTATACAATCCCAATGCAAGCCGAAAGTCAGGAAGAATTTATAGGTAACATCCCAATAATCTGTTAAAATGTGTAACAATATTTCTTATAAATAAAATATACGCAGAGCACATAGAAGCATTGCCACTAGTGAACACACCGGACGTCTTTGGGCTCCATCCGAATGCGGAAATTGGCTACTACACTCAGGCAACGAGGGAAATTTGGTCGCACCTGATTGACCTTCAGCCGCAGACAGGTAGCTTCGGATAACACCCGCACAGTCTTTTATAGGGCTATATAAGTCTAGAATTTCAATTTTATGCTTTTCGCTTATTAGTGCGGAAAGCCAAAAAAATCAAAGACCCTCAAAATACCACCATTTGGCAAACTTCTAGATATATGTAGCCTATTTTTTACCGTTGTACACTATATAAACATGGTATACACTTTATCCACTCTTTACACGCATCAGTTAGAGTATTGGATCCGGATTCGGGTAATTAACATTAAAATTATAATTTTACTAGGTCAAAAATTTGATAAAACCTCTCTGATTCGTCGTCATAAACGTGATTTTCAGGTAGCGCAAGTGGAGGGATTAGTCGGGATGATTTCATTGATACTGTGGCCGCGGAAATTCTCTCAAAACTTCCTCCAATCTTCGAAGTGTGGCGAGTGAAGAAGGCCACGCAGATGAATATCACGCCCACCTCCATCGTCCTGCTACAGGAACTGGAACGGTTTAACTTGCTTCTTGCACGTATGAAGAAAACTTGCGAGCTTCTACGAAAGGTGAGTACCTGTTGTGTACCTGTGTATCTGTTTCTGTCTTCACCTCCAAGGCCAACTTTTTTTACTGGTCCTGATGCGAGTTTTTTTTTTTTTTTGCTTTTTAATTAATTTTTTCGCGATGTAATTAAGGTCTTTGATTAAAGCGCGAACAATTAGGAATTTTGCAGCTTGTGAAATTTCCCGAAATTATCTGAGGTGCGTAGAAACTTTTCGAATTTTCTAAAGTAATGGCTAAGAGCCCCCATAAGGAGCATTTGCAAAGGCCACTCGACTTCTTGCTTTAGAATAACTTTTGTTTGTAAACTTCCTTAAGTCTGCTAAAGCTGATAGAGGGCTCAATGAAATTGAATTTGATGTATTCTCAGATGGGCAAAGTATGTACTTCGACGTGTTCTGCCAAAATGGTAATAGCTGAAGTTAATGAATTAGGGGTTTCTCTTATACCAAAATAATCAGTAAAAGTTCAAAAATGCTGTACCGCCTTCATAACTTGATGTGACTTTTACGACCATTTGGTGGAACATAAAACTACAAGTATTTTTACTCCTCCAAATATTGCTCGTATTGCGCACCTTATTTTTCTTTTACCTATACTTGGGACCTTTATGTACCCTTAAAATTGCGGAGACAAAAACAAACGCAGAATAATTTCTTGTGACATAACAATAAATAAAGGTAAAATTGAAAAGTAGTAACAAATAACCTTACTTAATTTTTGGTTTTTAAATTATTTCTGCATCTGATAACAATATTTTACCTTTTTGGCAGGCAATTGCCGGTGAAATTGGAATGGACGCGGTGTTGGAGAGTGTTGGGAATGCCCTGTTCAATGGACAATTGCCAAGGGTTTGGCGAGTTTTGGCCCCAGCAACATGTAAGGCGTTGGGCTCATGGATGGACCATTTGTTGGTAATTTTCCCACCGCAATAAATCTAAGAATGCTTTCATATATTACAAGCTTGTAATTAAATTATTTGCGCTATCTCACTTTGTACAATTTCCTCTACACCGGTGTACTGTACAATCCACTTCTGGGACATGTTTGGATGATTTCTATTGCAAATTTCGTCTGTGGTGAATGGACACTGCAAACTCTAAAACCTTATTTCTGGCATGCCGTACCCAGAAAAGAGCAACACAGTACAAGTTTTGGTCGATATCTGGTGATCCCCTGGTAATGTGGCTGTCCGGCCTGCATATCCCGGAGAGCTACCTCACGGCTCTGGTACAAGTAAGCAATTGATTTTGTTTGCAAAATTCTGGCTTAATACTGTACTTAATGAATGCTAAATGTGCTCTCTAGATGGCCTGTCGCAAAAATGGCTGGCCATTGGATAAATCCACTCTGTACACCCGTGTCACCCAGTTTACAGACCCTGATGATATCGAAGCGCGACCTCCAACGGTACAGTAAACATTCACCTGTCCACAGCTGACACCGCGGGGGAATGCAAATGCTTATTATGAATTTCGTTTGACTTTCAGGGCTGCTACATTCACGGTCTCTACCTCGAAGGGGCTGGATGGGATTTGCAAGCCAATGAACTGAGACGCTCTCACCCTAAAGTGCTGGTAGAAGATCTACCAATCCTCTCTGTGGTTCCCATAGAAGTTCACAGGCTTAAATTACAAGTAAATGCCTGAATGTATTTGGCAACATTTTTCCCTTAATTAATTTCATCACTAGAATACTTTTCGCGCTCCGGTGTATACGACATCATTAAGACGAAACGCTATGGGCGTTGGTCTGGTGTTTGAAGCTGACTTAAGGACAACACAGCACTTGAGCCATTGGGTACTACAAGGCGTTTGTTTAACTATGAACAGGGACTAAGAAAATTCCTATTGGAATTTAAATACAGTCTTTAATAAACAAAATGTTTGCCTGTGTACCATTTTAAAAAATAACAAATTAATACATTCTTTCTAATGAATTTATATATTCAGAAGCTGAAATAAATTTATGACTACTATAAACATTAATGGATGTTTAAAAAAAAGTAATGTGTTTTCCTTTCTTATTGGAAAGTATGCAAATGTCGGTATATAAAAGAGAATTATTTTACATCAAGTGGCATTGAGTGATTTTTTCATGAACATTTTATCCAAATTCATATTTTATTAAATTTCTTTGATTAAGGTGTGAATATTGTTAGGTATAACATAACACCTTGATGTTTTATTGTAGATATGCTAAATTGGAGCAAAATACTTTTCTTAAGAGGTCGTCCTGCTTTCATAATTTAAATACTGTTTTATTCTTATCTTATTACTAAACTATGCCATTAATTGAAGTAGGATTAGCACAAATTAATGAAAATTGCTTGATATTAAATATAAGTTACTAGGTACTTTTAAAACAAAACTTGAAATAGGAATTTTATATAAAATCTTGCCAACTAGATAAAGTTAACATAAGGAATAAAAGCTTCCCTGGGATATTTGAAGCTTTCCTATGGACATGGGCAGCACTCTCTTAAGAGAAACTTTGTTTGCTAGTCCCAGAAAACAAAGTCAATACCTCAGTAAATGCCAAAATAGTGGGAAAAATCGATATTTTGCACGGGAGTGACGAGCAATACATCATATTAAAGTTTATAAATTTCTGTACCGACAATTGACTGACAATGCTGAACTGAATTCTAATAATTTTACTTTCGTTATAAAAAATGGAAGATAGTGGGATAGATAGTGAAGACAAGGTTCGTTTTTCTGTTACTGTTTGGTAATCTTTAATGAAGTGTTTACAAACAAAAAACATATGTTATTTTGTAGGTAAAGGAAATTCATGGGAGTGATGAGGACTCGCCGAATAATTTGGAAGTAGTTTTCAAAGGACTTGGACATAAAAGTAACACAGCAGAGAAAGAGCACATTTCGCCAGAAAGACGAGATAATCTTAGCTCTTGTAAAATACTCCAACGAAAGTTGGAACTTAAAGTAGAACGTGCCAAAAGAAATTACAATCAGTTCCAAGAAGAAAATGTACATTTGTACATTTCAAAAAAGAAAATTATGTGAACGTATGTTTTAACTTTCAGGCGAAGAAAACAAAGTCTTCCAATTTAATTCCAATCAATAGATTACAAATCCCTGGGTATTCGGAAAACCAACCTTTAGTAGATTATAAATCTGAGAGGTATACTGGAGAAATTTTCATGTGGAAATTTATCAACAATTATTAAATTTCAGTGATGACGGTGACGAAATATCTTTTTTTCCAGCAAAATCAAAAAGTACTAGGAAGCAGGAATTAACCGACACGTTTAGCATACAAGAAATGACGATAGAGTCAGACAATTCCGATGATAGCGAATCACAGAACCTCGAGCTCCTGCCACCTTCGTCAAATAGAAGGTTTCTAGATAAATTATTAAATTGCTTTTACTGTTGTGACAGCACCTCGTAATACAAATTAACCTATGCAATAACGTCTTATTATGAACTCTGACGGTGAGCATTCTTCGTAATTTCCTTCTTAAGATTTTTACAATAGCTCAACGAAAATAGCCGAGCTTTTTATTGTTGCGCACAAATTTGTTCATCCATTCTACGGGTAGTAAACAAAGGCTTATTCAATATCTAACGAAAATGTAAAAGTTTTGTTTATTAAATAATTTTATCTGAAAGTGATTACTGCCTCAGTCCCTGTTTCTGAGAACTACGTTTTTACCCAATATAATCAAAACTGAAAATTATACCTTTTGCCTTAAAAGCCGCTTTCATCGAAAACTAATTTATCAAAAGCAAGTTCACACAAAATAAAATTCCATTTTTAACATAATTTTCAAACTGTTCTATTTACAAAAATAAACATTATATTACAATTACTGCTGTTAAAGTTGGGGAAATTTGATTGAAGACTTCCCGCTCGCTTCACTTTAGTAACTTTTAACCTAGCACACGCTACATTGTAGGAATTGCGAATTGGTCCAAACGTTTCGGAATATTTAAAGCCATTTAGAAAACCAATGTACATTTTAGTATACATCATGTTGTATAATCTTGTGTTTATCCCCTTTCAAAGAACACATACGTCAATTATAATAAATAGGAACAAAGTAATTGTCTTAAAAATATGATAAAAGTAAACAAATGGTATTTCTACTGCGATCGAAATTAATATGACTAAGTAAAAGGAGGGTGGAAAAAGGGGGAATAGAACGTCTAAAATTAGCAAATCTCGTTTGCAATATTGACTTTCGGCGTCTTCAAGGAGCGCGTTTGCGACTCTGATGGTATCTTTACCTATAGTTAACGAGCGCGTTCGGATGTGCACTAGGTAGTTGGCCTGCTAGTGTACACGATCTACAGCAGAATTTCGCATAGAATGGATTCGAGTTGCAGTATTTTCCCTTTACAATAAGGGCGCAATTTGCGAAGAACTGGTTGTCCACACAGTCGGGATGGACATATACACCTGAAAAGGAAATATGAATTACAAATACTTTTTTCGTCTTCTTTTTATATGGATCACCTTCTATAGTTATCAATTCCTTGTGGCTATTATAGCCCAAATTATTTTGGGCAACACAAGAGTAATGAGCAGTATCTTCAGACGTTACTCCATAAACGACTAGTCTGTGGGGTTGCTCTGTGAAGTTAAGAATGAGGAATTATATGTGTCAAGTTTATTTTTTCGTATTTACCTGTAATTTGCACTCTTGCAGATGGCTTTACTTCATCGTCATTCTTGTACCAGGTTACGTTCGGGGTCGGATATCCGTCCACTTCACAATTTAGAACCAAGTCAGATCCCACAGCATATGTATTGCTTTCATCAGGTTTTAGCAGAGCAGTTGGAGGTACTAAATACAAGAAAACAAAGCATCGTGTATATTTCTTTAGTGCAATTTTATGATATAGGTAAGTATATATACATATGTATATAACCCTCATACAACAAGGAAGTCCGAATTTAAAAATTGATACGTGACAATTGTTCAGATTATAAAGATAATATTCTTTCCTTTATCTTTTATAAATGTTCTTTAAAATTATTATAACATAGATGCTATAAGAGATTATTCCGCTGCGACTGGTTGCAAAGCAGTGAAATGTGTAGGAATTAATTAGAAATTTTAAAAATATCGACAAAGACCTTGACTGTTACTGAAGAATTCAATTCCGCAATAGTACATGTTACACCGTAATTTCTAGCTATTTTCTATCTCAATTTCTATCTTAATTTTCGCAATAAGTTTTCAAATTTTAAATATACGATTTTGTGGATAGAAATTGTCGTGTTTACACTTTTTTTAAAATTTCAAACTACTTTATATAAGCATGTCATGCAAGATTTATTAATTACAAATTGCAATTTGCTTTTTACGGAGATTTCTTAAAATTAACTTTTTTCAAGAAAATTTTATTCAATTTTCATGCTCTTAGTAAGCAGAAAAAAATCTTAGAAATAGAAACCTTATTTTTAAAAAACCAATATGTAATAGAAAATAAAGAAAAGATCCAACCACTTACCGGAAGGACGTGCAGGTGGTGGTACAAAAGGAATGTAATAAGATGTAGTAGGTCTATAAGGTCGGGTTGGTCTATAAGGATAGGAAGGAATAGTTCGTGGAGTAGTTGTAGCTGTAGGTGGCTCAACAATATATTTCAGATATTTCTCATCCTCCTTATTTGTAACATGCACTGGTCCTATAGCTTTTATTGTAGTTGTAATGGAGGTAGGCCGTCCATGCCCAGCCCAGGCTTCACAAGTGTATGTACCCAAATCAGAAAGCTGAACACTACGGAACGCCAAAGAATAGTCCCGGTTAACTTCAGAACGTGCTGATTTTAGAGGCAAACGATTCTTTCCACGCCACCAGGTGACAACAGGTTTAGGATGACCACCGGCCGGACAACGTAAGCTTGCCGGTTGGCGTAGAGTAACTATTATTGTGCTATTTTTCGGACCAATAATGTAGGCATCAATAGGTTTAGGCTCTGTTAGAGTCATGCAGGAAAGTAGAAAACACCAAACATGCGCAAGAAGAGAAAGTGTGCAAAAATCATAAATCAGAAAGTTAGTGACCACAACCATTTAAAATGTAATAGAAATTATAGTATACTCACCGGAAACTTGAAGTTTTACTTCTCTTTGAACTGGGGCACCTAAACCATTGTTGGCAACGCAAACGTACGTGCCACTGTCGGATCTGTGTACTTGAACAATCGTGAGATCACCGCCTGAAGTAAGGATATATCTTCCTTGATTGGTATTAATCTGGAAGGCATTGATAAAACTAAGTTGTACGATGCAAATTTACTATCCAACTTACGACGAGCTTTCCCTTTCGCCATGTAATCGTTGGCGGTGGATTTCCCGTAGCGAAACAACGGAGAACCGCCATACCTCCTGCAGGTGTATCTACGTCAATTTCGTTTTGAGGTTTACTTTCTAACATCGCCGCGCGATCGCCTGGATAAACAACTGGAGGAGGTACAGTTGTAGTTTGGGTCTCAGCTGAAAGAACACAAACATAGCCACAACCATCATAGCAACATTTACTATCTCCTCTGCAGTCGGCATCTGTGTAACACTCTCTGTCACATCGGGATGAGTTCGATAAGGTTGGACATTCGCCAGGCTTGTTATTGAGCCTACAAACTGGGGCAAATGTCGTCCCAGAAGACAGGTCTTGAGCAAAATCAACAGCGCAGCTGTAACCTTCGGGACACTTGTATTCAGCACAAGGATTTTCACATTCACATCTCTCGCATCCATCAGCTCCGTAAGACCTCTGAACACCATATGGACAATGTAAGGTCCTGCATTGTTCAGTGAACGTCTCACATAAGTCTGGTCCAACAGTGCGCATTTCGCTCGAATCAACTTGAGGTCTAGTATCATTCGGATCTAGAGAAAACCAATATAAATCAAATACATTGCAACGCGAAGAAAATTGACCAAAGTCCTTAATACTAATTTTACATCTAATAGTGCCATAAGGTGCATTTTTTGAAATTTCATTTTCAAAGAGTGCAAAAAGATTAAAAGTGCGTTTTTGTGCATTGTGCAAATTTCAAGAAGACCAATTAGCTTACAACAATGGTCCATGCAAGCCTCAAACGACCTGAAATTATTTTGATTCCCTGTACAACCATAGTAAATAAATGCAAAACATGTTCCGATATCATCGTTATAGTACCACCTCCTCCATGATATTTCATTTCCACCGCACTTTCCATTGTCGACAGGTAAATAGCAAATAGCTATTAATAAAAAATTCATAAAAAATTTGGATCGGTTTTTACTCCTGCCGGAAATTTTCTTTCTGTTTATTACCTCGACCGTTCGGATTTATCGGTTCCTCTCGAGCAATACAGACAGACTCACATTCTTGCTGTGATGCAAATCTGTTTCCAGAGCCCTCGCATCCACTATAATCGAATGACAGACATACTCTTTTGTTTGGATTATAGTAATAGAGGGTTTGCCACTGGTGACAACGGCCAGGCCTAACTGGCTCATGGCAAACGTCTGACATGTACGATTTAGTAAAGCCAAAAAAATGTGCTGTGAAAATATATCTTACCAACTCCTTTGTATTTGCCGCATTGTCGTTCACACTGTTCTTGCGACTCGAAGCGATTTCTGTTGCCGTTGCAGCCTGTGTAGTAGAAAGCCTCGCAAGTGCTTCTTTCGTTGTTGTAGAACCATGATAAAATGTTGTCATTACAATTTCCAGCTTCCAATGGCTCCGAACACTGGAAATACATTAAGCTTAGCAACACTCCTATGTATATCGTTCCTGTGTTAAATTAATTTGTTCACCAATAGCTTGCAGTACTTACATAGTCAATAGACTGAGGCGGTTCTGTCCTAACTGGTTCTTCAGGCTGAGGAGAGCTGCAGAATTCCAGACATTCCTGTTCCGTAAAGAAGTTATTGCGATTTCCTCGGCAGCCGCTGAATTCGAATTCGTGGCAGCGAGCAGTACGTTCGTCAAAGTACCACCGTGTGGTGTTACTGTCACATGCACCATAGAGCGGTCTAAGTGAACATGTGGCTTGGACATGACCGCAATAGTGTTCACACTCTGTCTCCGAATTAAAGTTATTTGCGTTTCCATCACACCCACCATAAGCGAATTGGTCGCAAATACCATCATTATGATTATAGTACCATCTTCCTTGATAGTCTCTACAACTGCCTGGGTCTGGTCTCAGGAAACAGAACTCTGATTGGAATTCAGTCTCTGGACCAGGCTCAGGTCGACCCGATTCAGGTGGTTGTTTAGCCGGTGCTGGTGGTGGTAACTCCGGTTCCTCTTTACGTTCACATCGACGCAGACAATCATCTTCTTCAATGAAATTGTTCTGATTACCACCACAGCCTCCATAATAGAAAAGTCTACAACGTTCCTCCTTAGTATCATAGTACCATCTTTCTGTGTAATTTTGGCATTCTCCAATTTCTGCGGGAATCTCGCATATGTCCTTAGCTGAATATTAAAAAAATCGTTAGAAGACTTAAAATTACACCATTCGTAGAACATCTAAAGCCTCACCAATTTGTATGGGACACCGTTCCTCGCACTGTTCCAAGCTAATATAATTGTTTTTATTACCACCACAACCAGAGTAATAGAAAGGCATGCACTTTTGCTCAGATTCAGAATAGTGCCAGCGAGCCAATTGACCACCACAATCACCAGTTTCTTTTGGAAATGCGCAGCTTTCTAAATTTTTTTTTTTTGCGAAAACAGATAAAGCAAGCAAGTTAGATAGACCAAAAGGAAATCTTATTCTAAGGTTAAAAAGGGCAGACCAAAACCACATTTCTCGTAAATCATAGAAATGCAAAACATGCAACAACAAAACTTTTTAGCAAACCTCTATGTACTCCGGGCTTCTTGCAATGATAGTTGCAGGCATGTTCTGTCGCATAGTTGTTCTTGTTTCCTTTACATCCTCCGTATGTGAATGGTCGACAAACATCGGTCTCGTTGTCGTAAAACCATCGTTCAAAGTTTCCATTGCATGGTCCACTGTCCACAGGTTGTTCACAAGGCACTGGAACATTAAAATCTTAGATAACGAGATTCTTTACTAATACTCATTAAATTTTACTAAAAGGGAGTTCGAACTACATCTTGCCTTAATTGCTATTAATTAAATAGCAATTTATTTTCAATTTTAAATTTCAAAATAACTTACACAAGCTTTCATCAACGGCGCAAGCAGCTTGACACTCTTGTAGTGTTTCAAATCTATTTGTGTTACCAAAGCATCCACCGTAGTTGAATTCATTGCAACTACCTCTCTCTGAGTCGTAGTAAAACTTCTTGTAGAAGCCAGTACAAGGTCCAGGGCTTCTTGGAAGTAGACAAGTCTCTTTTCCTTTGTAATCCTCACACATGCTCTTGCACTCCTCAAGAGTGTCGAATCGGTTGCCATTACCATCGCAGCCTCCGTACCAGAACTTGACGCAAGCTCCGTAAACGGTGTCGAAGAAGTACTTAACTGTAAAGTTATTGCAAGGACCAAGATCTTTAGCTAGAGCGCAAGATTTTTGAACAGGTTCTTGAACATTTTCGCACCCTTCGAATTTTCGACCCTTAGCCTCAGTAACACCGTCAGGACAACAGCCAAATTTGCTTTCAGCGCAGGTGCAACCTTCAAAATTGGGACCCTTGGCGGCAGTAACTTCATCAGGGCAGCACTTGAACTCGGTTTGTGAACAATGACATCCATAGTTATGTGGACCTTGCTGAACAGTAACGCCATCAGGACAACATCCAAATTGGAAGGAATGGCAAGGACATCCAGCGAATTTTTCACCTTGGGCTGGTGTGAGCTTATCTGGACAACAACCGAATTGACTATACTGGCAGCCACATCCCTCATTGTTGTATCCCCTAGCTGCAGTTGCGTTGTCTGGACAACAACCATATGGAGAGTATATGCATTCACAGCCTTCTTGTTTAGGGCCTCTTGCTGGATTGATATTATCAGGACAGCAGCCATATGGCGTATTAAGGCAACAACCCTCACGATTGTATCCATGAGCAGGGGTTCTTCCATCCGGACAACATCCGAAGGGTTCTGTAAGACATCGTTCACAACCTGCTCCATCAGGACCAGTGGCTGAAGTCCTATTGTCTGGACAGCATCCATAGAGGGATTTCGAACAATCTTTTTCATCAATAATATCACAGCCTTGGAAGTTTTCTCCTTTGGCTTCAGTTTCTCCATCAGGACAGCATCCATACGTGGAGAATGAACACGACTTTTGAGGACCTGATGTGGTAGATAAGGGTTCTTCAGTCGAGCCTTCTGGTATTTCCGAAGTAGTTGTTCCTTCACAACCCATTCCTCCTGGACCACTTGCTTCAGAAACTCCATCCGGGCAACAGCCAAACTCATTAGTTTCGCATCCTCCAACAGTAGTTGTCGTTGTTGGTTCAGGACAACCCTCGTTATCTTCACCCTCGGCAGGCGTCCAATTATCTGGACAGCAGCCAAACAGAGTTTCTGCGCATTGAGACTTTGGACAACCTTGCTTGTTCTTGCCCTTAGCTGGTGATAAACCGTCAGGGCAACATCCATATTTGCTTTCTTCGCAAGTTTTAACAATTGGACAGCCTTCATCAAATGGTCCCTTTGCGGTTGTTGTTTTGTCTGGGCAACAACCAAACTCAGTCTCACTGCATGGCTTCTTCTTCTTCTTTGGTTTACACTTCCGAGGCTTTTGTTCACGTGAAATAGCTGCCTGCAAAGTATTGGGCGTCGTCAAGTCTTCTTCCCCTTCCGTAACATCAGAACCTTGTGTAGACCAGACATCGTAGTCAGTACTCTGCTCCAGTCCTGAGGTTGTTGTAACTTCAATAGTGGATTCTGTGGAGCCTAGTTCTTCTGTGCTTCCTGTTATCGTTGATCCCAACTCTTTTATGGTTCCAACTATTGTCGTCTGATCAATTGTTGATACCGTTGATCCAGTCTCTGTTATTTCAGTAACACTAGTTTCTTTTGTACTGCCTATTAATGCCGATCCAAACTCCTCTGTGCTTCCACTTGACACTGTGGATCCAGTTTCTGCGACTTCTGTAGTGCCTGATATAGTAGTTTTATCTGTGCTACCACTCAACGTTGAAGATTCAACTGTTGATTGAGTAGAACCGGGTTCTTCTGTGCTGCCTAAGACAGTAGACATAGCTTCCTCTGTGCTACTTGACACTGTTGATACAGTCTCTTCTGTAACAATTGTTTCAGTTTCATCTGTTGCAGAGCTTGCCTTTGTTATATCTGCAGTTTCAGTTGACTCAGAAGAAATAGATACTGTTAACACACTTACTTCAGTTGTTGCGCCTGTATCCCCAGATGAAACAGTATCTGAAGAAGTACTGCCACTTGAATCAGCAACACTTTCTGTCGTTGCTGATGAATCTGTCGATGCTGAACTGCTGTCTGTTGTAGAAAAGGTGCTTGAATCCGTAGTACTACTACCATCTGTTGTAGAGGATAAATCGGTGGTGCTTTCTGTTGGTGGAGTTGTGTCTGTTGTTGGTGTTGTGTCTGTTTCAGAAGATGTCGTTGTACCGGTTGAATCTGATGAGCTAGATTCTGTGCTGGAAGTTGAATCTGTTCCATCACTAGATGAATTTGAGGAGGATTCTGTTGATTTTTCTGAGGAATCAGTAGAAGACGAAGCATCTGTAGAAGATTCTGTACTATCTGATTCGCCAACACTAGTAGAACCACTCTGATCAGTAGAACTGTCAGTTGAGGCTGATGACTCTGTAGCTGAAGATGATGCTGCACTCGAATCTTCTGTTAGACCGCTAACAGAGGTTGTTGCATCACTAAAACCTTTGGAAGAAGCTTCTTCACTGATAGAGTCGGTTGATTCACTAGATTTAAATTCTGGCGATGTTGTTTGAGAAAAGTCAGTTGATCCAGATATATCGCTTTCGCTCGTATCCTGAACTGAAGAAGCGCCTTCACTAGTTGACTCACTAAACTTAAGTTCTGATGATGTTGTCCCTGGAAAATCAGTTGATCCAGATAGATCACTTTCACTCGTTTGGTCAATTGAAGTAGACCCAGTAAAATCACCACTTCCTTCAGTTGCGTCAGCACTTGTATCATCACCTGATCCTTCAACTGTTGATCCAGGAATGTCTGTAGAGGTATCGGTGGGAGTTGTATCAAGTTCAAAGCCAGTAGCATCGCTCATCATTAAGTCATCAGTAAGAAGTGTACTTTCCACAGTTGTTTTTCCATCGAGATCAATACCTTCACTAATCTTGAGATCAGCAGACAAACCTGGCGTGGTTAGAATATCTACATCAAATATGTCAGTTTCCTCCTCGCATTCTTCACTATCATCGTAGTCCTCTTCTATGGGTTTAGCAGTGCTATCGACTGGAATAATCTCATCCTCAGTGCATGGGTCAGGGTTGCATTTCTCTGATGTGAATTCTATTTTTTCAGGATCACAGTTATCAGCTGGTTTTCCATTTGCTAAGCAAAGAACTTCTCGAGTTCGCTCCCCACCTCCACAAGTCTTACTACATTTAGTCCATGGACCTACGAACCATTCACCTGGACATTTGTCGACTTCTGCCTCACAGTCCTTAGTACTCTCAGGTTTTTTTGCTGAATCACAATTCTTTTCCTCCGCAGGAGTTACAACACTGCCATCAAACTGTCCACAAATGACTATTCTGTCCTGAACCCCTTTGCCGCATTTTGCGGAGCACTCACTCCATTCTGATGTAAACCACTGGAACTTGCAAGGCTTAAAAGCGCAAGTCCTTGTAAGTTCTGGCTTTTCAGGAGGACAGAATGTATCATTGTAGACATTCCCAGCCTTAGAAGCACAAATAGCTGTTCTCGTTTCATGCGTCAGACCACATTTATCGCAACCACTCCACGCTGACGTGATCCAATCAACACCTTCACAAGGCTGTAGCATGCATTTCTTTTCAGATTCAGGTTTTTCCTCAGGACATTCATCATCACTCAGAACCTTTTTCTTTCCGCTTTCTTCTTTGAAGCAAGTTACTCTGCGAGTCTGCACGCCTTCACCGCATAATTTACTGCATGGCTTCCAGGGACCAGTGTGCCACTTTGGACATACACCGTCCTTGTTGCACTCCTGAATGGTAGCCGGTTTATTCCCAACTTGCTCAAGGCAGAACTCATCTTCAACGCTAGTGGCGACTCCATTGGAGTTAACCCTTTCACAGTGTACATCTCTCTCCTGTTTCCCCTCTGTACCACAGGGTTTCGAACACTTGCCCCACGGGCCTTCAACCCATTTAGGTGCGCATTCTTCATTTCCACACCTCTGCACCTTCGGAGGTTTCGTTGTTGAATCGCAAAGACTTTCATCAACCTCCTCTAGATTTAGCCGACTATTGCAGGTGACTGTCCTACTTTGAATGCCTCCCCCGCACGTCGCATTGCAGGGGGTAAACGCAGTGTAGGTCCAAGAGTATGTGTCTGGTTCAGCTGATTTTACAACATTTTCCGGAATACTATACTCGTACTTAATTCCGACATTTTTGTCCTGGTACAGCAAGACTATGTATATGGACTCTATTGTTGGCCCAATGCAGGTGAGATGGTCGGGGGCGGCAAAACCTTGAGGCCGTCTATCATAGTGCCACCATGAGCCTGCATAGAACATCGGACGTGGGAAATCGATCTTCCAATTTCCATTCAAATAATAGTGACCGGACAAATTTCTACAAGCGAAGTAGTTGTTCGAAGGTGCTACTTCGTAAATATCAATATTAGTGGCTCCAGCAGGTATCAGCAAAATGTCGTTGTAACCTAATTGAAATAAATATTATATGAAAAACTAAAATACATTTCAAGAGTAAAAGTTTAAATAGATTATGGTAAGCAAATTTTCTTTGAAATCGTAATTTACGTAAATTATATGCACTTCATCACAATAACTTTTATTGTGAAAGTTTAAAGGAATTGCTTATATAAATCATGCTTAAGTACATAATTATCTTACCAACTTGTAAATTATTCTTATCGAATTCTCCTGATACAGTTCGGCAAGAGCTTCCATCTCCAGCACACTTTCGGCACTTATCTTCTTTAGCGTCTGAACCAAGCATCATATCACACCCCACAGGTTCACATTTACCGTCCACACAAACGTCCAAAGACTGATCATTGCATTTGGTGCCGTCGATTACCTTCGCTTTATGTCTATAGTAGAAACGTTCTCCTTTTGGCATGCAGTTAAGTTCACATGGATTTGGGGCTTTCGTATATGGCACCCACTCGTACCGAATCCCGTCAAAGGGAACGTTATTAAATCGAGAGCACTGTTGCGATCGAAAATCAGGCTCATCTTCAGGGCAGTCCTAGAACAGGTAATAGTATCCATCGTATATATTTTCCAGTTTAGGTATACATCGAATTAATTCTGAACATGATACTTTAATTCATACAATTAAAAACTACAGTATACCTGTCAAATTATGAATAGCTGTATTCCATACATTATACACTATACACTATACAATACAAAAAAATTCAAATTTTATTGTCTGTAACATAAATTCCACTCTAACTCATTTAATTTTATATTGTATAATACAAGATATAAGATTTTTAAAACCTTCATTAAAAATGTAAATGTGTATTTTAAAATTTCCAAATTTTACTTGACATTACTTTGTAATGGATTAATTTAAAACGATCTTTAGTTACCTGCGTATTGCACGAATAATATTTTCTGTTTCCTCCCTTGCATTGTGGGGCGCCATTGGGTCTGCAAAAAAAGATATTGTAAAAATGTAACTTACTTTATAATATGACCCTACGCAAAATTATGGCATTCTCTAGTTTGATAGGCTACACCACCGCCACAAGATCTAGAACATTCGGACGGTGAACTCCAAGGGCCCCATTCATATGGATCTGACCCTTCTCCTCCTGGTATTATATAACTTTCTGGTAGGTATAGATGGGCTCCGTTTTGTCTTTTATGCCGTCTTCCATGCTGCCAATAAATAATGCTTATTATTCATAAATTAAACGAACAATGAAATTCATTACTCACATATCTACTTTGAGCCGAATGTGTAAAGAATGCTATTAGAAAAAATACCAAGGCCGTTGATCTGAAAGAATTTAAAGGAAATATGTAAGTATAAGGTGTCTACAAAAATGTGCAAGAAAATTTATAATTCTTGAGGTTTAGTCTATGAATGCGCGTGCACAGGAACACTACAAATAATTTGCGTGCACCTATATCTCGGCTGTGTGTCTTTCGTTGCGATTTATTTTCCTTCTCTGCAGCAAGACCTCGTCTGCATTTTAAAATTTACAAAACCTTGGAACACCTCGAAAGGTATACCTACGCCAATCCGGCAATCTCGAACTTCTGATCACTTTCAATTTCTATCGCTCGCGCCACTTGTTTATTTGGCTTAAGAAATATTTAATCCATCTGCCCGCGTTACTTCAGCATCTGGAAATGTATGTTCGAGTTCGAGCTTGAGATACGCCCATGATAGCGTCAAACATGAGAGTTCGATAAAATTAAAATTAGCAATGCGGCGACATCTTGTCTGTGTCATTCATCGAATTCATAATAAGCCGAGTGGCCACCTGTAAGTCATCGTCACAAATCGCGGGCACGTAGACTCTTACGAAGTTCTACCAATAAAATTATAAGCAATCTACGTCCACAAGACGTCGCCGGTAAGATGCAAAATTTGTCTTAGACGCCGCTTTACCTTGGTGGGAATCGGTGAAAGAGGGACTGGCTGATGTAGTCTTTTAGTTATAAACTTCTTCGTACCTTGTCGTGAGGGATTAAGTGCACCATTAATTTGTGTTTAACGGTGCCTAGCTACGACAGTCAGGTAACTCAATCCATAGTCCCGAGTTTACTTGGACTGCTAAGGTATTTATTGTCCGACTAACACTCCATTGGCCACTCTATATTCTCTCCCAATGAAATTTCAGTGTTTTCTTACTTATGGACTATTGCGAATAGGCAAGCTCCGTGTGTGGTCGGTCAGTTCACTGAAGAAACCACAACTCTATTTTGGTACACCGTTTCAGGTTTCATACTTACTTGAAGGAACTGTCTGTACAATTAACTTTCGGCTCATTTGTGCATCTTAAATGTAGATTTTGCATAACAAATCTAAATTTCACTAATTCCCTCCACTTGATGGAATCTTTAATAATACATCTTTGAAATTGTTCGTAGAGCTCTATTAAAATAACATGAATGGCAAGGAAGAACTTTGAACGCACCTTTAGAAAGTTGTTTTGATGAGATCACCACAACTGAAATACTAACAAAGGGCAAAGTATAACCGCTGCCGTCAGACTGAACTTGGTTCACAATTTCTAGACATTGACTGATAAATCTAGACCAAAGCCATCAAGGTGCAAGTTTTAGTTATAGTGGCGCCTAGCATATGATAAATTGTTTTTACCTTCATTCAACTGGTTTCTTTATGAAAAATTGACTATTTAATTTTTTTCAAAGTTTTTATGAGCAATAAGTAGTCATTAAATATTATCACAAAAACAATCCATTACTTTCTGTAAATCTACCACTGATAATTTTGTCTAGAATATCTAGAAAAAAACCCGAAATTAGCTAGTTTCCTTGTACTAAAATTTCTCTTTCTCTACAATTACTGATCTCTATAATATTTTTCTTAATTCTAGCAGTATATTTTCTATATTTGCCCCTTTCAAAGTTTAAATTGTCTTTGTATTTTTCTTTTCTAAATTTTAAAAATCAGTTAAGGAATTTTAGTTTTCCATGTCAGGGATATTATATTAGGTATGTTGAACCTGAAATTTTACTAGGGTTTAATGGGATCTGTGTGCTCTCTAAGGATTAATATTTTCAAAAAGGTGCACTTAATCGAATAACTTTTTGAGGAGTTGCTCACTCGAAATGCTTCATAATTTTCAAATCTATGTTTTTCACGTATAATATTACATTTTCAAGATTTAAAACTATACCATCACAATTACTTTAATAAGTAGCTATTGCACTATCGACATGATTTCCCAATTTTCAAATTGGTGTGGTCTTATTCTTGTATTTTATTAAACCTTTATTTAGCTAGCTTTCGGCAAAAATTACAAACGCTTTCATTAAAGGGGTAAACACTAGATTTCTCAATGGTTTGAATTTCAATGGGCCAGTGAGTAATGTTAGATTAACGCCGCCCTGTCCAGAATAGTTTCTGACCAAAAATAGCCACAACGTCCATGCCAATTTGTAAATGAAGACCTGGCAGGTAGCAACGCCGAACAAGAATAACAGAGAGCCAATTAGATTGACTCGAAAGGAAACACTTCCGCCACTATAAATACAACGATCGTCAGCAGTTAAGCGCCAGTCCTCGCAAGAATACCTGAAGATATTCACACGGATCATGAATGGGCCAGCGTTGCTCATTGAACTCAGAATAGCGCGTTAGCGCCTGAGCCTCAAATCGGCAGCTGGATCAGGTTGCCCAGAAAGAAGAAGAAGCTATTTTGCGCAAAGCGCCCCATCGTTCAAAGATTGCTCCGAGAACTCCGACGGAGTCTAAATCTTTCTGCTTTGTGCTATGAATGATTATATCGGACAAACACTGGACAATTCATGGAACTCGCAGCATTTATCTGGGCAACACTTAACTTGCCAAATTCTATGAAAGCGAAGTGGTCCTTTACAGAGGTCCATAGTTTGGTTAAAGAAACACACAAAGCGTTGACGGAAGAACAAACAAATAATATACTTAAACAGAGCTCAGTGAATTGGCTATTGTTTGTAAGAGCACTAAATAAACAGATTATAATAGCTTATGAAAAACTTAGTCATATAAACTTTCGATGGGTTTTAAGAAGGACCACCCGATTAGAATATTAAATAAAAATTAGCAGAAATGAAAGAAAAATAAATGGTTCAATTGAAAATTATGACGAATGAATGCCTGGCCTGTGCTTTTATTCTTTGTTCCTCATAATGTTGTTAATATTCATTTCAGACAACATTTAACAAACGAAAATAATTTTTTTAACAAACTAACTAGAAACGACTTATTAGATGCTTTTATTATTTGTCGATTATTTAGTTGCTTTCTTGTTTAATTCCATACAAATTCATTTCCAAATAATCTTACAATTTGTATTTAATAAACGGTGATCCAACTATTTAGGGACCAAAAGTACAGTACTTTCAAGTCTTATATGCCATATATTGACATAAATTTTAATAGTGAAACATTCAAATTTAAGACGATTATTTTTTTAATTATTAATCTTGTTCAAACTTAAATTATTATTATTGATTTAATTTTAGCGATTTTTTAAGAGGGAAACGATAATTTTATATTTACAAAATTCCCAAATCTAATTTATCAAATAAGACGAATAAAAAAATGACAATTTTGAAAATATCAACAAAAAACAAAATTCGATTTAATTTTATTGCTTTTCTTAACCAACAATCTCCGTGAAAATAGCAAAACTTCTTTTCTTTGCGCATTTCCGAAAGCTCAGCATTTAGCCATTGAAATAAGTCAGACATTCATAAATATTTTATTCGCTCCAACTGTACTCGCATGAAGAATAAATTTCCCCTGACTGAAAACACACTCGCCATTTTTCGAGGTCTTTACACCTCATCTCAGAGTCAAGGCTGTGGCAGCATCTTGAACTTGTCGCCATGCTGCGGAAGGTTGAACATTTAGGTTTTGCGAAATTGTGGAAAGGTTGTCAGGTACTTTTATTACATTCTGCCGTGAAAGCTGATACTCGGTTTTGCTGCATGCGAAGCCAAAACAGGGCGTGAAGCAACATCTCTTCGGAGTAGATTGCTTTACTTTTGATATGAAGTAAAAGTAGCCAGCAGCTTAGCAACCGCAGCCTGAACTGGACAACTGAATTTTATTGTCGAAAAGTTCAACCCGGGTTAATTACTGGGCAGGAAGTCGACCAATAACCATGACAGGGTCCAGGGACAGAGACTCGATCGGATTTCTATAAATCATCCAGCGATGACCCAATTCTCACCCCTAATTGAATACCTTTGAAGGGTATCATCAAAGGTCTTAAATTATCGCCAATCCCTTGGCTGCCGTGTTAACAATTTGATTATCAGCAATATGATCCATCTGCAACTTCACCGAGTGAGTCGGCTTATATGCAATAACTCAACCTGTGCGAGCAATCGCCTTTACGTGCGCGGTCATCTTACTCTTATTGCTCTCTTGCTTTGTAGTCAAGACGTACAAGCCCTAATGACTTCCATCTTCACCAAGACTGCGATGATCCGTTAAGAAATATTTCAGATCTCATAATACGCAGCATCAAACGCACCTTCTTGACTGCGATGGCTTCGCATGAATAGGTGGAAAAGTGCCTTGTCTGGAGGAGATGAGTTCTCAAGAAAAATTAAGGTCCAGGCCTCGGAGCAATATCCAGAGTTAATAGACGTCCATGTCAAAGGGCGATGTTCAAGACATGCCTTTGGACATGCAACAAGGTTAAAGTGATTTCTTGTGAAGACCTGATGAATTCCTGAGGTTCTTTCCGCGGCTTGTTCATCTTCATCACAACGTACAGGTATTCCCAGCCAGAAGACTTTTCCCTGCTTGCATTCATGTCGGCTTAATTGTTTCCTCCCAAAGGTGCGAGCCGGTTTTACTCCATTTTCAGCAAGAAGAGATTTTTGCAATTTTTCTCTTCATCCTGGTATTTACAAGTAGCTCATTTGCATACATTAAGATGAGGTGTTAAGTTATTGCAGAAAATAAAAGAAACTGAACGTTCTTGTTTCATCTGCTTGAATCCCTGACATTGCTGTTAGCATTTTAAATTTACTCATTATTTATCATTTTATTTTTGTTTACTATTCCAAGAGCTTTTTGTATTCAATTCCGAAATAATTTCTATTACTGCTCTAAACTTTTGTCCAAAATAATTTTGAAAGTATCACTGAGAATAAAAATGATTTTCTTTGTAAATAAACGTTCAAGCAAAACTGAGGTAACGCATATTTTAACATCTTGACGTAACTATTCATAAATTTTGTCATGAACATGAGATTTAAATATTTAAATGTTGCATACTTCACAAAAACAAAATAAAATTATCTTTATTAAATCAAACTAATTAACATTTTAATCTTCACTTTATTTTTTATAAAATCATATTTTTTTGCCAAAATAGCAATTTTTAAAAAGTCTTTCCTGTTTGTAATGAAATCAACTAATCTGTGGAGAAATATTAAATTTAAATTAAATTTTGACGCCATTCATCAACTCTTTAACACTTTGTACATATGAAGACAGCAAAAATATTTAAGTATACTTCATAGTCAAACACATCCACTCAAATTCCGAAGAGTTGATTGCTAATATTTGAGTTGGACCATTTTTTCGATTAGCTGAGCCATTAGATAAAAGTGACTTCGGCATCTGGTTCCCACCGCTTAAATTGATAAATTTTCATATACGTTGATTTATTGAATAGAGTACATTTGTAATAGAAAGTTAAGTGATAACTTTCTAAAGTACATTCTTTAAAATTATTATTAAAACAAATATAGAAAAATTAGTTAGAGAATAAATTAAATTTAACTACAACGTTTTTAAAAGTAAAGGTGTATAAATTAATAAAAGGACAAATTAAAGTAAAAAAAAAGAAGTTTACATACTTGAAAACTTTTTTATTCTAAATAATAAATAGTAAATATATCTAGAGAAGGAGTCTGCATGTATGAAACTCTGTTGCTTTGAACGTAAGTATTTGCATACACCGGTTTTCTAACCCTTCACTGGATTTGACTAAAATAACTTGTTGAAAGACATACAGTCTATTTTGATTTATTTGCAATTAAACTGTTTTCGAACCTTTCAACGTGGATTTACAAAAGTCCATTGAAAAACGTTCCAAGTCATCAACTAATGCACTTACAGGGTCTTGACTCTTGAATCATTAAAGTCAGTTGACTATTCAGGCTGTCCCAGACATAATTTTCAACATTATCTTGGAGTATATCCACTGTTATCTTTTCTAGTACTTGAGGGCAGTCATCTATCTCCGAGCGCGAAATGTTTCATTTTACTGCGCTTTCCTTGACACTTGCTAATTTTACCGCCTCAAGTCGTATTATACTCAATTTGTAATTTATTCACATGCGCATTCACAGCTAAAACTTAAAAAGGCCAACAAATATGGAAGAAACTACAGTAGACTATTAAAAAGAAGTAGTAATGAATTTTATTCACGTTTTAATTGTTCTGTTCATTTAGACGGTATTAGCCGGCATTTAATTGATTCACCAAAAAGTCGTTGGGCCAGCTCATGCGTATAGAGATCAAAGACATTGGCCTGGTAGCCAGCTTACCAGGTTTCTTAAAGCAACCGTCCTATGAGCTAGCAGGTCTTTGCAATGCTGCAGAAATTGACCTGTCCAGGTTTAGTATTACTCCATAAAATCTTTACGAGCTTCTTCAACGACTAGTAGTAATTATTCAACAGAATTGTACTAAAACATGTTTTTCGAAGGAATTATGTGATTTTGAGTCCCCGACAAAAAAGTAGGATGCTCCACACGAGCACCAATTTAATCGAGACCGCGGGCAATCAACTTTATGACGTTGGCACGTCTAATTATCTTTTGAGGGTGACTAATTTGCTGGCAGAAATGGCAATGGCTCTGTCTTCGTCCGCGGATTGTTTATCTTGAGACGTTCCCTCAAGTTCAATTCGCTTTCCATCAACTTGATAAATTGGGAATTGTGTTGTTGCCCACTTCACGCGTTCCAGACGCTCAGAAGAAGATAGGTCAGTTACTATTCTGTTTTGGATTTGTGGTGAATTTTTGCGTTATCTGAATTCGACAGATTATATGAAAAGGAAATGCTGTCCTGCTTTTGTTTCATCTTCAGTCCACAGCCCAAACGAGTTAGGGTCATGCTTTGGGAATTTAATTTTAAGATCTTCATGTGCAGGCTGACTTGTATGTTAGTAGTACCATAAATTACTACTATCTATAAAAATTATAACTGCTAATTGACTTGAAACTTCTTTAATAAAATTGTTTACCAATCACTGAAAAAAATTATGTCTTATACTTTTGATAATTTTTGTAATAATATCATAAATGCTAAGCACTAATAGTAAATTTCAGACTTCTAGTAACGTACCAACAAGATCAAATATCGAAATTAATGCACAAATTTTGAGATATCATCAAACTCATGTCGTTAAATAAAACCCAAGGAATATCATTTTCTGTTTTGTAATGTTTACACGAATTTGGTCATACTCATTCTGAGAGTGCAGCTATCTCCGTAGGTGGTAGCTTACATGCGGCTTGTCTAAAAATAAATCAAAGCATCAAAACTGACTTCGTTACTTTGATTGAGATTTCAGCGTTCTCCTCTGTGATCCTTATGTTCTCGGGAATTCTTAAGATGCTTCTCACGATGCACTCCCGATTGTGAGTACCTACATCTTAGAGAAGTCTTACTCTGCATTTCGTCTTTAAGCTGAAATCATAACATGGGAGGCCGGCCCTTGAGATCCGTCATCGCCGCATTCCCATCAAAAACCACATATGACACATGAGTGTTCTTCGGTACTTCACAAATATCCGGCGATTGTAAATTTGTCCACAGGGTGACTCGGCCAATTCGTTCCCAGAGAACACATTTACGCACTTGGTCTTTTCCGGCATTTTCATGAAATCAAATGATTTCGTCATGGGAATCGCCCGACAAATCAGGAAGACATGGGCATAGCTAATTATAGTTAAAATAAAACACTTTTCCGCTCCCGGGTGCACTGAGCCGTCCGCAATGAAACGGCTAAAGCAGAATTGTTGGTAAATCACTAATTGCCCTTAAGTAAGCGCTGCAGAAAAGACTTCTATGACCAACTCCAGTGGCCATTTAACGGAGCATATGTTAATGGATTCCAAGTTGTTTACAGAATCTATTTGGGAACGCAGATGCGGAGGTTTCCCTTTTGCCCAACTTGTGTAAACAGACTATGTGAAAAATTACAGTCTCAAAGGGTTCAGAAGTGAACACCGACTGACCTAGTTTTAACGTGAATTTTAAGGATGTCTTCATATACGAAATAGTACAAAAGAGTTTTCAGTAAATTCATCTGTTCAAGCACATAGGGATTTAAAAGCGGCTGAACCTTAACTACTTATATTTGCGCTAAGTGTTCAGGTCATTAGTTGAGCGAAGTCTAATTACTAGTATTTAAATAAAATTTGAATAATTGAACTATAGCACTATCATTTCTGAGTCACGGCACAGTGTCAAAATTTCTATAGATACACCAGTGACTCAGACATAGGCGTGCTGAGCTCAAGTCTAACTTAAACATGCCTATCACGTTTGGGTATGGAAAAAGGCTGGTCTTAATATTTTTATCACATAAAATAAACATACAAATCGTGTCTTTTTTTTAATTTCATTTAGCATTAAACACAAACAAATCGCTGCTCTATGGTAAATGTACACTGGAGTAGTTTCAGTCACTTACCACGAAATTTGGATAATTTAAAGGCGTCTGACCACACCAACTTTTAGTTAAAATGTTTTCCAACTATCAATCTAAAACATTTATCAAGTTAAAACAACATATGCATAATAGCATACCATAAACCGTAATTGCATGTTCGTCTTCTCATAAAAACCAAAAAAATGTGAACAAGTCTAAAACGCATGCTGTTCTGTGCTCCAGCAAGAATATGGCGTTTCTTGAGAGCCTCGAGAAATCCTTGTCCGCCCAAATAATTTATGCTTGTCCTATGCGGCCCTGGAAGCGCCTTGCGACTCTTGGCAGTAAGCGCATGCTAAAGGACCTACCCGAAAGGTTTTTTCCCCCGACTTGCAAACATTTTCACATTTTATTTATTGCGAATTTTTTCCATTTGCCCTACGAATGCTCCGGACAGCGATTTATTTAATCACCCGCCGCGTTTTTAGGTACTTCTTACATGCGCGACGCAGAAGGTATAATTAAGTATGCGTGAAGAATTTCGTTTTCGGGGCAATATCATGGTGCTATGAATTTTTTTGGTAAAATTTCAGACATATGTGCCATTTTTGCGATTCAGAGAAGTGAGATTTGAGAATTTCTTTCAAGAGAAGTAGTTGAAGACGCGCCAGCCATTTCATGCGTAACTAATAAGAAACTCAATCACGTTGTCTGGTCTGCTGAAAGTGAAAGACGATGGTTTCTTCGAAAAACGTGAATCTGAAGCAACCTTTAGTCTTAATGGCTTAATAAGGAAGCCAACTTAAATTGTCCAGGAAATAACTGTCGCGCTTGAGTGAACACGTTTTTTGATACCATCCGCAAACCACTTTTTTAAAATAAAAATCACTTTACAGGTTCTTATTATATACATAATTGTGAAATCCATATTCGAAATTGCCTTTAAAGTTATAAAATCATCTTATAATTATTCAAAGAAAGGCAAACTTTTTCACTTATGTCAAAAAATATTAAATTTAACGTGTTCAAAGTAACTTAACAAACAAATAAGTATATGTTAGAACAATAAACCATAAGCCATAAAACCATAGACAACAATTTTCGAAATATCTTTAAAAAATGTGGCAAAGTAAAAATTCTTGAAAAATATCTGACTTGAGTAAGCAACTATTTATTTGTTTAGATTATGTGTTCTTTCACGAAGCATAATTTGCGAAAAAAGAATCAAACCAAAAATTCGCGCGATGGTCAGCATATCGATACTAAAAAAAAACATAAAAGAGAGTGGGCTAACTTTTTCGCAAAAGGCTATTTCTTTAAGAGAACTAATTAGAGCCACCCGGTGTTTATTTGATGGCAACAACTCAAAGATAAATTTCCGTGATCTGTTTCTACTCCTATGCGTTTCGGTGTCTTACGTAACACATCCAGGAGATCTATTTTAAGTTTTTGGAACAGGACTGGAACCATTTCCGACTGCTCTCAGTGAATTCCTCATTGATCATCAAATTGTATATCATAAAATTTGCGGGAAAATGAACATTTTCACTTTCCTTTCATGCACAGCAAAATGCTTCTCATGTTGGCGCGTCCAAAGACTGTTGCTACCGGCGGCAGGGCAGAGCCTTTGTGGATCATGTGCTAATTGTAGAACTGTTTCAGTAGACCCCAGTGGTGATCGAACACAGGTCGGAATTATGTAAACGAACTTAATATTTACTTAACAACATATGGCTATGTGGGCTAAGCCGTTTCTAAAGCGGACCCATGGACCCATTATTCTGCACAATTACGCGGACAAGCAACCCGGTTACCGGGTTTCAAGTGCTGTTTTCTTAAACCGATCAGATAAACATATTTAATCCAAATAAAATTTCTAGTGGAGAATCTATAGATAAATATCGAAAAAGTTCTAAGCTATGCATAGTCGAACCCTTAACAATTTACAGATTGAGAAAGATCAATCGTTCTAGTGTGGGCGGTCATCACTAGATCATTTCACGGATTTTTTTTAAAATGTTTTCGTGATTTTATCGCTTTGAATAAAGTAATAAATTAGGAGACACAATAAAATCGAATTTATCATAAGCTAAAACCTTAAGGAACACCCAAGGTTTAACCACTTGTGAGGGCGGTTTTAGTAGGACGAGGACATAAAAGACAGGATCTGAGTTTTAGATCGCTCATACGTTTTCCTTTTTTGTATTTTCATATTCATTTAAGAGTTTTGCTGAGTTTGGAATGAACTAACTTACTACATTTGCTAACGTATAATGATTACATTGTCTTACAAAGATTTTCACTGCCAACTAATGGTATATGATTTCAGTAGAACCTTTTTTAGAGGTTATAAATCTAAAACGTGTCAGAAAATTTAAAATCATATGCGGAAGAAGGATACTTAGAACCTTTTCGTGCTTTATAAAAGTTTATTAAACTTTTGATTAAGTCAGTCATAAAGCAAAATTTTTTTTTCTTAATTTAATTCTTGGCTTCTCTATTTAACTTAAGCAAGTACTTTCGTTTCTAGAATTCTGATATACGGCTCATTTTCCGGCATACTGTAATTATTAATTGTATAGTACTAGTATTGTAACTGTTAAAATTTATATTTTAAAAACATTAAAACGAATCAAAATATTATATTATTTTCTAACTTCAAAATTTCAACAAAGTACCCAATATAACTTTATATATTTGAATAATTTAGTGTAGAATATATAGAAATACATTACCCCTTACTTTTGTATTTTTTTATATGAAAAGCAATCCAATAACTTTGGAGTTGCAAGGGTACAAACAAACTATCGACCATCACATTTAAAAATAGTTTAAAAAAATACTTTTCAGTCTAGAGCAATTCGCATAGATCTTGGCAGCGCTAGTCAAGTACATTTCTAAAGTATGTTAGCCGCTAGAAGCTAATTATTCCACTTCATCACGCTGCGTAAATGTTTCATTTCTACAGACAAGCAGATGAGTTTAAGATCTGCGATCTAATCGCACAACTTTTTGCCCATTCGCGCGCCTCCTGAAGTGACCCTTTAATGTTTCTTGTTTACTTGTGTAATTAGCAAACATGATACAATCTCCTTGATACCACTCACTCCACCTGTCGTAGCACACCGGCCACGAGCGCTATTGACTAATTTCCACTTTAGCGAATCTCGTTTTGATGTCAAGCCCCGCGGTATATTCTTGGGTAAACACAGTTCGCGTAGTTTGCTCCTTTTATGAATTTACGACATGCTTGCAGTGTCAAGACGGAAGTTTCCTTGAGGTCGTCGCCGGCCCCCCGCCCGCCTTTGGGTAACATCTTAATTCCGAACTGTGAGTGTCCACTTATCCAATGGCGATGGTAATCCAACTGAACTGACTTATTGACTTAAGCCAGACACTTGAGAGAACCTGTATCTGAGCCGGAGGTGCAGAATTCAACTGAAAATGTCCAATCAGGCGCAATGATCTCCATTATAATCGGGAATTATTGATGACTCGGCTCAGTCTTGCCCGGCTTCTTCTACACAAATTGCTGTACTGGAGGTCTTCATTACGTCTCACGTCGAAGACATTGTGTTTACTCTGCCCGACTGTCTTGGATCTTGCTGCAGCCGCTTGCCGCTATTTAATTTAATTAAGAAATTGTAGACGCTTCAGTTC
The DNA here is from genome assembly GCA_001932985.1 of Proctacanthus coquilletti. Taxonomy (NCBI): domain Eukaryota; kingdom Metazoa; phylum Arthropoda; class Insecta; order Diptera; family Asilidae; genus Proctacanthus; species Proctacanthus coquilletti. Next base: position 353,933 of record MNCL01000136.1, read on the forward strand.
ATGTCGTAATAGGAAGGATTTATATATTGATCGATGCAACGCGCTTCGTATTTACCTTTTTTGTTTACTACATGAAGTAATTAAATCGAGCGTCGGATTGCTCTTTTGTTTCGACAAATTAAGAGGAATTAACGAGGTATCGTAAGCTAACAACTCATTAATAGTTCCCAGACTGGAGTCATTATTAAAAGTCAATTTTCATATGCGTTACGTCTTGATGTCTTGAATATTGAGTCGAACATCTGTTAACAAATCCGTAAATACGTACCTATAGTATTCACCTTGCACTCGTAGTCATTTAAGATTCATTTACAATCAAATCGTAACCTTTATACAAATATATATAAATTTTAGAAAACCAAATATCACAAAAATCGACCTATAGTTCAAATAGCGGTTTCGTCTTTAGAGTTAGGCTTGCAGCAAATGAATCGTCTATCTAACAACAATCAAAACAAGAGGTTTAGTTTAACTGCAATCATTAAATAATATTTCCTACAAAACATCGTAAAATTATTATATTTTTCGGGTTCTTATCCTATGGTTTAACATATTGAGTTTCATGTGAGCCACAGATTACATTTTTCTGATAATTTATAGGTTTCTAGACGATTTTGAGAGACCAAGAATAAAATGTTAAATCCCTGTTTCTCTTAAACGTTAAAGAATTTACACTTACATATTCGCAATCTCAGGTAAAATTCATTCTGAAATAATTTACTGCTTGCTCAAAGTATATAAGGGAATACAAAAAAAAAAAAACTAAACAATAAAATAAACTTGACATGGAATCAAAAGTGCCGAAAATCAGATCATCAACGCTCATTAATAATTGTATTTTTAGATTTTTTTAAAATATAATTTGCGTCTCAAGATCTCCAAACAAATTTGGATAACATAATTTATATATTTTTAATAAGACCTTAAAGAGCTATTAGTAAGTATTTCTTTTTATTTTTTGGGTAGTAAAAGACAAATTTACAAAAAAAAAAAAAAATCGAAAAAAGCAATTCGACTTCTACAAGCCACAAAGAAAACATCTCAAATATACGAATAAGTTTCTTAATACTTAAAAGTATACAAATTATGTAAACGAATCTAAAGATCTAATTCAACCACCAACTACAACAATAGACATTTTAGTTCCGATCCAATAAGACCATTGTGATTTATAATAAGACAATATTGTGATTTATTTAATATTTGCGTACCATGTCCGAATAAATCAATGTCACTTTAAATCCTCTTTGTTTCATTCCTCTACATTTCGTCATATTAAATTCATGATCAGTAGCACTATAAGAAATTTCAGAATGAAACAAAAGTACGAAACTTTTGGAAAAAACTCCCAATTGAGAAAGTAAAAAGGCAATGTTCTTTTGACTACTGGTTGAAACTGCCGCCTATGAAAGCCATTTGAAGAAAGAAAACAAAAAGCAATTCCTCAATTCCTATCCTACGTAACATACCGCTCTACCATTAATCTTAGGCCGTTGATCCACTGGCGCATCCATTGTCCCGAAAAAAAATTTGCAGACAGACCAAATTTCGTCCAATTTCACGTCTGTAAAGGTAAATCCTTGTCCTCGAGCCGCCAGCAACAACAAACCCTACGATACCACCTGACAATGCATTTTCTTGTTATTCCTCTTCTGTTTCTAGATTCTGGACAAATCGTTACGGTGGGTCCTCTAAACAATCCCTCCACCAATTATATAGCGGCCTGTCCTTTGATCTTTTCTGATCCAGTCTGAGGTTGAGATAGGGAAAATACTGAGGCTCCTCCTTTCATTTTTATTGAGTTACAGCATATACGTGGAAAATTGTCAATAGCGCACGTTGAGACCAATTTGAATATATGAAGTCATTTGAGATTACGCTTCCAGGTGATTAGCGTCCATTCATGTGGAATTTACGGCATCAAGAAATCTAAGATGGTATAAAAAGAGAAAATCTTGTTCCTTTCACTTTTGATCAGTACGCGACGAACCCATGTGTGATAAATTCTCTTCTACGGGCTACTATTGGTTTAGAATTACTCTAGATTTACCCAAAACCATTTGAGCCTGTCAGGTGCAATTATCTTCATCCACCTTCATTTCAAAGGTGGCACTTAGTAAGTGTGAACTTTCTGGACCGACAAAACTCCAAAGAGCTTACAATCGCAGTCACCTCTCTTCTCATCTTTCCATCAATTTGACTCCAGACGAATCTGTGGCGTTTGAGATGAGGATGAAAAGATTTCGTTAATTTTTAAGGCTCTTTGTCTGATTTTTTAATGGCTGTTGGACAGGGCTGTTAGGACGTTCGACATGGGAAGATTACCCTGTTCCTGGAACATCTCGTTGGCATGCAGGCCACGCAATGTGGCCGCCGATCCAGATAGTCGTATATGTTCTTGAAGTCGTGGGTTCGTGCTGTAGCCAGTTGAGAGAACCTTTTTTAATGGCTTCAACAGAAACTTTTTGGCTTGTGCTATTGAAATTTGCTCATAATTATTGTATTATTGGTATTACATATAAAAACTTTAAAAAGTAGAAATTTGCCGAGGAAAACAGAGTTCTTGATTGTATAATTGATCATAGATACTTTAGTACATGTAAAAAATGAGCATTTCGGTTATTAATGGTTAACCACTTTTACCCCCGAAGTTTAACAAATCCTAGTATACATTTTGATAAATTTTAAACTTTTTGTCCATTTTCTCTATTGTTTATCTCTTTTTTTTAAGAAATCTCCTACCCATACCTGTAAACTAATTTTTATTGAAGGAACCCTTTGTGAAAAATCCTCAGTATTTTTACTGCCATTTCAGAAGGAGAAATCAATCACCCCCGGAAGGAGTGGAATTACCGGCGGGGCAAAATGCCACCGCAAATTTATTTATCCTCCGACATTCCTCGTGCCAGCCGCAGATCTTATCATAGAACCGGCGATCCAATTTAAAATCACCTCGAGAGCAAAATATTGTCTTCCGGGTGGAACGCGTAATACATGTCGCGGTCGCGGCAAAGATTGGGCTAAAAAACTGAAAACCGTTCGCTTTGCATCCAACTATTCTTACATTAAAAAAATTCTTCCAACTGATTGATTTCATTGAACGGAAATGCTAACTGCAGCGAGACCACCACAAAAAAGAGGTTTTATCTGGCCGGGAGACGAGTTTTAAGTTGCATTCCATTAAAACTTAGAACTATGAATCTGACATGAAATATATAAAGTATGACTATCTGGGGAGATAGGGAAGAGGATGAGAGCACTTCTTGTGCACGGGAGTCATTAATATTGACCTCTTCCGATAGAAGGCCCAGAACAGAGCAGCCACTGTGCCCTGGAACAAAGTGCCTTATCTGATGACCACTGCATTGTATTCAAAATTCAAACTGGCAGTGCTTAATCAGCCGTAATAGGCGTGCATCAGAAATGCCGAAACCACCGAGTCAAGACCAAGACCTTAAGCCGATTAATTTTGATATATCTTAGGATGCTCCATTTGAGCCTTTCTTCGTCCTTCATAATTTGCCTCTGGGTCGTAATCTGTTTGATCCTTGCAAGGAAAATATCCCAGTGGCATATGAGCCCTCTTATCCCGTTGTCGTCCTTCGTCTTTACAGGATTACCTCACTCCTTTCTAGGTCTGCTCGAGATGGTACCATAAGGGATAATAGGCTAAAATTTGTGATGGTGCTAAGATGCATTTAAAGTGCTCTTGGCCAAAAGAGTTTGATAAATATTGAAAACTAATGAGGCGTTAAAAATCAGAGACCAAGCGAAACTTAAGCAGAAGGGCTCGACCATAAAAAGATAAATAAGTATTTCCTCGGATGAACCAGCATGAATTGAGATGAGAGGACCACGTTTTACAAACATTCAAAGTTAGGTGCAGGAAATGTGGTGCTCTTGTCTGCGCGTAAAAATCGTGTACTATTACATCAAGATAACGAGCAAGTTGACATTCGTTACATTTTATGAGATACAACAACTGACTTCATTTATTTCTAGTAGGGTCCTGCTAGATAAATGTTTTCTTAACTTGTCTAGAATTGGATGTGGGTTTCTATTTTATTTAACTGAACTGAAATCATTGAACAATTATAAAATTAATAAAATATTATATATATAGTCTTTGACTTCCAAAAATATTCGAATAAATATTAAACCTAAAAAGACTATTCAAAATTCCTTTAAAGAGTTTTAAAAGTCGCCGAAAATTTTGTATTTGAAGAATGAAACCAAAAATTCCAATAAATTTGCAGAAATTGTTCTAAATTAAAACTATGTTGCAATAGTATAAGTAATTAAAGACATTTTTAGACTACAAGTTAATTTACTACTTAACTAACAAGAATGACTTTAAATTAGGGTAAAAGATAGCTGAAAATTTATATAAACGTTTTTTAAAGCATTCAACTCTAAAATGTCTATCAATCTAAACCAAAAAATAAATTAAAATCTTGATATTATATCAAATATTAACAAAACAGCAAAATATTGAAAATATTAAATATTTATGAATTACGTAAAAAATAACTGACGTAATAATTCTTTTTAATTTATTTTTCCTAATAGGGATTTAGGGCATAATTCACTGAATTAAAACACGTATAATTTTTAAACAATTTCTTTTTCCAAAAAAAATATCAAATACATAAAAATTCTTCAACATTAAAATTTACCAAATTCTATTTAATATTTAATATTTTGGATTAATATAAAAATTAAAATGTATATACATATATATTTTTTAATTTAATATTTTAAAACCGAAGTAATAATACCTTTTAAATAAAAAAGGGAAAAAAAATGGCGAAAATCTGCCCTACCCCCAATGTGTTTCAATCCTCTAAAAAAATTACTTTTCAATAACCGAATTTTGCGCGTGTTCGTTATTGTTTTATTAGAATTTTGATCTTAAGAGAATATATTTCTCGCAATTCAATCACTTTAGACGTTATTAAAATTCTAAGTGCGTAAAGCGTAATAAAATTGCTATGAATCACTTCAAGAAATTCAATTTGCTCCTCTGGCCTCTTAGGCGGTGAGTTCACCACTATTTAAGTTGAAAGGTAAGAACCCATAAGAATAAATAAACTGAATTCTTCCTTTCTTTCATTCCATCTTTAATTAAATTTCAAATGGGAAACAACATCTAAATAATCAAGTTTTCAGTCAAAGTCTTATCAGAACCCTTAAACAAACCATTCAGACCATTAACAAGACGAGCATAAATTTCTAAGCCTTTTCCCTTCTTCCCATCTTCTGAAAAGGCATCTTACACTCAACTCAAGCAGCTAAAGAAAAGCAGACTGGATCCCAAAAACAAAAGATCTTTGAAGGTTTTGAATGCCTTCATTATAACTCATCCTTCCCATAAAACGATTCGCAAAAAACTCTAAATTGCAATGAATGCTCCTGCATCCCTCCTTAGACCTGCTGACCGTGCAGAATTCACGTATAAAGCGATTAAAAGCAGCGAGGTGAAAACTAAGCGACAAAGTATTGTGAAAGTATTATTTCATAACAACTAAATGTTCAGTATGAACTAAAATAAATTAAAATAAATCATAACTCACTTTAACCGCCTTGATAGTTCCATGTTTCCGAATCAAGCGTGGCTATCCTATGTTTCTTGGGCGACACTATGATCACTAGAATTTGTCACAAAATATGAGATCACCAAACAAACAATAAAAAAATATATAAGAATCCAAATGTTGAGCCACCAATTTAAATTAATCCATTACACCGTCGCAAGGGGTACTCGAGCACCTCGTGAAGAGATCCTTCGCGATCCGCCCGTCCGGGTAGAGTGTTAGCAGGTAACTGATCGCATATCCAAGATTTGTCAAAGATGTAATATCACAACCGCGAATGATCGTTATCAAAGTTACACACGTTTCCTGATCCACTGAGACAGCAGTGTAGGATCCTTCTTCTGGTGCGGCCAGTTATAGTTCGAAGAGCCTTCTTCAGACGTACCACCAAAAGCAACTTTTTCGCTGAAAGCCTGCTGGAGGACTGATTCTTGGCTGGACAATAATCTCATAAAGCTAGCTCGGTTCGCACAGAATTCTCTGATATAGCGTATAGCCAACATCGACAGCATACACCAGCCTCGTCTTCGATTAGCTCTTCTAAGTGCGCACACTCACACAGCTAGTCGAGGAAGAAGCATAGAAGCCACATAAGACTCGAAGACTTAAGCTCAATGGCCGGCGATATGAGAAAACAAAACCGTGGGCAGTACACAGTGCGCTCAACGGCTCAACATGAGCAGACACAATCGCAGCATTGTAGCATGGGAAGAGTCCAAGACTCCATGTCCAAGAAGTGCTTCTTTCATGTTGTCTTCGGGTCCTAGGATGCTCGCTATGCAGGGGAACAATGTGGTCCGCGTTTTCTCAAGAATTCTAATTTGAGAATATGAATGGATCGAACATTTGGTCGATGACTACCCAGTGGCTTCTTAGCGCACTCGCAGATGGTCTATTGCCGTCGATCCGATGCTGCGAATTGACGTAAAAGCCGATCTCCAGGGAGTAATGAAATGTGTGAAAATAATCGATACTTATGCTTCGCTCTCATTATTTTCACTTTTTCCCTTTTTTTGCATTCCAGCAACGCGCCACTTAGTGTTTACCTTGCGCTGCGGCTATCTGACTTCCTTTAGCCACCTTGTTACAGTTTATGTCTTCGCTTTTATTATGATGATTTATTGCCGCCAATGCTAGCAAATTCGCTTAGGGATAAATCGAAGATTAATCGCCAAATGGGATTTCATATTTCCTATCTTGATTTTCTAGGCAAGGTAATTTCAATCTCTCGTAGTTCGTTGGGCCATTAAGAGCCTTAGCTCGCTAAGCACGTGTATATCTCTCAAAAGTCGGTCAACGCCAATAAAAGTTAATTGGTTATGAAAGAACTAGATTTTGTAGTTTAGTATTAGAATCTTTAGTAAGTGTTTTTGATTGTCAATAAAAAAGAATTTATTAATTCTATATAAGCTAGTTTTAAATCAGAATTCAAGAAATGAACTGACCAACAACTGCGTTGCAGTATCCTACTTTTGGAAAGCACCTACTACTACAATATCTACACAACACAGTACAAAGCGATTTTTGCCCATTGTAGCATTAAGATTCACTTCTAGATTACTAAACTAAACAGTGGAGAAGCATGATCGAAATACATGCAATTTCCAATTTTCACGTCATTCTGGAACGAAGAAACGCACAGCAAACAGATAAAACTCCCAAACCTTGTTATTTTAACATTTACTAACTTCTACTAGTTAAGAGAGAAATAATCTAATACATTTTCATTATAAAAAACTCGATCTTACAATTTTATAATAAACTTAGAAATGATTAAAGGTTCATTATTTTTTTAAACTTTTTGTGAAGAGTGAACTTACGCACTATGATACGCATATAAAGCGTTAAGAAATAGAAATTCTTACCTTATTTTGAAAAAAAAGAAAAAAATGAGTTTAAAGTTCTTAGTATAAGTTAAGCTCCATAGTAGTGAATTGTGATTTTTCCTATATGTAGTGTTTGGTGGTCAATTTTTACGTGGTGGAGTAAAATTTCAATATTACTTCGTTTTTATTATTTATGATATCTAACATTTTGCATACACTAATTCCTAGAAACAGTCGTTTCAGAAAGTTTAATTCTCATCACCATAATTCAGATATACTTACATTTTTTACTAGAAAGGAAGAGAACGAATTAAAAATGAGTTTAAAAGAAGTGTACAAATTGTTACTCCCAAACGTTGTCTATTTCTAAAATTATGCAGTGTTCTTTGTATTATAGCCGATATTATCTAAATAATAAAATAAAAGAGCTTCCACATCATATTTCAGTTGCTGGCAATAGCAGCCGAAGCACAATCTGGGAAAAGGATGACAATATTATGTCCAAATCCCAGACTACCGCTTTAAATCCTTCCGCACGGCGTGATTTATGTCAGACCTCGCAATTTGTTTAACATTCTCCCAGCAACTTCGCCGGTGAAATGGTGCAAGATATGGTGTAGAAGAGGCAAAGCAAACCTAGGCGACCTCCGAACAATACAATAGTGAACGGTAAGAATTACTTTCCTGAAAGCAATAATCGATCATCAGTGCATCGCTGGTATCTTAAAACCGCAATGCTCTACAGCTACGTAATGTTATTTAATCTAAAGGAATTCGCGGCAAGTACAGCAAAGATGTAGTCGCGATATCGCGAAACAAGCGTACAAGACACCCTCGTGGTAATTCCATCTTCATGTACTCCACTTGGAGGAGCAATGATCACTGATCTAGTCAAGCCGGCGCGGTAGAATATAGTCGAAAGTATTATTACTCTCCTAGAGAGGTGATGAGAATGTTGAACTTCTTAAGAGACAGTAAGAGATCTCTCTTTCTTAAGATCTACAAACAGGTCGGGAATGCCATTTTATAAGATTTCAGACCACATGGTTCTCAGCGCTTTTGGTGTTACTAAGAACCCAGCATTCTTCGCCTGACATGTAAACCCGATCCCGATCTTGCCCTTTGAATGAATGAATCGCTTCTTCTGTTCATATGAAGAATTTACCACCAGGTATTAAAAACCTTTATCACGTAAGCACTTTTGTCACACTTCAAATATTTTTATGGTAAATAAATGGAAACTCATACATGACAATAATTTTTAATAAAAATCTTTTCTAAATTATTGCCGATACTATTATAATATATACAGACAAATAGAAGATTTCTTCAACATCTATAAAAAATCAACGGAAAACATCTGATTTGCAACCTGCTCTTATCTCACTTCCCTAAGAAGTAATAAACTGCCGAAAATAGCGTGAATGGACTATTGAAATTGTGTAGGCAGATCCCTCCACAGAAATATCTCTAATAAAATTACACCACTATCGTCAATTTCCTACAGCAAAAGCCCTCAAGGATAGAAAAAATCTGGCTTCGAAACGCGACACTTTCAATTTCAATTGTTTCTAGACACCCTATGGCATGGCAACCACAGCGGATACGTTTTATCTTCGGGTTCCAAAGCTTTAGATTATAGTGGCCCAATTTTAACTACATAACATTTAGAAATGTTACCAGAACCGCCAAAATTTAATGCGTGCGCAAAGCGATAACTGGCCCCCCAGTAACTGCGTAAAGGCCGGGAGTGCGGACAAGCCTAGTTACTAGGTTAGCTCCTTGACTCCGTTCGTAAGAATCGAAATATTTATGAATGAAATTACGCATGAAGTGCATGAAATGAGGTAATCCAGCTGTGCCCCACCATAGGAAGTAGCTACCAGGGTGAAGCTGGGATTGTGTGGGTAGAACCAGGGCGACGCAGCGACTCGTAGCTAGCTGGAGGCGATACAAGGCCCCAACTCGGAAGACTTCTTATCTTCGACCAGTTCCGTTCAAAACAATTTCATTCAAGAGGAGATGCCGATATATGCCTTCAGTTGAAGTACTTTATATCGGGATGACACGGTTAATGCATGTGAGTGCGCGCCGAAGCTTATCATCTTATTTGGATGTACTGCAATTCGAGCTATCTTTAATGCCTCAGCAAAAGAATTATTTTAGTTAAACAAGATTTTACTAAAAAAATTTAAAATACATTAAGTAGTATTTACATTTTCTCGCTTTTATCTCTCCTCTTAAGCAATTCAACTAGAATCCAGGATCCCAGTCAGTAGTCTGAGGCTCCATGTGTGTAGTGTAGCAAACTATGGTGTCGCCCATCTGCGGAATCACCTTGGTATCCTTTAATCGAAGACCACATTCTACATCCTTCTTGATAGAATCGACCTCATTTTTCAAATGTCTCATGGACTCCAGAGGACCTTTAACAATTAAATAAATGTTTTTTTATATTTGAGAATAAAAATATTTTTTATGATAATTCCACCCAAAATGTATAATTCAGTTATACTATTGTCTACTTTCTTTTCAGGTTTTAATTTTCACTTCAAATAAAAAGAAATATCCCCAACAAATAATATCCATAAAACGATGATTGAGCCCTTTTAAAATCCCTTTTTTCATACTTATTTACGAAAATATATCCCAAAACTATTTTTTATTGCAAATAGTCATTCTACAACTATAATCCTCTCTTCTTCAAACTTACCATCATACAAGACTTCCCCATTTCTAATCAGTTTGAATTTAGCAGACTTTTTCAAAACGCCCTTTACACATCTGCAACCGGCGACTGGAACTTCCTTCCGGCTTTCAGTAATAAAGAATTGTTGAAGTACGTTTGCTTCTCCTATAACATCCTGCACCTCTTTTGGTGGTAATTTACTACTAATTTCTTCTTTGAGGTCATCCACTAATCGGTAAATTACGTTGAATTCTCTAATGCTAACATTTTTTACTGGCTTTTGTGGCGGTTTTACTGCAAACGCATAAATGATGGCATTAAAAACTTTGGCGAGCTCTATATCTCCCTCAGTAACATCCCCAACGCCGTAGTGGACAATATCGAGCTTGCACTTGTCGTTACCAGTATATGTTTCGAGGACATCCAAAATTGCCTCTATAGAACCATGGACATCACCTTTAACAATCACATTAACCCGAGGTGTTCCATCATCGGGAGTTATTTCTTTGGGCCTAGGACCTTGCCGACGCATTTTTATGAAACCAGCCCTTCGCCGCGCATCTCTTTCAGCTCGATATTTTTCGACATGCTCTTGTTCTTTTTGTCGAATTACTTCAAGGTCCATTTCAGCCTTTTCCCTTTGTGCTTCTGCCTGTCGCCATCTCATTACTGAATGGGCTTTTTTCTGGAAAATAATAAAATATCTGTTTTTCTACAAAACTCTGAATATAAATATCGTCTTGTATTTGCCGTTTAATTTGTACAGAATTCTATTGTTAATTGAGTCTATTATTTTATTATATAATTTTCCAGAATTGATTTAACCTCTTTAGATTTAAAATTTTATGAATATGTATATAAGTATGTATTTAAAAGTTATTATTTTTTGTTTTTAAATACTACTGGTTTTGCACACCTCTGATTCAACTTTCAATATAATTTCTCCTGCAAAAGGAAGTTCTCGCCAGCCCAAGATTTCCACAGGTGTACCAGGTGGAGCACTTTCCATTGGCTGGCCATTGTAATCAAACAATCCCCGAACTTTTGCCCACCTAGACCACTTGGTAAAATGCAGCCTTTGCGTAAAGTTCCTCGAGTTACAATAGCTGTAGACAATTTCCTTTCAAAAAAAAAAAAAAAAACAATATGAACGTAAACTGATTACGAATTTATCGCAAATATTCTTCAAAAAGCTTTTTATATATGATAGATAGGGTTCATGCAAAATTCTAAATTTTCTTTTTTTAGTTACTCCTTATTTTACAATTTTAATTCTACGAGTATTATTATTACTTCTAAAATTCGATTTTCGCATTTAACTTTTGTAAGCATAAAGTTTAGTAATAAGCTGATTATGACAGAGTAAACATTTGTTACTATGTGCTAGAGGTACTAACCCCCTCCTGGAATCGGTTTTTGATTCCACAACAACTCCTTCAACAAACCCAGTGTACTCAGCCTTCAGTCCTTTTAGAGTTGCTTGTGTACTTACGGCCTCAGCCAAATGCTGCAGATTAGTCCCTTTCTGCGCCGATATAGGTACAGATTGAACATCACCGCCTTGCTCTTCTAAAACGAGGCCGAGCTGCATCAAGCCCTTTTTAGTCCTTTCCTGGAAATTAAGAAAATCGAAGAAATTTTAATTCAGCGTTTCACAACGAGAAACAGGAAAGGCCTGCTTCATGGCTTTATGTAATTCAAGCGAACCAGCGGAACGACACGTACGATATCAGCTTCCGGCTTATCAATTTTGTTAATGGCGACGATAATGGGAACTAAAAATAAATTATAAAGTAATGTGGATAATGAAATGTTGAACGGTCTACCCACCGTTTGCGCTTTGTGCCAACTGCACGACTTCTCTTCTCTGAGTCATTACACCGTCATCGGCGGCCACTACTAGTACGATGATGTCCGTCAAATTCGCCCCCCGAGCCCGCATCGCGCTGAAGGCCGCATGGCCTGGAGTGTCCAGGAAAGTGACCTTCTCCCCATTTTCTAAAGAAACTACGAAGGCACCTATGTGTTGTGTTATTCCTCCCGCCTCTCCGGCTGCCACAGAGGATCCCCGGAGGGAATCCAGAAGAGTGGTCTTCCCGTGGTCAACGTGACCCATGACTGTGACAACGGGTGGTCGGGGTTTAAGATTCTCTGGCGGAGGTGGTGGTCTGGGCTTCACATCTTTGTCTTTCTCCTCGATCTCCTCATTTGAAGGAGTTGCGACTATCCGGAACTTCATGCCACACTTTGTGATTATATCCTTTATCACCTTGATATCCTCCAGACGAGCATTTGGGTCTAAGTCGTTGGTACCGGGAACGTACAGCATCACTTCCTGAACATCATCTGGATAGAGCACGCTTTAATTATTAATTGTGCCGACGGAAATAAGACAGGCAAACAATTATAAAAATAAATTCTTGTAGAACTGACATTTCGCAAATGAATGTGATATTTATACAAACCTTTACCAAGTAAAAAAGTTAAAAAGAAATGTTTTAAGAGCTTTCTCTGTTAACTGCCATAAGTTTTAAACTATTTCCCTTTCCTTTTAGCGAACGAATTTGGATTTTGTGGGTATTTTTTTTTTAAATGAAGAGCGCCTTTCACTTGCACAGAAAGAAAAAATTCAATGGAATTTTATGTGTTCGACTTAAAAAAAATAAATAGATTAGAACTGTAATACTTAAAATAGAAACCTTTGATATAATTTCAGAATCACCTCCAAATCGAAAAAATTATGATTTTATATACTTTAAAAACTTTTAAACTTGCGGGAAAAAGATATCAATACAAAATTATCCTTGTAATATTTGATCAAAATTAAAATTTTTTTGTGGTGTTTAGAATTAAAAACGCTGTTTTTCAGCCTTCAAACGATTTTTAGAATTCCTTCAAAATAACCCATTGCCATTTTATGGACATTTTTTATTCTAACGGGGCATTAAAAGACTAAACTTTTGCATATTCATTTGAAATGTTTAATATTTCAGTTTATTTATTTATTTATTTTTCTTCTTCTTTGCAATTGCACAATAACGAATTAAAGAGGAAAAGGTCGTTTTAGAGTTGAAAAAGACTGAAACGTTACATCTACAAATCTACAAATCTACAAATCTTACATTCCTAAATTCTTTGCTTAACTCCCCGAAGTGCGTTTGCGAGTCATGGAAACAAACTTATCTTAAATGCAGAGGTTAAACCTCGGAATGGCAAACAAAATAATTTGTCTCCCGAACATAAGGTACGTTTTCTTTTTAAATTTTATACAAATTTAAGTTTAGCATTTGATGTAATTCTAATTAATTTCACGCAATTACGTGTATATAAATTAATTAATTAAATTAAAAGATACTCAAACGAAACCCACCAAGACTTCGGCCCATCACCTTCGCTAGTTCCCCCACTGTAATATTTCTCCAGACATCGACGGTTCCGTGCGTTGTGATCTTGTTCGATTTCTTCGGAGTGTACTCGATAATCCTAGGCGATTTCTGAACCACAAAGTAACAATAATCCAATCTTTTTTCAAAGTAACGTTTAACGTACCCTTTCCTCGGCTGTTTTTCTTCGCTTGTATAGAAAGCTGGAGGAAGAAATGCAGCGACATCTAGCGTAATTTGAGAGCTTTTGATTGCCATAAAAGTTCGTATTAGAGTTCCATGGTGCGTCAGCTGAGAGCGACCTGACAGACAGAGGTTACGCGTTGTATTACCGTAGTTCAAATGTGAAATAACGGCTATTTCATTGATTTTTGACGTTTCAAGCCAGACTAGTGACATTCCTGGCCGTACTTGTGCGCGCTACTATTTAGAAAAAAGTTCTTACCGCAAAAAACACCGGCGAAGAACGGCAACCAACATCCTCACACAGCTTTAAATAAACGTCAAAAACAAGCTGAGAAATGTCAAAGCAAACTCACGGACACAAGTGCAAACGGGAGAACCGGCTCTCTGCTTAGCTTCTAATGTAGCTTTTAGTAGAGATTTCAACCAATAGCGTCTCCCAAGTTTGAGAGTACAGCTCCATTAAGCAATTTGTATCGAACTTTATGAGAAGAAAATAAAATTTTTACAAAAAAATGAAATTTAATTGGGAGAATAATTCCTAACTTAAAATATTAAAATAATTTTATAGAAAATGTTTTGCTACATCATAATAGCTTTGTTAATCTAATAAAATCGCGGTCTTATAGTATTTACTTCATGTGGAAAAGTCAAATTTTTGAGTTGAAACTCGGCGGTACTCAAGCCGAATAAATTAAGTTCTAAAATCCGAGTTGTGTATTTACGCGCATTTTTCCTATTTTAGGAATATTACGTGATTTCATCATAATAGAGGCTTAATATCCCCATCATAGTACATATTTCTTATAGTGCTTGGCATTATATCCTAATTTTACGCATTATATTTTATTTACGCGGATTAATGTCGAGCTTTTACACGGATGAAAATAGCGGAAAGAAACAAATCAAAGTAGAAATTACTTTAAAAATTACACGTTTTTTCGCAGAAGAAAGTGATTTTAACAATTATTAAGTCATTTTTAGAATTTCCATGACGTAGATCTAATAATAATAGCTTTAATTATAGCTCCCACGAACTGCGATTTGTTACCTAAAATATGATTTGTTGCAAAATTCTGGAAAAATTAATCAACGAGTTTTTATTAAATCCGTTGATGAGTAAACAATTAACATTTTCGATATAATCTTTAATAACAAATAAATGCATGCTTAAAGATTTCAAGATACTTTCAATTTAGCCATAAACGAGTATGAATCTGCATTTTATTTTTGTGTTATGGAATTGCAATACCTTGGAATGTTGGGGTTGTTGGATTGATCGAGTGGGCCGAGATGGGCAGAGCTTTAAATAAATAAGGTACATTTACTCGAAGGTCCAAGGCAAATTCTCAAACGATTTTTCGCTTGTACGAATTGCTGATAGCTAGGGTTGAGTCGTCAGAGTGGACATGGCTGACCCCGAATTTGTATTCCAAATTGCAGGAAACCTTCACAAGGCTTACGGAGCAGCGACTCAACTGCCATTTCTTTCATCGTCCGCTCCTCGAAATAATTGAGCCACTTACTCGCTCCAGCACGGTGGGAACTGGGAACTGGGACCTGGGAAGTTGGCTTTTTCCAAATGACCTCTTGTTCCATTAAGAAGTGAAATTTAATATTCCGCCGGGTCATGTTGACTTTGTCTTGCCTTTCATCTCCTTCCATTAGGGGCTAAACATGGTGGAAACAGCGACGAGCCAGAATTAAGGCAATGTGCATATCTAACCCCTAATAATGCCCCGGTGCAATTTATTCGAATGACCGAACCCCCAATGTAATTCCATCCGACGAAATCGAGGAGGCGTTTGACCGGGCGGGGGCTACCCGACTTTTTACGCCGAACCCCGACTCCGGAGTCCTTCCCGCGCCCCATACGCCCCTAATCGATTGAGCAATAAGGGCAATTTGACTCTTTTGATTTATGGATTATGGCACTTTCGGTCCAACGATCTGCAAACTTGCGCGACTGCAGTTTCAGGCATTTGCCAAAACTGGCGACCTCCCAGAAACTACTTCAAAGTGTCGTCTTCCCAAATTAACTAAAAAGAGAGCGCATTTCTTCCTTTTTTGAAAATAAAACTAATTCCAGGCACCACTTAGTCTGTTTCAATTTCAAAAGCCCATGACTTAAAAACGGATGAATAGTTCGATACAAAATGGCTACAAAGCACTATAGACCTATACCCTCTTCATCAGTCGTAGAGTCATTAGTGGTAGTGGCTTCTCCAGGAGCTGCGAAATGAAAAAGAACTTGTAAGATTGAGATTGAGACGCAAAATCAACAGAAGCAGCAGCAGCAGAACAAGCTTGAGAAAGCAACTGCGGGTGAAAGTAGAGCAGCGCCAGTCAACAAATCCACTTAAATTATTGACAGTTGTATTTTATAAATCAATATTTGAGCAAATCGCGCTTCAAAGATGTTGAGATGATGGCTCCTGTAATATCCTGTTGTTGTCCTCGGTCGAGATTGTCCCTTCTGCCCCCGTCCGGGGCAGCTCTGATACTTGTTACTCTGACTCTGTGTGCCAATTGCACGGCAAGTGTTTGCAGAGCAGCTGTGGTCAAAGGTTCATCGGGAGGGTAATCCAGAAATTTGACTTATTGCATATATTCCTCGACGACCCCCCTTCCCTTTGAGCATGACTGCTCAGACAAATTAAAACTTTTTTCCTGAAAGGGCTACCTGCATATTCGCTCTGCTCTAGTCGGGATTTAGGTCAAAGCATACACTTGGGACGATCTCTCCATGAATTATAGCTAAATAGTACTACGTTTAATAGGCCTTTTCACCTTCTAATCTTACTCTTACTACTATCATACGTTCAATACAAATGCAAATACAGAGCTGATAAAACGCTATGATCTTACCAGGTTTTCAGGTGGCAAAAACAAAGTGTATTTTTCAAGGTTCTGATGTAAGAAAATAAACGATTTAGCTCTATGAGATAGTTGAAAGTTGTCTTACTAAAAATTTATTTATTTCGACTTGGAATTAGAGTAGTTGAAAACACACACATTCTTAAATTTCAATGTTTTTTGTCACTAAATTAAGAGATAGTATGTCCTTTTTAGCTTTGACTGGATTGGGAATTTATAGGTATGTATTTTTTTAACGATCTAACATTTACACATATTTACCATATAACACTTTTCAATTATGTATCAACAAGAAAACCATGCTTTTTTCAAATGTTTCAATTCAAGTTCTTTGTTTTTTAACAAATTTTCAGCTATAGAACAAAGAAGTCCTTGTTCTGCAGAATTATGTAGTCGTAATTTTGCCAAAATTATCCTTTTATTAACAATAAAATATTATTTGATATTTATATTTACAACTGTTTCATAAAAGCTGAAAGAATGTATAGAACATTAAGTCTCATAATGCTTGCCAAAACTACATCGGATTTGATTTGTGATTCTGATGATTTATTGGGATCAAATTGCAATTATCAAATTAAGTAAAAAATATTTCCTTGAGTTTTATTTGTAAAAGGGTTGGTCATCTTATATACAGAACACATATAAAATAAAATAAATCCCTCTCAAAATACTACAAGAATAAAAATAAAATAGGTCTCAATCTGAAAATGTTAAATTTTTAAATCATGAAATTTAAGCGGGTTAAAAAAAATAATTGTTATTGGAATTGACCCGTTTTCAACGAATGCTGTTTGCAGATGATGCAGCCATTAATTTAAAGGTAAATGGACCACAGAGCCCTCGACGCCCAAGTTGAATTCGTACTTGACCAGTTGTCGCCAAAATTGGCAAGGTGCAAATTTACCTCAGGACAAGACTCAAGATTTTGTGGAAGTGTTTTGGAAAGGTTTTAAAATCAGTTTTATCCCGCTTTTACTTCAGATTTTTGCTAATAAAAACAAAGGTTAAGATTCAGAGGTTTTAATCGTATCTGAGAAAGAACGTTTTGTTTCAGACAGATAAACTGGATGTTGCGAAATTTACGAAACGCTCATGTATTTAGGATATTCTAAACTAAAAATTTAGTTATGCCAGGGAATCTTACGTTTCAGAAAACCTAAGATATGAACGTTGGTATCGATCGTCCCCACTAAAAGCAGGAACCGCATTCATCTCCGCTCAAGTGGTCCTGGGAAGTGAGGTCTCGCCTGAATACAAAAACATAAAACGCACTTACATCGAGTGTTTTGGAAACAAGTTGTAGCAATTACCGTTTTTACCGCCGATCTCGTGCACTACCACCTTCCATACATTGTGGCATTGTGGCAGCATCCGCCACCACCCCCCTGTTATTTTGCTAAATTATTGAGATGTTGTTGTTAGTCAGCCACTCTAGCGCGCACCCTTCCCGCTAGCAACGAGGAACTCCTGACAGGACGACAACAAGGTAACAATTATTAGTCGCCGTCTAACTCCATAGTCCACTGTGGACTTAGCAGCCCGAGGACTTGGGGTGCACAGGCGAACCACTCGAGCCTCTCACAATTTTCTACTTTTATTGATGAAGAGCCCACGGGCTGTGACGTATATAACTCTCCAAAGCCACTGCAATTGATTGCCGTCACTGCAGGAAATGTACGGAGATGCCAAGTATACGCTCGAGGACGCGTTTGACTAGCTACAATATGTTTTGTCGATTCACTACTATCTACAAGGTTTCAAATATGTGACATGGGTGACACGGCACATGTATTAGCGGACACTTCCGACACGAAATTGGTTAAGCTGCGGTTACGAGAGGTCGGCACTCAAAGTATATCCCTTTTGTAATTTGGAAGGATGCACAATGCTAAAAATGTTCTAGTGATAACAATTTTCCAAATTGCTTGAACCTTTCTTTAAAAATAAAAATGAATTTATTTTAGATACGTATTAAAAAAAAAATAGAGACGCTACACGAAATGATACTAGGAATAACCTTTTCAAAATTTGTAAATATTTTTGAACTTTTGGAATTCGGAATAAAATGTTTTGAAATATGTTCTAAAAAGGAAATCCGAAATTAGAAAAAAGTAAGCCCAAAAAATTAAGGTAAATTATTTAAAAAAAAGTTGTCTTGAAGTAGGTACTATAGTCAACAAGCAGCTCATCTAAAGTTCATTAGAGTACCACCAAACTTGATATAAGTCCCATAATGTCCTTAAGCTGACCTAGGGCTCATAGTTAGGACTATTCCAAATAGTATAAAGGTTTATTTGCGTATCCTTGCTAGAGCATTATAACGAGTACTTTGCGTTTGTTTAATGAGCTTAAGTTTTCCTTAAAAATCATTTCATTTCATCTCTGGGACATCTAAGAGTCAAAGGGCGCAAAGCGAAAAATGAAAAATTAAAAAATTTCTCTGGGTGAAAAACTCTCTCTTTTCCACTTAATTCCATTTTGAAGTGAATCGCATATTAAAATGATTGCTCTTCTGCAAATATGGCATCTGTTTGAATTATGATGGAGCGCGCAAATATTCCAGGGGCAAATATTTACAATAAAACTAACTACACCCTTCAGTGAGCCCCCGGCAGCCCTTCATGTAATCAGATCCCTTCAGTATCCAACGCGCGCTTTTCTGTCTCCTAGCGGGGATACCACTTCGGACGGGTACAGCGACTGAACACTGAACACTCCTCTTCGGGCCCTATAAAACGGAGTGCATTCACGATGGAGGATTTTATACAAATATAGCACTCATGGGGTCAGTGGAGTTTTTAACTGGCGACAGCAAAAGACGCCTTGGCTAAGCCGCAGTCACGGAATGCATTGCCTCTCTTGGAATCACATCGGAACGCACACAGAATCACATTGCCCACCCGCGCAATCCAATTCGCTTTTAATTCTAGAAAAGGTTTGCAAAAGCTTAAATATACTTTTAATACAACCATTAATTAATACTGCCCTGTTCAAATTAAGCACGTTAAAATATTTTATGAAAATTTAAATCCTTGTAAAGCCATGCAAACCTGACCTTATGCACTTCATGGAAGTGATTGCGGTTTGCATGTTCCTGAAGTATTAAATTGTGTTTTATATAAAAGAATATTAAATAAAACCATGTGTACTTATATGCAAAAGTAAAGATAATAAAGATTTCTTGAAATTACTTAACCAAAATAGAAAAAAACAAAAGAAAAAAGATATATTAAAAATATTGACACACTTCTGGAATATTATTTTAATAATTATATTAAAAAACAAATTCATCATTTAACTTGCGTTGATAAACATGGAAGTACTAGCAGTAGGTAAATATTTCGTTCAGCATTTTTTACAGCGTGGCTTTATATTCGCTAATTCCTCGGTGGAGTACTTTTCAGATTGCACGTCTCTTGCAATTTGCAGATTAATGTTCTTTGTAATTATATTTTTAGAATGCTAAAAATTCAACGTCGCATAAAAATTCATTTATGTGAACTATTCAATGTGTAATAATGTCTATAAAGGTATTACTGGTAACGATTTTATAATAATTAACAATCTAGAAGTAAGGGTAAAAGCTTTGTTGTCTTTGAGAATTTCCTCTTTAAGGTATTTTTCACTATAAAATCTTCATTTTTAAGATAATAACTTTCAATTAACTCATTTTAAGGGAACAGACTTTTAATTTTAATCCAAAGTAGTTCCAATTAGTACTCTTCAAGAAATTACAAAATACACTTTTTAATAAATATATAAAAAAATTTTGAGTGATTTATTCCTATAATTCAATTTATTTTTTTATATTTTTTTTTATTTTCTGTAATGTTATAAATCCACATATAAACTAAAAATAATTATAAAGAAAAGAAACATTAACCAGAAACTGAATTTTTCGAATGTTGTAAAATCAGTAGCACTCTTGTTTGAGGTTCTTTGTACTTAAGCTAGTTCTCATAAGATCGAGAGATGAAAGGCGGTTTTAATTTCCAGGCTGCTGGTTTGATATGCTGCAATACCGAAATAAATTTGCTGCTCGGTTCTGTCGGAAATTGGAAATTGGAAACTAAAAAAATTATTAAAATTCAATTAAAATTCATCACGTTGAGACGTTGATCCACTTTTTCCAGAGTTTTACCAAATCCATTGACTATTTCAAGATGAGACCTGCAGCCTCAACATGATGGTCCAGCCTACTAATCTACAGGAATCTGAATCTGTTTTGTCAACTATAGTATTAAATTCACTTTTCATAGCTAAAGAGCTGCAGCTAATACTACAGCCGACTTGTTTGTTGTTTGTTACTCCTCCGGAGTAAGCTTCCCTTTACTGGTGAATAGAGTAATTAAAAAAGTCCATACCAAATGATTACTAGAGCCCGCGATGATTCGATACATGCTCCAAGAATATCCAGTTGGAAAAATATGAAGAAGTGTGTCAACACAACAAACACAAAGCCAACATCCTTCGAAACACAAAATTCACCAGTCCTTCGTTTCTTTTTTCTTGTATTTTTTTTTTCGAGCATCCTGTCGATTAGGGAGAGTTTCGTAATTGAGTGATTGAGTGGGTGCTTGTTTGTATATGCACTTTCTGTAAATGTTTGTGTGTACGAAGTACGCTGCAACTCATGAAAAGCGCAGAAAAGTAAAGAGAAAGTTCTGCCCGATCAAATGTGTACTTAGGAAAAATATTGGCAGAAAGAATTTTCCCCCACTGAATCCATTCGATTTGTCTTTCAGCGTGATTTATTACACTTTTACTTAAAACTAGGCGCCGGCCATTTGTGTTCGTGAACGTTGTCCGATTGCGCTTAATTTCCAAGGGCAGTATAAAACCAAAATTGAGAAATAAGCCCATTAAAACGTTTAATTTACAACATTTTAGCGTTTCAAAACTAAGATCCCTCTAGCCGAGACTATTTCTTAATCTCAGTCTATTTGATTCCAATACTTGTTAATTGTATATGTGTTTTTTATTATATTTTTTTTCTTGCAAAAATAATTAACTATATTTAGCAATAAGCTTAAAACAAAACTTCGTTTCACTATAATAAAAAAAGTAATAATTATTTTGAAATTAATTGCCAACATTAACATAGAAGCTTGTAGGCCAAATAAATTATTTTTAAACTTTCAATTTTATTTTCTTATTACAAAAACAATTTGATTAAGGTATAGTGTAATTATTATATAAACAGACTATTATTAATTAATAATCACAAATTGATACTCGATTTTGTATGCAATCTCCAACAAAATGAAGATATTATTAATAAATATTAAATATTACTTCGGTCTTATCTGTCCTTCTTTATCACTGAAGATTAAAATACATCAAGCCGCTCCCACCGGCTTTTGAACCCCAGACCCCTAACTTTTTGAACGCTTTACAGCCTAAGTCGCAGAAGCATCTGCTCACTAGCGCAAGTAAACTAATTTTCTCCTCACTGAGAAAGTACTGAATTGGATACTTGTTGGGTACTGAGAAAGTCATCTGCACGTTTGATTTTCATTAATTAAAGTACATATATACTTAGCAGACACTTTTTAACATCTGTGTGCATGTTTTGTTTTTGTTTTTCGTTGTCAAAATTTGATCACTAATCTTTTAAGTAACCCATGGAACTCATCTACTAACTTCAGGTCGCGACAAAAGGCGCCTTTTGATTTAATAAACGGAGCATATGCAATAGATAGCCTTACAGGTGGAAAACGCGACATATGCTATCAAAAGCAGAATGTTAATTGTTGAAGAAAAAGCTTAACTGTTGTTCGTCATGCACATTGACCCTATAGCCTGGACTTCACTCGCTCAAATGTAACAGCCCTAAAATTCTGCTGAGCGTAGCACAAACATTTTGCTTTTATAATTTTCACTGCAATTTCAGATTCACGAAATATTTGCCCTAATGTTGTTCGTTTGAATTCTCTAAATAATTTATTGCAATTGTTTGACGAACCTCTTGAAGGTATTTTTAATTGGTTTAGGGTAACTTCAGGGTATTCACGAAGGACCTGAGGGCTAAGCGCGTGTTTACTTTAAAATTCATGTGAGATTACACTGCCGAACAAATTGCATCGATGCACAGGGTTACAAGTGGTTTCTTTCCAATGTGGGAGGGGGGTGACTAAAATTGGCGAATACCTTGCTCGTGTGTGGCACGTGGCGAATATTTTCAATAAGTGGGTACATCAAATCTCTGCATTTCTTCAAAATTATATTTTTGTAGTATAAAAACAACAGCGCGTGCTAATGTTTACAAAGGACAACGTGTACTTTGCTCTAGGTGAATCTTTGATTTACAAAATCTCCGAAAACAGTGGTTATAATCGTCAAGGATTTATGTGATCTGTTGTCTCGATAATTGAGATTTTATATTTATTTCCCATTCTTTGCAATGTGAGTATTTTTTACCAGAAAAAATTTATACATCCATTTGTAGTTAATATTTGTCAATAGACTAGATATTTAGCTTAAACAAAAGCTAAAAAAAATTATTAAATTAATTTAATTCTCTTCTATAAATCTATAGATCGGCAAATTCTTTGATATTCTTGGTTATTTGCGACGGAACAAAAACAGGTTGAAAACCAAGCGCT
Source organism: Proctacanthus coquilletti (assembly GCA_001932985.1). Lineage (NCBI taxonomy): Eukaryota > Metazoa > Arthropoda > Insecta > Diptera > Asilidae > Proctacanthus > Proctacanthus coquilletti. The sequence continues at coordinate 377,093 of MNCL01000136.1, forward strand.
CATACAGAGAGTCTAAAGATAAAAATATTTGCACAGACGCCGGAATCTTATAAACTGGCAAATATACGTGAACGTGTATACTCCTAGCATCGGAATTGATTTTTCCTCCTTCTCATTCAACTGAAATCAGCTTGAAGGAATGACTAGGCAATAAAGGTTGGAAACGTCGTTATTGTCGTCTTTAAGACCCTGCAGCAATTAGAACATTTTCCTTGCTATAAATTAAGACTTTAAGGAGCAAGAAAGTTGCTTGAGCTAACCAAGCCCTACAAAGCGTCATTAGGGCGAAAACCTGGGCACAGTCGGAATAAGAAATATACCTTAATAATTTATAAAACGAATAAAACGTCCACATGGAGTAAAAGTAAGTGGTGCAAATAGAAAAGGCAGCAAGAATTAAGCAGGACATTAGTAAGTCCTACCAGTACTACTTCAGCTCTTTCATATTTTATGCAACTTACTCCCTTAATACCTGTGCCATATGTAGACGACGTATATACCTATTCCTAAAGTGTACGTACAAATGCATATGGTGTCATGTACGTTCCATGCCGTGCATTGCACAACTGATTATAGCCGAACTGGATGTGGACTTGAAGGCACTTGTTAAAATATTAACAGATGTCCAAGAGGCGGAATGCATGACGTGACACGGAGTTTGTACAAAGCACTTCCATAGTACCTTACTGTTTGTTGATGTACGTTCGTTTGTCTTAATGCACACATATCCCAGCCTGGTGTAAAACGTGCCGACAACGTTCCGGGATACTCCGGGATACAGGGGCATAAACTACCACTTTGGGGGATGCCGGAAAATCGAGTGAAGTTAAAAATAAACGTTTTCTCCACTTGCTCAAGTATCGTAAGAGACCTCCTGCACCCTATTTTATCCTGCACGACAGCCCTGCCAGTCCAACACATCAGACATCAGCCCTAGCCTACTTGACGTACGTTCGTTTAGCAGCAAAAGAAGCCGAATCACGAATGTACAGGTCTTCTTAAATATATATAACGTAGTATATATATAGATGTATACCTGTGCCCTCAAAGTACACAAGCGCATCTGCGCCGAGGATTCCAGAATCCAGAATTGAGAGAGCTCTTCCTCCCTAGGAGCCACGGAGAGTCCCGGGGGTTTGTGGCAGGTTCGCCCACAAGGTTCTTTGTCATGTATCTATCCTCCGCCGAAAGAACTTTTCGTCGGGGATATTCCCTTTCTTGGATCCACGACTAGTTCGCACTTCAGTCCTCTAGGATATCGCTGAAATGACTGGTGCAGCCCTCCTTTTCCAGACTTTATGTCACGGAACCAGGAACATCTACAATCTACACCATTTTATCCTCCTCAACCGAGGGATGGGATTGTCCCTCCCCACGGCAGCCATCCTGAGTTTTGCGGACAGAAAAGCAAATGTCTTCGGGGAAATAAAAGAAAACAGATGCGAAGGGAACAAAAGTGAGGAATTTCCTTTTAATTTTCGCTGTTGTTTTTTATTGCGCCAATTAATTAAACACTTTATTAAAAGTTATCAAATGGCTTTGTTTATGCACAGCACACCTTGACGCCCCACAGCTGCTACGTGGCATCCCTACTCCTCTTTCGAGGTGTTTATCTTCGCTGAATTCTTCACGACGCTAAATTACGACGCCCTTAAGGATGTCGTTATGTCCTTTCATCGACAATCAAACGCGTTACTCTGAGCATGATGAGAAGCATAACAGAAGATTCTAACATTAATATGTATTTATTGTTAAATTAATATTATTACTCAAAATGTGTTAGGTAATTCCATTATAAAATTTAGTTAATATTTAAGGACTGCATTGATAAATGATGAAAAAGACCTTTTTTAAAAAAATATATACACATTTTTACTCCCTTTCTTAACTTCATAAATTTTTCAAGAATAAAAAACATCTTTATAGAATTATTCTCCATAAATTCTATTCTCCATAATAAAAACTTTCCCTATATAATTTAAAATTTTCCTTAATATTGAAAAAGCGCAAAAATGTATTTAAGAAAGTTTATAGAAATAGACATATTTAAACTGAATAATAGAAAGTTCGTAAAATAAAGACCTAGTCTAATTTAATTTTAATCTTTACTTAAGGATTTAGTTTTGTTTTCTTTTTTTTTTTGAAAAAACGAACGAACTTTTTTGAATTGATTTTTTAGTGTTTTATTTGATAAAATATTTAAATCAATAACATAACATGCACTTACATAAAGCATTATGTTTATGAACTTTTTTCAAAGATCATATTTGTGAGTCAAAAAGACAAAGAAAAATGTTCAGAAAAAGCTAAGAAAAAACTATATTAAAATAATATAATATTTTCCAATAGCGGAATAATAGGATGTCAAATAAATTTTAACTTTTAACCATTTGCTAGCCTCATCAAAAATAAGAGAGTAAGTCCTTTAGATACAGTAGTAATAATACTTTTAATACCAAAAAACACTTGCATTACCCTAATATTTATTATTATTATTATATTTATTTTGACCTTTGTAAAAACGAAATTACTTAAGCATTGCTGATGCTCCGCATTAGAGTTTAAAAGATAAAGTTCTTTTCTCAAGAAAACCAACTTTGTCCACATTGGTTTTTTTAACAAAGTAATTGTGCTTAGTAATGTAAAAATGTAAAACCGGATGTTAAAGATGTAAAGTTCGTGTCTCTGCAATGTTTAGCAGAAAATCTATATTTAATATGAGGGCACCTTAAGAGCACAAAATTGAATTTTTCCCCGTTCCACTTTCGCACAAGTGTTTTATTGCCCGTTGTGTACAGAATTTCACGGCACTCACTATTTATGGAGACAAAGAGGTCTAGGTATTTCCTTTTATTTCTCATTCGGAAAAAATGGCCACGAAAACGGCTAAAGGCAAAATCATCAAACAAAATCTCGTGAAGCGACGACATTGACGACAAGAAATTCTCAAACACTCGAGAAGCTGGTAAGAGCCCACCCATTCCAGGTAATCATGGACTTCAATTCAAATAAGCAAAATATTGACACAGCGGCAAATTTTAAAGAGGACGAACCCGAACTAGAGTCTTGCCGGACGCTCGCTGTCTCCTCACTCCTTCAAGTCACCCGTACATCTTCGTTATTTGATAATTCCAATTTCGTACAATACCTGAAAATGTTTGTTTTCTCTCAAGACCACCCAGAAAGTTCAGGTGGTTTTAAAAGGATCGAAAGGAAGATCTGATGTTGCTGCAGGAAGGTGTTGATTGCCCGCGAAGCCTTGCAGACTGGACGGGAGGAATAAATAATAAATCGGGCTACTTCGCGGCCATACCTCGTTCAGTTTACTCAACAACAGTTTGAGATCTGAAGAGAAATATGCGCGGGTGAGAATAAATGTAGAAATTTTAAAAAAATGGGTAACTATTGTAATTATTCTTGATGACAGTTTTAGTAAATTATATGAGCTCTAATTATTCAAAATTAAAAACAAGCATAATGAGCAGTAGTGAATAAATTTCAGTTTCGGAACATTAGTTCGTACATAACAAGACTGTTATTATAATAAAAATAAAATACTTACTTTATGTACAAAATTATAATTTACGTTGCGACGTCATGTGGATAAGTAAATAAATTTTTGCCATGCATACGTAATATTAGCTTCCCAAAATTTATATAAATATATTTAAATTTCAAAATCGTATAAGAAAAATAAGTGAACATTTACAAGAGATATCGATAATGCAAGATAACGAAATGATACCCACTCCCTGAGTATGATCTTTACAATTTATTGTTCACCAAAGAATGATTATTGCATTCCTTTAAGAATTAAAAAGATATTTTGATGAGTAACACTTAAAAAAAAAATTCAGGTAAGCCTTTCTTATGATTCTTTCTAAATTTTATTTGAACCACATTAAAAAATTGTTTGACCATTATAGGCCCAATGGTTTCAACACTGCCCTTAATGAATTACACTCCTGTAAATGGGATCTTATTGTTTCTTTTAAATTTATTTTCCATTTTTAAATTTTTCAACTCGTTTAAAAGCCTTAAAACTTGCAAAAAATTTTTTTTAGAGCAAGTCTGGTTCAGTCAACAGTCGCATACGTAAGTTTTGAAGCCAGTTGGCAACATATGGCAACAAAATTGAAAAATACGGTTTCAGATATCCAGCGTTTTAAATTTGACTTACTCATGACCCTGTTTAATGCCTATACCTTCGTTAAATTTACTAATTTCGAAAAGTTTTTGAAGGCGCATTCTTACTAAACTAAAATCTTTGATACAATGCACAAAAGTGGATTTCTTTGAGCCGACAAACTTCCAATAGTAAAGGAAACATAATTTAAATCTGTTCTAAGAGATTGTAATTGGTAATTGATTTGAAAAATTCATCCAAAGAAATATAATTCTTATTTTTAAATATTTTCTTAATCCCTTTGGAGTAATTAGTTTAATTAAATAACCTTGTAAAGAAATTCAGAAGTTTACCAGTAGGGACATAGGAAGATAAAAACTATTTACAATTCCTTGGAATTGGACGTACTTCCGTGTCACTTTGCATAGGTATGTATAGTTAGTCTTAAAAGTTATGTTAGAAATGGAGTCTGCCAAAAATATGATGCGTACCTTGTAGGTGATTGGTTAATGCACTATTTTATTATTTATGATTGTGCAATCCTACAGGTACAATGTACCATTAAATTCAATTTTAATTAATATAAGGTTGGAGTAGGGAGGATACCACTGTTAAACCCAGCCCATAGTGGTTTTAACCGAGATGGAATACAAAATTTGGTCCGTGTTTAATTGATAAAAACTTAAGAGCAAGTCCTTCAATTGGCACGGCATAAGAGGGTTGCTAAAAAAGACATGATAAACAAACAAGAGACGAGGCGAGTGCTGTAAAAGCCACTGGACCTAAATAACCAAAGGCGGCGGCACCATTGTGTGCCTTCCGAAAACACTGTGTCGGGATCACGAATTATAAATATTAGGAAAGTAAAGTGTCAACAAAACGGCTGAATCCTGCAAAAATGTAACTCTCCGGCACCGGCTATCAGTATTCAGTTACGGTTTCACGGTGTTGATGATATCGGTGCGACCCGGCACGGCATGGCAGTGAAGCGACCGACAACGCCGGTAAGATGACGGAAGATGGAAGGACCTGGACCACCGAAAGGGTTTAAGCGTCCAATTCATTCATTGGGTCCGTAAGCAAACGGCATTGATGACATCGTCAGGGACATAGCTCGGTGGAAATTGATGAAATTGAGAAACAAATACCCGTGAAAAGGGCAAAAATAATATTTACCGAATCATCCCCTCCGGCAGCAGCGGTCCGCAACCACCTGCTGAGGCACCTACCTGCTCCAGGGAACACCGTCATCAATTCCTTGTACAGTATGCACGGATTCCACATAAACTTAAATTAAATAATGGCTTGAGCAATCGAAACGTGGATACTTGGCGAGAAGACAGACAGACAGTCCCGGTCGAAGGGTGGACAACGGAACGGGAACGGGGTATTTGGAACGTAAAGGTGGGCACTTCTGTTTGTCTTCGACACAAAGGAGGTGCTAAGACTAAATTGACTTAATTGTGAACAGATCTGCAAATGTTTGCCCCAAGTATGAATAATATGTCACCGTCTTGCAGGGCTCCCAGTTTATAGGGCCCGGTCCACACGGGTCGGCATGCAGGACCCGCATGTCCTGGCAGCCACTTCAAGAACCGGCAATCCTGGTTCTGGAAACCGGGGGAGCCACATTCAACTTGAACGAAATAAAAGGCGAATTTCCGGCCATGTTTTATAATTAGAAAGGGCTATTCCTGTGCCTTCCGGACTCGGCCCGGACGGCCAGTGATAGACCCGGGCCTGGCATTCGGCACTTTTTCCTGCTGCGGCTGCTCCTCATTTACTTTACGAAATTCATGTAGGTCCTTTCCGGCCCAGCGACTCCGGCAATGGCTGCCGTCGGAAAATTAAGAATTCAATTTGCTTAACTTACTCGTAGCTATACATGGGCCGCACTAGCGCCGCTCCCGCCGCCGCATTTGGACACTTGCCTAGGCAATTTAAGTTTCGAAATGGGTCGGACCCGGACGAAATTCCCTCCCGGCTCCCGGGTAGTTTTTTGTGCCTGAACAAAGAACCAGATATTACGACTGCTGCCGGAACTGCCGTTTCATTCGGAAAGTTTTTATGGAAAATTAAAAATTTAGATAGTTCTGCTTTTCGCTCGCCCAGTAGAATTACAGTCTCGCTAAAAAACCTGATACGCAGTCATGGCGAAATAATGAGATTTTGCCTAGCAACCTTTTACAGTGCGCGAAAATTTGTGTTCTCAAACAAAAGGAAAAAGTTCTACGCATTAGGCGCTAAGTCTCGTGCCTGTAGTTTTTTAATAGAAAACTTCACTAGTTTTCGCGTTTCGAATTTTTCACCCAGCTCTTTTTGAATTATTTTTAAATCCTTCTGTGTAAATTTGTTTGTATTAAATAGGGGGAAGTATTAAACTATTTAATATTGCACTTTTTAAGTAAATTTCTAGCAAATATAAAATCTAATTTTATAATCTAATTTTGGGAACAGATTAATTTAAATTTTTCTACTTAAAAGAAAACTTAATTTTCAAAAATCGTATTAATTTAAATAGAGCTAAAGACACTTTTTTTTTTAAATTAATGCTTAAAATTTAACTTAAGTTTTCAGTTTAGAATGAAAGAATAAAGACCCTCAGTAACATTTCATGTTGAAAATTCTCAAACAAATTATGTTATTAAATAATTTTTAAATCTTTATTTCGAAAAACATATCGCAAAAGTGCGCTTAATTTAGACCCTGCCTTAAAAATATCAGAGCAAACATGTAAATGAACAATAAAAGATAAATGTTGGTTAAAAAAATCGAACTAGTTCTAGTTTTCTGAAATAACGAAATCAATCAAGTGCCAATAATTAAAGTAAGATATTTGGAAATACTAGGAAAAGCCAGGTTCGAACTAGAGTCCTGTCTTGCTCCTGTTGCCATTTTCTGCTGTTGTAAATTTTAATTCTTCGAGATCACTAACTCAATGAAGTCGGCTTATTGAAACATTGGTCATAGAATGAATTTTTATTTAATAAATCAAAAATACGTAGAACTGATTGGTGAATGTGAACTAAATAACACTTGTTTAATTTAGATACTTATAGTTGAAGTGTAGTCAACTAAACCAAAAGCATTTCTCTCAGTGTGAGTTAATGGTTCCTGTAAAAAAGGGTTGTTTTATTCAACTTGCCATTAGCTCTGGTAATAGCGCAACACATTTTCCGAGCGCGGTGCAAACACACACGCACCCGGGCGTTTGAAGCCGGGTCTTTAAGACCCAATATTACATGGATAACCGCTGGTAGTTAAATTAAGCATTCATTGCGCAAACAAGCCAAGCAACGATATTAAAATTCACGAAAGCAAACCGTCAGCCGGAGACTGGCGAGGAGAAGGCGAAAGACAAGGCAATAAATAATTAACATGAAATTATCTCGCAGTGAAAGGAGTTTTCGTCTGTTCTTTCTGCGAAGTACAGCCCCCGCGCCCCTCTACCCGCCCCTGAACAGCACGGTAGATTTTTTACGCCCCATCCCGACTGGTCCCATCATCTCCTGATTTCTTTCTTCCCGGAGATCCTCCAGCTCGTCCTTCCTTCCGTTCTGCTAGCAATGCTGCAGAGTGTGGGGCCTTAATAATGAAGCGGCATTGAATTTATATTTTGCAGATGCAAACGGGCTTAGAGCTTTTAATTAAAAGAGTAAAACTTTGTTGTTCATTAAAATAATCAAATGTTCCGCCATTGCGCCGCCGGTATGATTTTACACGGTCCCCAGCAAGGAGCCCAATAACAAAGACGGCAGCTGAAAAGTTGCCTCGCCGACCTATGGGAATGACTTAAAACTTGCACAATATCCTGGAGTTCTTACACCCATGTACCCGGATCTAGGGGCTCTATCTATTCATTCCGCTGGCGGAGCAGGGAATTTTCCATAAAGAGGCGATTAATAAGGCAAAAAACACGGAGAAATTTAATTTTTGTTAGCAGAACTTCTGCAAGGAAACTTCTGTTCTGCCTCTTTCCCTTTGTTAGCAGAAGAATTTCTTCGGCAGCCGTCGTCGTTTCTTAAAAGTTCGCTTAAACTTTTGTTAGATCTCAGCTATCAAAGAATCCCTCAATTCGGGATGATTGTGAGCTAAATTATCTCTATGCAATACGAAACCGTCTTATTACCCTGTCTTGTGTGAGGGAAACTTTATTAATTAAAAGGACTCGGAGCTTACAATTTGGGGTATTAGGATCCTGAAAGCCGTCCTTTATTTTTAGTCCTCTCTTGTTGTCAATGTTTCAAAGGAGTCGTCGAAAATGTTCAGGACAAATTAAGCCGCCATTAATTCGCTTACATGACTAGTTGAAATCGCAAAAAGCGAAACTTAAATACATGTATCTAATACATCTGTAAATATTTATGCTTGCTCAATATAACGAACATTTTCAGGGGTAAGTGATTCATAGATGAAAACTTGAAAACAAAATATTAATTTTCCAATGTTATGGTATTTTCGACATACTTAAATGAATAAAATTTTCAAAAACTTAAGCAAGAGCAACCACATTTAAGATTTTCGAACAAAATTATGAACAAGAAATGGAGGATCACATAATTCTAGTTTTCGGCGTAAAGTAAAGTTTGAATAAAAATATGACTGAAGTTTGAACAAATAGATCCAAAAGTTAGCTTGCTAAAAATCAATTAAGAAGTCAATTGACTCCGAGTCGTAGAAATTCGCAGAAATTTGATAAAGTGTATCAATACATTCAAAATTGTTGCTCCATATTGGCCCAGACGTAAAACGCTTGCATTACAAAACAAAATTGTGATTTTTAGAAAGCATTGGAAAGCAAATGTGTAAACTCACTTACGTTTTACTTAATCAAAAGATCATAATATTACTAACACAGCAATTGCCATATATGGACGTTTAAGTTCGCAGAAGAAGCCTGTAAACATACCGCAATAGGTTTTTGTGAATTTAAAATTATTTTTCATCTAAAGTAAGAAAGGTTTAAATCTGCAGATTTATTTATATTTATGAGTTCATGTATAAGAAAACTGTAATTATACGCGAATTTTCAAATAAAACTTAAAAATACACCTAACCCTCGATTTACAAGGTATTCGAATTGCACGATTTTGGTTTAACACGATTGAAGAAGAGCGGAAGAACTTCCATTTACACGGCACTTGCATTCCATTTTTACACGGTCAGGTTAATCAAATATTTTGAAATAGAAAAATCTATATTTAGAACAAATCCACTGTACATACAAAATAAAAACGTTTTTAATTCTTTTTGTGAATTATGCTATGTACAGAATTTTGTTGACCTAAGGAATTTTTATTTAAAAATATGTACATACTTTTTATTTTACAAAAAATAAATAATACTCTCTCATATATTATTCAAATTAATTACAGGTGTATGTATTTCTTTTCGATGTGAATAGTGGAGTCGAATTGCACGATTTCAATTTACACGGCATTTTCGGCGAACCAATCTACCGTGTAAATCAAGGGTTAGGTGTACTGCCTTAATTTATTAACTTTTAATAAAATTCACTATTTGTAAGTGTAATACTCTACTCCTAATCATGCTTTGTGTGAAATTAATTATACAAAATTAATTTTTTATTACCTCTAATAATAAATTAGATTAATTGATTTTGATGATCTTTCATAATTAAAAAATAATTTACGATACATAAGAGAAAATTCCAATTGCACTGTACGCAATCATGTCACAAATTTCCGGATCATCATTCACCGATTCTCCCGGGTCTAGTAAAATATATCTGCATCGAATCATTTGAAAATTTTATTAGCTAGGGAACTTTTAGGCATTTATTTGTTTTAAACATTTAAATTGACGTTTATTTGCACAGAGCGCTGGATACTTGTTAATTACATGAACAGTACCGCGAGCAAAGGTAAATAGCGTCCCGCGAGTCTTGATGCAACGCAATTCGTTAAATACACAATCGCAATTATTAGAAATAAATGAAAATTCATCGGATGTTGAAGTACATTTTTAGTTTCGTTTGTTTGTTCTCAGGTAAAAATTAAGCTGACCCTTTTATTGAAATGTGATAGTATAAATGAAATGCATTCAAAATTATTAAAATCAATTAATTTTATATCCAGTTATCTCTCGAAAATAGTGTCCTAATAAAATAAATATAAAGGATATATTCATCATTATAAAAAGTAATAACAAATAAACGAAAAGGTAATAAAAAAATAAGAATTGATTTATGAGAAAAAGTGAATAGAGTACAAATGCCGTTCTTTCACTAGACAAGTTACCTGTTAAATTGAAGAGTTTACAAATATTTATACCTTTTGACTTTTGTGTATTTTCCTGAATGGAAACGAAAGGACGACCTAAAGGTGTCCGAAAAAACCGAACGGAAGTTTATAGGAAGCATTTTCTGGCTGCAGACAGTAACAAAAGCGCGGTAATTGCCGCCAAACTGCGGAGGACGGTGCAAACTAACCGCCTGTAGATCCGGACCAGGTTCCCACTGGGATAATGACAATGCATTACAAATGGAATTACACGCCTTTTTAACAGGACGTCATGTTGCAATTTAACGATTACGATCGCCGACCCAGCAGGGGCTCCCGGATACCTTTTCCTGGAGCCGTCAGCCTACCTTCGATCCCTTATCTCCTTGTAATGTGATCTCTTGTTGTTCAATTGATGGCCAAATTTGCCAGTAATGAGATTTCTGTTGCCGATTAGGGTGAGGTGCGAAGGGTGCCCAGTGGTGGTGGGTTTTTGGTAATGTGACAATAAATAACACAACATATTTATTACCAAGCCAATTTGATATGAGACATGTTACGGAAAATGTAAATTTTTGGCTATTCCTGAAATCGAAGCGATGTACAGACAATTGTATACTACTTAAATTGAAATTGCTTATTAAGACAAAGGCTTAACTGATGCCTTAGTAAGCCATGATTTAGACTGCCTAGATTCATTACTAGTATTAGGGGCTCAATTTCGAATTTAAAATTCAAATATCTTACTAAATGTTTTTAAACTAAATGTAAGAAAATGCTTATTCTTTCTGTATGTGTGTATCATTTATATTTTATTTAGAAAACGTAAAACAATTACAATTTATTTTTATAATTTAAAATTTTATAAAAGATATTAAAATTAAATGGAAAAGTTTGCATTCTATTCTGTAGACGCGACTTTCTCAATTTTTGTTAAATACCCGTTCAAATTAAAGTCAAAAATTAGTTTTATTCTAAAAATTACGAATCCTATTCAATGAATAGACTTGATTTGCTCTTGCTGTTGTTGGAAAGTACGTAGAATGACGTCAGTGGCAGCCAACAGAATCTATTTAAATGCAATTATTTAAAATAGCCAATTATTATTCATTTGATTTAGAGATCTACGACATATTTCTGTTTGGTATTATTGCCTGCTCGGCCTCCTTAATCTGTACAACATAGTAAAACTGTTGATGGACTCAAGGAACATAAAATGTACAAATCTACGTGGTACTAAATAATATCGATTTACGTTTCTCATATAAATATAGAAAGAAGTTGTCGATATAAATTTAAAAAAATATTTTTTTAATTCGTTATTCACTTCTATTTGATTGTTTAGTAATATTAAAGGAATATATTTGAAGTTTCAGATAATAAATGCAAAGTGAAATTGTTGCATATATATTTAGGGGTTCAATATAGGTACACGATAGAATAAATGTTTAAAATGTGATTGACCTGATCAAGAGTTGGATATTCTTCTGTCCGTACCAAACAGAACGGTTACTTAACTATTACGTGAAAATCTCGGCATTCTACAATGTATTGCCCTCAGCTATGACCATCTGTTACAATCAAGACTGTTGCTGTGATACACTCAAACAGGAAGCAGCAAGCCTTAAATTGGATTAAAACGTAGCGCGTAAACGAACACGCACCCTGAGGTGATATCTCCCCGAACAAGCAATCTAAGGAGATCCTTGCAGTTTTTCCAAGCGCACAAATCTGTCCAAATCCAATTTGCAGGTCAATAAATTAGCCAAACCCCTCCTTAAGGAGATTGGTCACGGCGGCGTAAGGTATCAAACGTATCGGGCATGTCGGGTTAACATGGGTACCGGAAAATAAAAGTTGATGCCGGTGCAGTAGTGCGCTGCTGGTAAGGTAAACCCACCTGCATGCGAGCTCCGAATTTCCTCATTTATGAACTCGGGAACTCAGAACTGTAGCCAAAGCCATATTCCAAGATGGCTTGAACTGTTTGCCCGGAATTTGATAATAAAAATGATGAAAGGTACGGAAAGCGGGGCTTCTGCAGCCCACTGGAATTCCATATACTTGGAGCACAGGGCGCTCCGCCCTGCCAGTAGTAGTGATGGTGTTTGCTCAATTATATCTTCTCTTTGCGCTGAAATTTCGCTCGGTGCTGCTGGCAAACAAGATTTTGCAATATTCTCCATTGTTGAAACGGAACCAATAAAAGAGTTATCCGACAATTTAATATACTTTAGCCGCCTTTCATGAGGTTTCCAAGAAAACACATCAACAATGTGCTGTTGACTCAAAGATGTTCCGATGTGCCGGCAAAATCGCAAAGTGTCTTAAAATGTCGCAGCTGGGCCTGGGCCTATGGCTTTCTCTTCTATGCTTAAAAAATTTACGTAGCCAGGGAATATTGTCGTCAGACGGTCTGCAAACATAAAGACGAACTGTTTCGAATTTCTTTTTAGGTATTTTTCTTGTTTTTCTTGTCCGTCCTCCATGATGATGAAAACGTTCGCGAAACTTCACGTCATTCAATAATTTATTGGAAAAGTTCTTGGCCAGCTTGAGCCGAAGTTTTATTCAAAGTTTTATTCGTCCCAAACCAACAAATTGATGTTTTAATTGAAAAGTTGACACCTTTATGCAAACATGGTCCTAAGCAAACATAAGTTTAAGAATTTTTTTTTCTTTTTCAATCAATTTTCAGTCGGCCCTTAATACAGCAGAGTAAGGTATAGGACACAAAAAACATTATCCATTGTCCGCCGTCTTGGGAGGACGTGAGATGGCCGCAGGTTACGAAAAAGGATTACTTCGATTGGGCGCATGTCCTCTACTGTCCTACGGAAGCCCTTTGAGTCAAAATATGGTGGCCTGGCCGTAATAAGGAGGAGCAAAGGAGCAAAGACCAGCACGAGGACGAAGAAGGCCAAACCAGCCTGAGGCTCTTCACCGGAAGAAGGACGTTGAGCAACGAAAATATTAAACTTAACATTTCCATAATAAATCTAAACTACGTCCGATAACAATACATCATCCCTAGATAAACAAGCTGAGGATCCTTTTTGCCTTCGTCGCTATTCGAACTTATCACATGGAAGGATTCGTTTGATGGAAGCATCGTAGCAATTTCTCATCCTGAAAACGTAGTCGACGTGGGAATCAGGGGACGGAGAGGGGAGGACGGAGACCTAGCCAAGGGGGAAGAAAAGAGTTCGCAACATAATAACATTTCACTTTTACAAGAATTCTACCCTAACCTCTCCCGAGTACATCTCAAATCGCCCAAGGACTAAGCAAACAACTTTAGACATTCATTGCCGGTCCAAGGAGGCAGGAGAGCACATAATGGCCTTCGTTTGTCGGTAAACCCCGTCCGTAGAAACAACAACCGGGGGAATGAAATGAAATAAATCCTCGCCTCGGGGGGACAACTGCACCCATCAAATCTCTGCAATTTGGCTTTATTGGGTCTCATCTGCGCGCCTGCCGCACCGTCGAAGGGCCCGTCTGGCGACCTTAATGATTCGCCGCATTAGCTCTTGTGCTGCGTACGCCTTTGACGTAGGACCACAATTAGCCATTGCTGATGCTCACAATTGTACTTAGTCAATTCCAAACAAACTACATCTGCACCATCACATATGTCTTATAAAGACTTTGCCATCGTTTCCCGCACATTTCTAAATAAAACAATGCAAAAAGATCTCTTTACACTTTAAAAAATGTTAAGTATCATTCAAGCTCGAACTTTTTCCACATTAAAAACTGCATCTTTCGAAAAACTGCGCTGGCGATGCAAATCTAAAAGACCCTTTAACAATGGAGGCATTCAGTTTGATATAAATTTCTTAAACTATGTTTCCTCACTAAGATTGTTTTATATATTTTTACTCAATTTTACTCTACCAGACCTCCATTAGCTTATTTAAAATAATAAAAATAAAAATCGGTCTCTATAAAAAGATGGGCACTACATCTTCATTGTTACGCAAGTGGACATTGCTTAATGTCAAGAGAAACTTTCTATAGTTTTAAAATCTGTAGAAAATGAAGATGACACAGGATCAAATTAAGGAGGTTGGGTATTCTGATTTCCGCTCAAGAACTAAAGGAATATATTTTTGAAAAGATTTTTTTTTTAATTTTAGAAAAAAATAACAAACTGACTTTTTAGTCGTGTGGAGAAAGGCCACATTCAAGAGAATGGTAGCGTTTTTAATTAAAATAAATTAAAGAAATACCTAAATAATAATTTATTATTGAAAGCTAAAAAAAAGTCTTATTTTTATTAATTTATGATAAAAATTATATTTTTATATTTGAAGAGTCTAACATCTTAAAACGTTGTTTTAGTTTATAATATTTAAAATATCTTTAAATTTAGGTAGTTACCTGTAATATACTAACAGGCTTTTATTTCAGCTTTTGGAAGTTTGCTTTTAAAGTGCCAAATACACCTTCTAAATTTTACAGCATTATTTAAATTAATCCAAACAATAAATTGCAAAATAGAACAATGTACGATCATTGCTCTTCCATTTTATTTTTCAAATAAAAAAACAAGAAGTGTAGTAAACATTGACAGTAGTGAGTACAAGAAATTTGGCGTAAAGTACAGAAATGTGTGTTCAGCTTGTCCTTATTGAATGCAATTTTCTAAGCAGTTCTATTTACTAAGCAAGTAAAATGGCAGACACCTGTTCGTATACCCTTAACTGCAGTAAAATTATACTCCAACACCAAATCTATTTATGTCAAAAAAAAGTTCTTCTTATGCTAATAAGGTGATTTTTTAAATTATCCTTTATAGAAAATTGTGTAAAAGTCACCGTTTTATTTTTCATTTAGAAACAAAATCTGGTTTATTCTGTACAACATAATGACTCCTACCTTGTAAATAACGTCCAAATTATTTTGTCCAAGTTGTTGACGGTTTCTTTTATGCCCAAAATATTACGCCTGAAGGTTCGTTCCTCAATATCAGGAAGACTAGTGAGCGCTAAAGAACATGCGGCACTCTGGGATCACAGTGGGGCTTCCTAATCCCCAAATAATAAAACTCTTAAGGGGTTGGCCTTTTTGTAATCGTTTCCGATATCATCAGGTCCCACCCAAAAGTCGGGGGATTATTGCCAGGGATGTACCAGTTAAGAGGTTCTTGCATCCCTTAATGGAATTTCACGAATCATCCCCATTTTGTTCGCAACCCGGCATGAAACCTTTTTATAACGCTGAAATACGGGACGAGGGTTACTCCTCTTCTCGAGTAGTAGCCAAGCCCAAAAACTTCCATTGAATGTGGCACTTGTTCAACTTTGATTAAGTTTCGCCCTCCGAGTCTTGCCGTCTACGTTGTCCGCGTCATCGTCGTCATTTTGAACGTCGCTTATGTAAGAAGACCGGGGTTTACGGAAATTGATTTCGTTTAGCCCGTTCCCCCAGGAGGAACACCACAAGACATCAAAACTTCTCTGGAGTGTTTTTCTGTCGGGTTGGCGGCGGCCTGTAAGAAACACTGTCGTCTTTCAAAATTTATACGAGATCAGGCCTGCAGTGCATTTCAATTTGCGTGCCGCTGCCGCTGGACAGAGGCGGTAATTTCTTCCATCTTTTTGCGCAAAAGAGCTCGTTTAAATTCATAAAGTGTCTCTTCGCTCTGTGACACATCTTTTAGACTTTAGCTTTTAAGTTTCGTCATTAGATGCCTCCTCGTTTCGAGAAAACGGAAGTGAGAAATATTTAATGCGACTCGTAGGCCCCATCTGCTTCCCAGCCCCCGCCGTCGCGGTCGGTGAAAATGAGACTTTTCTCAAGCTTTGTGCAGTACCGCCGCGAAATGCTTGGCGAAGAGTAGCTGGATGCTGAAGCAATGCAGAGCAATCGAGGCAGATTTCTCCGGATAGCTAGTGCGCGCTTTTATATAGAGTCATAAGGGATATTTACAGACCATTTGACAATAATTCCCTCAGCTAAGCAAACACTGATAACTTGTGTTCTGCTACAGGCCTCCTTGTTCACGAAAAGGACGTTCGGCCGAAGTATATTTCGTATATAGTGCGCCCTAGACCTGCCTGTTGATAAACGAATAATGCAGGACACATAGCGCAAAATGCAAACAAACGCGCCATAGCAACTCCTTGGAAAACGATAAAGAAATTGTTTGGATAGGCCTACGGCAACAAAACGCCCTTCCGGATGTTTCTTACAACTGTTCAACATCCGACTCGCCCGCTCGCAGTCGAGGGTGCTCTCATCTTGCAAGACGAAAAACGTGAAACGTTCAAGAATCGGCCATCGTCTCCAAAGTGCGGCAAGACCAAAGTGACAAATTCAGGTAAAAGATAACAAATTCACGGCGATGCCGTGTTCCCATCGCTGCCAACATCCGAACAACAATAGTGGTCCAGGTCTGGTGAGCCTCATTCGTATGGAATTGATGTAATTCAACAGTAGTTGAAAAGTCTTTGGCATTGTGGGGCCTCGGGCCGTCGCACCTTTGCTGTGACACCCGCTAGAAGCATCATGAGATGCTTGAGTAATTGTCCGCTTTTGTTCCCCAAGGCAGGAGTTCTGTAACAAAAGCCATAAAGGCTGCTTACTAAAGGGAAGAGGAAGTCGAAAGAGCAAACAATGACACGTGTATTTTAAAATTCGTCGCCGTCGATATTGCGCCACGAAATTTCGGTCGATTTTATGGGAAGAAAAGAAAAAAAAAAGACAGACCTGCGTCTACACGTCAATGATCATTCGTTTTGCTCCTCGTGCAACAAATAAGACATTCTCTGCCCGCAGCAACTGAACAAATAGAAAATTTCGTTAAAACGTTTCATATTGTGCGAATCGATCATTTCGTCTGGACGACTTTCCATTGGTTGATTACCAAAGGTCTTTGTATGATCATGCGGGGTCACATGACCTGTGACAAAAAGAATTTATTAAAAAATTTCCCCAACATTTTTGCAAACTCCAGAATATACAAATTTGAATTATGGTTTAGAAAATTTATGTAATAATTTTAGTAATGTTTAGAGGAAATTTATTTTCTAATTTATTTAAATTTCGTAATTTTTTATAATAAAGATTTTAAGGACGCAGTATCTGCTCCCAATAAATTATAATCTTAAAATGTATGCAAATAAACTAAACTGCAAAAAAACTACAACCAAACAATAGAAATTTTTGTAATAGTAGACAAAACAAAAAGGCGCAATAGCAACAGTTGGCTTTTTGTGACGCGCGTAATAATGTAAACATTAACGCAAATTTTGCGATGCACATGTTCTTTCGGCATCACAAAATTCGATTATTTCGCTTTATACACATGAGTACGACTTCAATCAAACATTAGGAACATTAATATAACATTTAAAATATGTTAGGCTTAAAAGACTAAAATTTAAGCTATTTTAACTTCAGCGTAAAACATTACCTACGGTAATGAACTCAAAAGACAATTGATTCAATTGTCTTATCAAAAGATTGACTTTAACATCGTTTGAGTAAATTGATCAATTGATCATTTATATAATCAGAGTTTCCAATTCTCTAGCCATTTTTGAAGACTCTCTGAGTAAATACATTTTTACGTGTATTTAGAAACCTTTTGAATTTTTGCGGAAACTTATTTAATCAATCAAAATTATTATCGATAATGTTTAATAAAATATATCTCTTATACATTTTATCAAATATAAGAGTGTAGCACGCTAGTTGGTGTTTATTAATATACACTTTTAACATGTGACGTGTCTTTTTCCTACTTTATCATGCTTAAGTAGGTACCTCCCAGAAATTTCAGCATGGAATTATTTGTACTAAAAGTAGACAACCAAGGACAAAATAGTCCACTCTTGAACTATATTTGGAGTCAAAAAAACCCCCAAATACCATATGAAATTTATGTAGCCAGGGTGCACTTTAAGACTGGACAAAAAATCATTTATAAAATAAAGAGTTTAGCAAATGTTTGTAAACTATTACTCAGGTTTTAAAAACGCATATTTTAGAACAAGCGCATTGCATTTTAGAAGCAATGTGCGTATGTTTGAAAGCAGTTTCTATTGCGAAATCGAGTTACCTGTTGTTGTAAAACTAATGGGTTTTTCCTCTTGTTATAAACCGTCAGTGGTATAACAACTTAGATTAATTGCGATCTTCGAAGTTGACGCCCTTCCCCCAATACGATATTTCTGACATAGACAATAGAAATAAGACTTAAATAAAAATATTCCTCATGTATATTACATGTACTTTAGATATGATATCTATATCCAACCTATGTCAATGTAGGAATTATGACCATACTTAAAAATGTAATAACTATAAGAATATTAGACACTGCTGTTAAAATACATAACGAATACAAACAAGAAAGACAGTCTCCAGCAAATTGACGTTATCAATAACCAAACATTAGACAAAGGCACTAAAAATGTCCACAATCAGAGCAGTAATTAAGTCCGAAAAGTCAATAGTACAAGTGGAGCGTACAACGCCAAATATCCAATCAATCAGGACACATTTTCAACGAAAGTTTTCCATTTGTTTATTGACATTCAGCCTGCCCCCTCATCGAAAAGTGAAGAAATAAAATCAACAACACCAAAAAAAAACCATATGAGAGACAAAACCAACTGCTGAGCCTTTCGCCGCCATTAACAACCTGCCTCCGCCATGTAGGGCCCCACATATGAACCCATACGAGCGACTACTGCAGCACCGGCCACATATGCCCGCCCTGCTGCCACCAGTCTGTTTGGCTTTTGCATTATTAAGACTACTAATATTGGGTCCGATCAAAGATTCTGAAAATTGATTGTTGGCTCTTACTTGGACAAACCTTGGTTAACGTGGCGATGCGAACAGACTGATAAAAGAACGGCGGCGGGTTGGGGTGTCCTCGATGGTGTCCATTTGTTCTTGACTATTGCAATTTGGGCACGGTCGGGTGAGCAGTGGCTATGAATTTTATAGGATGCGCTTCGACAAAAGTGCTGCCAGTTATGCTTATCAATTCAGAAGGAAAATCCCTCAGAGTGCTTCCTCTATCCGCACAACAGATTCTCTAGTGGCTAATCCCATCATTCTAAATTCTAGACCTTAAGCATTTCTTTGTCCATTTTCAGCCCGTGCGTGAGTGCAATTGAGCGTTAAATCCACCGGCGAAAAGTGATCACCTTAGCCAACTTCCGTACCGGTCTGTGCCCGCAAAGAAGGCTTCCTTTTCCGCTAAGGACCAAGGATTTACCGGGTAGCGAGACCGGTCGGATAGTGCCTAATCGAGCGCGAAACAAAATTCCAGCGCGACAACTATGAGTACAATGTTTGCTATGCAAATCGCCTGTTTGTGTTTGCCCATTTTGGTTCAATTTAAAAATTTACAGAATGAAAAATTCGAGTGCTAATAACTTTCTGCCGTATTTGCGGTTTTTATTTCCAGTCCCCGGCCGTGCCATGCCATTTCCAAGTATTTGAATCGAATCCATCCATTTTCCATTTCCCAGTATGCTCCGGCCGACGGGTTCGCGAGTTCGGGACCAGGACCAGGACTGGGACTCCGGGACAAAACGAACCTGCTGGCCGGGAGAACTTGGGAAAGTCAACGACTGGGAATGTTAGTGAGCGTTGCGATTATGTTTACACGAGTATGCATGCAAATGAATGCAGAAATACTACTTGCAAATATTTGCCCTTCGCATCGATGTGCAATAAACTGTCGTTAAGTTCTTACCCAAATTAGCTTGACGAATGAGAGGGAACACGGACCCATTTCTTGAGGTCTCACTTTTGCGAAGCGATGTTCTGCATTTTGAGGAAATAATTAAGTAAAACGCAGAAATCTTCTACAGCGCTTGACAAAGAATAATTTTCTGAAGTAAATGACTATGATTTTAATTCAATTGATAGCATAGTTTAATAGCCTAAAATATTAAACACTTTGGACAGTTTTTTCAAAAGTAAGATAATCCTTAAATATGTAAATACTTTGAGATGGGTTTATATTTTCCCTAATTTAAGAATTGCATTACATTCTCTATTTAGCTTTAATTTTGTGCTTACTTAAATCAGAAAATAAATAAATAAAATTTAATTCAGCGCTTAATTCATTGAACAGGTACAAACGTCCTTCATTTAAGACAACCGGTATAACAAGTTTCTATTTTGGAAAAAATGCATTACTCGTCAGATAATTGTTTAACATTCATTTTTAGATTGCATTTAAATTTTTCTATATATGGAAAATGTGGAAAGAACATATTCGTTTTATATGGTATTACTCTCCCCATCCATCTCACAGACACTCCCCATAAGTTTAAAATTAATTGGTTTACAAAATGCGTGCTTCTGCATATTTTATTGCTTAAACCCGATCCCAGTTTTCAATATATCGCACAATTTTCAAGTTTGGGGTAGATGCCTCTTTCTTGCAAAGGATTATACTCTGAAATTAGGCACTTTTCAATATTTCCAAGAACGTGAAATATCTAAGGATAAATATACTAAATATTGTGTCTTTCACGTCTGCCACTCTAAATTTATAATGAGTATGAACAGAGGGTAAACAACTCCCAATTGAATATTGAATTCTTTAAATTGTTTTTCTATTGCAACTACAAAACTTCAGCAAATAATTTTCTTGAAATATGCTAAAACACGATATGCGATAAATACATACACCGATTTTGCATAAATCAAGGAATATAGTTAGATACTAATTTGAAATAGAATAAATTGGAAAAACATTATAATATATACTCACATTCATTTGGATTGCAGTTTTTTGTAAAATACTTACAGAAATTACCTTTTGAAATTTGACTACTACAAAAACATTTACATTAATTAAAGCAAGTTAATTTAATTTTATACCACGAAATTTTATATCACGAAATGTGTAAGAAATAAAGAATTATTTTCTCTCAAGTTGTTTTTTGTATTTACTGAAAATGAATTTAATTTTTATTATTAAAGCACTAAGTCAAGTTTTCCAGCCATTTTTGAAAAAGTTGCGTAAGCTTAAACGTACAAGCTAAGATTAATTATGATATGGAAATGAATGACTTAAGTAATGTTACGTGACCAGATAAAAATCCCCTACACGCGTGCATAGTAAAAAATATGAGATGTTACCTATGATAATTAAAAGAAGTTTTCTTTCCCAAGTGACATTTGTCTACTTAATAATGTGCTTCTTACTGGCCAATCTGCAAATATTTACGGACCTCAGCACGTACGAATTGAGTTTTCTTTAAGATTTAATGCCTGCATCTACACAATTAATTCGTACACCGATTTATTGGAAAATTCAATTCGGCAGAACCACCTTTACCTTTCACATCCTGCGCGCATGGGCCACTCATTTCCAATCGGCAAATAGAATTAGCTCATCCATCATACCCGTCGAATCGAACCATCGGGATCTCTGTATTTTGTCACGTATGGCAGTGCTGATTAATTTTCTACGTGAGGACGAAGGGTAACATGGGCTCTGGATTCTGGGCCCTCGGACTGGCCGGTGCACCGTCGGTGGCGAAATGCACTGCGGAGATTCTTTTCTTTTTCAATCCGCGGTGTGTGCTCAAGAAATATTCAAGCCGTCCACGTCGAGTTGCGCCTACCGCGGCCCGTCCGCTAGGTAAGAAGTCTTTTAAATGCATCCGCCACTCGATTTAGGCTGAAGTGCATTGGCGGTGACATCACTTACACTAAATGCTTCAGCAAACAGTCTGCACTCTGGCAATTAGCAATTAGAGGTGAGTGCGCGAATATGGGCATATCGAACGCAGGCCTTTATTTGCTAACTTTTGCAAAAGTGCCATTTTGCGCCACTTCCAAAGTGCTTCACGCGAAATCCGAGGAGTTTCTTTAGTTACAAAATTTTTTTTATCGTATCAACATGCTTTTAATATCTCGAAGTTCTTTCCGAATTAGGTAATGTGGTCATGTAAATAAATCTCTGTTCCAAATTACAAGTATATTCAAAGCCTTAATTTTACAATAAAATCAATTCATTTATGCTTTAGAACTTTTACGCATCTTCGAATAATCTCATGTCACTGGTCAGAAGGCTACAAAAATCCCTAGTGATTTTAGTCTTAATCTGTAACATTTTAAGTTAATTTAGGAAATTTTGGCTTTGGAATTGAGATCACCAGAGTGATCACAGTTTCTTCTATTTTCACTATGAAAATATGAAATAAAATATCTTTAAGGTTTATAAAGATATCCTACTTTATCTTTCTTAAGTTCTATCTTACTATCAACGATTAGTAGCATAGTAGAACCGGGAAGAAAAGGACTTGACCACGTCGACTCGAGAAAATACTCTTAAAACCATGAATTTTGCATGCGATTCTTAATGTACGTTTCGTTACGAATTTTTTTTTTTTTTGAATGGGTCAGTAAATTATAGTTGAGACCGTAGATATCCCACTTGTCTCAAAAAGTGGTTTCATCTTTCTAGTTCACTGAATGTTGCTAATAGCGCATCTTTCGATTTCCCTCTGAGATTTCAAAAAAAACGTTTTTCTGTTTGCCCAGCAAATCAAAGTTGGCCTTTGTGTGACTTTGGTCCGTGAAAATATTTCAGGTCCGAAATCGGCTGCATAACGATTATTCCGTTCGTGGTCAGACTTTCATTGCTAAAGATCATCGCTATACGGCCGACTTGGGGTAAAGTAAACATTCACTACATTTTTTTCTTCAATTTACATGGTACCTGATTTTTGGATGGTTTCCAAAATCCCAATGATCATATAGCCGTACAAGCAGGTACTCGAAGCAAATGATCTTGGCGATGATGAAATGGACAGCGCGACTAAAAGTGGAATATGAGATTTCTCTCCTCGCTAAGGTAATTAACATTAATTCATAGAATTTCGTTAAATTAAAGGTAAACACGGTTTAATGTATCTTAAGATGGTTCACAAAAGTCAGATCCACATAGTGTGACGATCACTGGTTTGTTTGCACTTGGCTTCTTTCACGGCTGTGCGCAATAGCCATTTTCTCGTAAAAGTGTGACAACGATGATTTCCAAAGGCGTGAATTATTTAAATGAGCTCTACGCTATAATTTTTTGTAAAATATGCAAAAGTGCATGATTCCTGAAGCATTCGATATTTAATTAATATCGTCGTGTGAAACTTCCGTTGTACTCTGCTTAGAGTCACATGTGTGGAGCCTTGAAATGTGCAGAAAGCTAATAAACTTCGCCTTGTCATTATTTTTATACTTACACCTCATAGTTTTTAACCGAGCAATGAAGACATCAAAATCAAAAGAAGTGCGTATTCACAATATCTAGAGGTCTTTTTTATATAAACTTATTTTGGTTTTTTTAAGAATCATGAAAAAATCTTGTCTAGATGTAAGATGCGAACCATTCCCAGAATTGATGCCTGCTTTTTTGTGCGTCTTGTACTTTTTTACGAAATACTGATTGATTCTACTTTAACGAATGGCGAAGTTAATATTAACTACATTTTATTGTTTGTCTGTCTGTTTATCTATTTATTACTCGATAGTAGTTAGTTACTCGAATTCAAGTGTTTTAGTAGTAAGTTGAAATGAATCGATTTCGAAGAATTTGCCAAGGAAGCGTCTCGTTATTTCTCAGATATGATAAGCATGAAGACTTGGGATGAGAAG
Organism: Proctacanthus coquilletti; assembly: GCA_001932985.1. NCBI lineage: Eukaryota > Metazoa > Arthropoda > Insecta > Diptera > Asilidae > Proctacanthus > Proctacanthus coquilletti. The sequence goes on from MNCL01000136.1 coordinate 401,105, forward strand.
GATTTAAAGTACGGTGTTAGTCAACATAGAATGTTCTTTGTTGCATTCTAGCGCCAAAAGTGCTGGTCTGAAGTTTACAAATGATAAACCAATGAACTTTTCTTCATGTCCCGAATATCTTCTGCTAGATGAAATTTGTAAAAACGTGATGATAGCTCTATAGTCAAGTTTCTAAAAATTTAACAATTACATTTATCTTGTTTCGATTCCTTATCCTAAAAAAGAGATAAAACCTGAAAATTCGAAGAGCCCAAATTTGGAAATGTTAATAAATTTATGCGAAAATCGTAAATATTTATAACAATAACGAGCACCCCTATGAAGGCCGCCGAGTACTCTTGAAACGCAGCTCGATAAGCGTCTTCAGTCGATGGCCCAGGTAAATCGTCAAATGTTGTCTTTGCACGGCAGTTATAACTCGAAGTTTGCCAAATAAACAAAAGAACAGCAGGAATAATATTTATCTAATATTCAAACCAAACTCCAACGCTTGCGGGGGAGGCAAGAAGGAACTGCTGTTTGCGTGTTTGTAAAGAAGCCTACACCCCTAGCCTTGTTCCCTGTTGTATGTGCTTTGTATGGCAAACAACAAGATCCACCCGCGCCGCGCGACTTTACACTACTATGTTTTGTGTGAGCACACAGATAAAGGCACTCTCAATAGTTGGGAAAATATTGTCACGGATCTGAGAAGGTAAACTAATTACAGGGAAAATATTAACAAAATGGCTTAAACGCTAGCGCTACAACTCGGGTGTTCTCGATTGGGACTTTGGAAGCACCTTGCCTCCCGCCCATGCCGGACGACGAACGACGAACTAGCTCCTTGTTGGCTCAATTGGTACACACCGGGCTTGAACTTTGGTCCTTTGATATTGGTGATTTTCAACTGCACCAATTATTGGAAGCGTACATTGGTCCATAGTTCGCAGGCTTGAAATCACAGTATTCTGTTTACATACTAAAGATAACCCAACAAAGAAAGGAATCGTCTCTGTTGGTGTTATACGACAAGAACTGTTCTGAGCTCTATTTGTGGAATTTTCAAGCAGTTTCAGTGATAAGCCGTGATAAGACTTAGGTGGGTCAATGACTCACGAAAAGAATATACAATATGATAGTGGCCCAATGAGGGCTCTAAGAGATTAGGTTTAAGGCATGTTTTACAAGCCCATTGTGTGCCCGCCGAAGCAAAGCCTGTTCAAATTGTTTAAGACTTGTGATTTTATTGTTTTAGTACTCTGGGCATGATATATCACATACCGCATATGTTTAGATCGGAGTACGATTGCACGCTTACACTTTGACTTTCGTAATTAACTGCAGAGAGGCTAAGCAAGTTGTAATTTTAATAGGCACATAACCATTATCTTAAATTAACACATTACTCAAAATCTACCTTATGGAAAAATCTAGAAATTAGTGTTTCTTTTTTATTCACAATTTTTCAACAACAAGCCAATATAGTCAAAGCTGATAGAAAATATTATTTTTATGTTTATTTTGTCAACTAACAAACGCTTACTTGAAAGTTAAGTTTATTTTTTAGAGATACATACCAAGCAAGATTTTGTACTATACCCAAGGTCTTACGTTTTCAGAGTTAATATTATCTCAAAAATAAGCCGTAAATATGTCATTAATAGTTAATTATTTAGATTATTCGATTCGAAAATTTGATTCGTGCTTAAAACCTACGGTGGAGGAGATAATTCGCAATGTGCCTTAGCCGATCTGGTCTGTGTAGCATGCAATTTAAATTTTTCTTTTCAAAATAAAGGACCCAAACTTATCGACATTCGACTTAAGATGTTGTTTAATAAATAAAAGAAAATATCCGAAATAAAAGCGATTTCGCAATTTGAAGGTGGTCTTTAATTAAAATCATTAATTAGCATACGTCCTAATATTTGTGTAAATGTGAAAAAGTCCCGAAATTTCGGGTATATATCCATATTTTCCAAAAAGATTAGAAACACTACGACGATATTACAGTCCACTTAAAAAACTAAAGCTATCTTCAAGATTGGTTGGCTTAATAAAAATAATGAAGTGAATTTTATACAGAAGTATAAGCTTTACAATTCACCTTGCATTTTAAAATAATTTCATTGAAAAAGAAATAAAAATGTTAATTATTTTTATGTACTCTCATATACCAATTTCAAAATCTTTCCACATTCTGCAAATTGGTGCAAGCTACAACGTTATAGAAAAGAGTAATGCACGTTCTAAAAATAATCTCATTATTTCTGTTTCAAACGCATATCAATTTAATCACACTTTCCTGAACTTTAAATTCAAAATATAAAATAATAATTTAGAATAATAAAAATATAGGAATTTCTTCTTTTTTAGTGTTAAAGTTGTTTACTTTCACTTTCATACTAATTTAACACAAAATTATTATGTATATTTCGTTTACTAAGTTATTTTATAAAACTTAATAGATATGCTAAAAACAATTGTTTGCAATTTTATTATTATTGTAAATTTATCAGTATTCTATGTTTAATTTCTTGTAGTATGAGAACATTCAAGTTGTATGTCAATAAAAAAATTGTTTAATGTTTGTTAATGTACTAACTAAACAAAGTTCACTTTTAATTAAAATTTCAAACAATTTTCTCTAACTCTCAACTTGCTCTAAACGTAATTTAGGGTACACCATGCTGATTCATGTAGACTAGGAAAAACAATTGATTGGGCGTCAATAGCCTATCTGCACGTGAATCAGAATTGCACAACCCAGCGCATTTTTTCGAACTAGAACTTGATAGCAGACAAAAGCTGAACTCACTTGAGTTCCAAGAAACAGCTGATCTCACAAGAATGAGTTGCCTGGCTTTCCGAACAGGTGTAACAGAAGTGATCCTACCGTTGTTCAAATGGAAAGTAGTTAATTATTACTCTATTTAAATCTCACGGCCCCGGGTCTGTCAAAAAGCATTAGAATTTACTCGCTAAACAAGAGTCTAAACAACCAGCCACGATCCCGGTAAATTCGTAGGACATTTTGATAATTTTAAAGACTTCCTGCACGCTGTCCTATTCCGCGGCAAGGTCTTGTTTGTACTTCCACCAGATATCCTTTGCCAAATATTTGGGGTAATGATTTCATTTTTCCTCCTCTTCCGCTTCGCTATTTATTCAGCTCCTGGAATTTTTCGACTAAGAATGGCGCCGCTGTTTTAGACGAGAGGGCTTTCGATTTGAATGTGGAGCTTCTTCAACCAGCCGGCAAACAAATGTTGACAATGTTTTTCTCGGCTGGTAATCTTATAAATTCCGCTTTAATTCGCACCTTACAGGAATTTTTAAGGGCACCGAAGAGAGCAATTGATTTGAAGAGTTTAAATGTTTAAATATTAGTTCTACCCTAATTTCCCTGCCCACTGCCCCATCTGGCGGCGGCCTTCAAACTAATCGGCGTAATCATTTTGTCATTACATATCATCGTCATCATCGTCATCATCATCAGATGTCTCACCTGCACATTTACCAGTGCCTGATAAAATCATCAACAAATATTTAAAGTTTGAAAAAAGTGAAAAAATACACATGGGAACAAAAAATTGAAGAAGAGTTTTTTTTACCGCTATTCGGCAGCTCACACTATATCTGGTGCACAAACGCACGCAAACAAATTTATTTGGCGTATGTAAAGACTAATTTATTATTAACAGTGCAAACCGTCGGCAATTTAAATAACAAAATATTTGCACCAGGTACACACATTTACATTTATAATCCGTGTCCTGGGTACGGGGCCATCATTTGATTATGACAACGCGGCCGTATGAGTGCCAGGGATGCGACTGTGGCGGGTGTCGCGGACCCCCCGGGAAACGTATTGGACTCTATGCGGTCGGGATGCTGAGGAACTTGATGCATTTTGAGGTTATAACAAATTACTGTGAAATGTGTGAGGGCTGCAGCAAAAATACAGGCAAATTGATTTCAACGACGTGCGCTTTAACACCGTTCGCGCCGCACTAGAAGAGGATCGATTTTATTTACAAGCGTTATTTCAAACCTGATTGTGAATTTACCTGAATCACTTCCTAGTTTACTTATAAAAAAAATCTTAGTGGTAAAACAGATTTGCTCGGAATTAATTAGACATGCGAATAGAAGAAAATAAACATGCATAACAATGCTGAAAGTACGCAACTAAATATCAAATACAAAATTATGAATAATTGTTTCCATTTATTTGTAAATTGGTTAACGTAGAAGCCAATACACATCATTCCTTCTCAAAAATTTAGAATTGCGTAAAACCAAACTAATAAATTAACGAATAAATGAAGAACAGAAGATTGTGAAAAAATGAACTATGGTAAACAAATCCTTACAGACTGAAGTTATTTACCCCTGAAAACGCATCTAGAGCCTGTTTGATTTTAAATTTTTCTTTGAGCTGGATTTTTTTAATGGTGAAGATTTCTGAAAGTCCTCTTACGTGGTATCTAAATTCCATTTCATAAAGTGTCGAAAAAATGTTCTTTTATTTTCTAAAGTCAAAAATAAGCAAACAAATTTAAGATATTTTAAAAAGTTTTGTTATTATTTCATAAATATTTTTTTATATAACACCTCCAATATCGTTCACAAAGAATTCAGTAATTGATTCATCAATAATTGCACAATCCATTTTCTAATTTTTTTCCTGTTCAACAACAGGCCAATTCAACGAAAGAACGTACGCATTTTCTTATGGAAATTATGATGCAATCAAATTTTGTTGAACTAGTAAACATTTATAAAAAACTTAATAAATAATAATTTAATTTTTTTTCTTATTTTTTTAAAATAAATTTCTAATGTAAATTGAGAATAAAGTGAGTTATTCGAGATTTTTAACAACTCATCCAGTATTTTTTTTTGTCGTTTAGTGCGAAATTAAAATAAAAATAAAAAAATAGAATTAATATAAAAAAAATCATGATCTGTTTCTAGCTTTTCAGGATTCTTAAAATTTTATATTCTTCCTTCTCATAAGCAGAAAAATATAATTAAATCAAATGTAACGTATTAATTTCAAGTCATTACATTTTTATTTCATTGAAAACTAAACTTTTAAGCGTAAACATACAAAAACAATAAAATTAGCATTGGCGCTTAAAAATAGCAAGATAAGTTTGCCTTTCAAATTCGAACTGAATGACGGGTTATTTTACTGAAGCAAAACATTTAAATTGTTGAGGCCACAGCGTCTTGCTTTTCTATTACATGGATAGTTAGTAACTTTAAATCTGCCACCTGCAATCCAACTGAAGCTCATACATCTTTAAAAACAAAACCAATTCTGCATGGACGAATCTGTCGTTCTCTATTTTAAAATTTTCGTAAGTATAACCTTAAGAGTATTTTTTTCAAGATTGAGAGAATATAATTTGTGTAATATTTTTAACATTTAGAGATCAAAAAATGTTTAACTATTTGTTAGTTTCGTCGACGTTAGTGTGTGTAGAAGCCAACTACCGGAAATTCTTCAGACCTTAGTGCAAGCCAATGGACAGTTGTGCCTCAAGGTATATTTAATCTAAGGATGACATTTAATGTGATTAATTTAAATTTCTTGGAATGATTTAGAGTACAATCGTTATTTAGTCATGACGGAATGACGCATATTTACCGTTGCAAGACAGATATACGACCCGTTTCTCAACAAAAAATCTCAGACAAAACAACGAATGCGACAGATTAGATTGTCGCATAGATAGACACTCTTATCCGCCTCCTTATCAGTCATAAATTTTCAGTTTAAACAGGCTCTGTAATCTCTCACCACCTCATTTTACATTCAAGCACGACGAAGCTTTATATGACACATTTAAGGTCGCGGTAATTCTTTAATTCCAGAAAAGCGCCAACCCTTATAAAAGCATTCATTGTTCATTCTCGATTTTTTACCGTCCATTACTCTAGATAAAAAGGAAAATTACTAAAGTCTTACCTCAGACCCCGTCGGATAAATTATCGCACTGATTTACCAAGTCCGCAGAAATTTTTTGCCATCCTGAACGGCTCTTAATACAATTAAAATTCAAATTCGATGAATTTCGATCTCAAGCAATTCCGGAGCCGAATTAAAAATTAAGAAGTGACGCCAAAGATTCGCCAATGTGTTTAAGAAGCGAATTAATGATCAGATAAGTTTTTGGGGAGTGCTAATTTACTGAAGTATCTGAAGGCCCTAAAATGAATCCTCTAACGAAGATTTGAGCATGAACTTAGTGAAGAAAAAAAGCATAATTTGATTTGGTCGTGGTCGTGGTTAATTAATTCAAGCATTGCAAGGTAATTGAAGCTGCTTTAAATAATACGCCTTTATTAAGAGTCCATTAAGCAATAACTAGATAAAAATAATCTAAATATGTACACGGAAATCAGGACGGAAATCAGCACCATTGACTTGAATAAGATGCATACATTTTCAACAAAATGTCACAAGTTTAGACCAAAAGCACTAGTCTAGATTTTACCTTGCGGTAAGGACTTATGACTTTAACAGAGATCAAGTCCGGAAATCAAAATTTTCTTCCTTGGAATATTTAATATCAAGGATCATTTGGTGATATTTATGGTTAATACCGTAGAAGTTCATTTATATTTTTAAAATAATAGGAAGAAATTAAAAATAGTCTACATTTGTGACGCGTCGATACTCCACATGAAAACACGAAATTAAATCGTCAACGCCAAAGGCAGCATTTACTAAATCATAATTCATCCTAACGATCACTAGCAATTACCTCCACTCCTTGTTAGCAAGGTTCTGATATCTACTGGGGGTACCTCTTTTACCTTTTTCCATTTTAAATGCTTTTTTGAATAAGAGCGCTCGGTGTCAATCATCCCTAACTGCTTTGAAGGGTCTTACGATAACTCAGCCACATGGCGACTTGGTTAAGTGGCTGATTGCTATACCCCGAATCAATGACGATTGACATCCTCTGGTCTCGTCGAAAGCTCACCGATTTACATTTGCCATAATCAGTGCTAATAATTGAAAAAGTACAAAATAAGCCGGACAGTATGAGTCTTCCTGCGGCGAGTGGAGCTGGTAAATTGAGCCATTTGTCACGGCTTATTTTCACATATGCTGGCAATTGCTGGCATAAAGGGAACTAAAGCGCCGAACAATAACAGAAAAACAAACCACCCATCAACACGACCTCAGCGACCGACGAACAGAGATGACCTGTGCCTTAGACCCCTTGGGTCCACCCTCAACCAAAATCGACCCCTGTGTCTTGGCTCGGGATTTGCGCCGCGGCAGTTTGCAGCCCTCGCTTCACCCGCGCGCAATCACAATAACAACAGAGCAATGAAATAATTGTCACAATAAGCAGGCCATTATTTGCCCTGTGAAGGTTCCAGGAGGAACAGGAGGCAAGGGTCCGTACAATCGCCACCGGTTCTGCTTGCCTCGGGATTTTGTACAATTGTGCGCTTATGCAGCTCCGATCCTTTTCACGAGATATGCTACCGTGCCTTCTCCATGCCCATGTTAAGCACAGCATAATCAGAGCGCAAGGGTGCTAATCAAATCATGCGAATGAGCAATTGTCGCCGGATCAGGCAAATCTCGAGGAAAATTTCCGTCCTAATTTCGAATAAACCGCATAAAAATGTCATTCAGGATTTTGAGGGATATATTGTGACAAGTGAATTTTAGCAGGCAGTTGTTTCTGGGTGCGAGAAGCACCACTATGTCGCCCCTATCCGAGTTCATGAAGGTTTTTAAAGATAATCCTACGGAACAAAAATATTGTAAACTGGGGTTTATTTTACAAAACCTTGGCGTAAGCTTTTTGCACTTTGTCGATTATCCCGCATTTGAAAACATTTACAATAATTCAATGAATTCAAAACATTAACACTTTCTATACCAAATAAGAAATTAAGCTATAGCGTTTATTGGTTTACACCACTAAATGTATTGTAGAACAGGACCTTATAAGTTTCACCCTCGATTAGACCCCAAAATATTCTGTAACTATTCCAAATTAATTTAATATTTAACCAATATAAATTTAATTCTCTTTTTTAAACTTAAATCACTCCGACGAACATGTTACTATTAAAAAAATGAATAGGTCTAAACATTTTTTAAAAATGTAGTTATAGTTATTAATATTTTTTTCCCTCTTATTTCGCTTTAAAATCCACTTGTCTGATTGCGACAAATCTAAGATGAATTTAAACAATTTATTCATATCGGAAGCGTATTTTGGTTTTTGGTACTTTAAATTCAGAACTTCGACCCAAAAAGATTTTAAATGTTAATGGCTAAGTGTAATGGAAAATATCTAACTTTAAATATTATTGCAAACATTTATAAAAGGTTTTTTTATGTACAATTTTAAAAGTTCTCGATAAACAGGCCCCCTAAACAAAACGGTTTGGTTTCGACTAAAATCTCTTACAGAAATCCACTGGATATGCAAAGAAAGAATTAATAAGATCTAAAATAGATCACAATTAATACAAGTGTCTTAATAGCTGGGCGCCCGGAAAAGAAACTTAATTCAATATTTGTTTGTTTCCATTTTTTCACAGTCGAGGACGACGAAAAAACATAAGCGCCAAACTCTCCACTCGACACAAATTTACTTACCTAATGCCCCAAATTCGCTAAGTTGCTCTAAATCCGATATGCAAAGAAACAACAAAACTTCAGTAAACAGCAGAGGGCATCACCTACGTCTCAATTAAATATCAACAAACATTACGGCGTATACAAATTGATAAACAAATTCCGAGAGTCAACAAATTCGTCGAGAACCATGTTCCTGGCAGACATCCACCTCCGTGGGGCTCCGGCAACTCCGGCTCCGGCAGCTCCAGCCACCACCGGCGGCGGCAGCACAGTATTTGGCGCATTGCTTGGATACCTACTTGCCAATTCATCTCCCTATTGTGGCGAACAAGTTTGAGTTCGCTCTCATCTTGATTATGGGCGACCTATCATCACCCCCGCGCCGGGCGACACAGAGTCAACAGTGTCCACAATAAAAAGAAGGAAGTGGAATGGGGCGCCGTCCCAGCAGCACTTGTCTCCGGGGCGGCCCGTGAAGGTCCGCCACCGGAGCCGTAGCCCGACCAGCCTGGTCCGGGCCTTCACTCATTACATGGAGACCAAGAAGAAGGCGAAATGAACCACTCTACATAAACAACGGGGCCAATCTCGGGGTCCCGGGTTCGAGGCCTGCCGGGTCCAAGGGCGTCTCAGATGACACCCTGCGGGAGGCGCCCCTTTCCGTTTTTTTCCTCGCCATCCCGAAACATAAATCCTTACTCTGGCATAGTGCAAAAAAGCAGTAACTCGGGCGGGTAAGTAAAAGTGTGCACCTCTCCGGCGCACCGCATGCCGCTCCCGCGCCTGCCAGCGCCGGTGAATGGGACTCGTCGTGTGAATGGAAAAAAGGGAAAATCGGTCGCCAAATATTTGATGACGAGCAGGGCAAGCGGAACGCACATAGAACCGCGTTATAATAAAGTAACGTTGGATGCTAAATAAATGAACGGAAGCCGCGCGGCAGGAACGCCAAATATCCTGGATACCGCGCACCCGCCCGAAGTAGGCACTCCACCGGGGAAGATTAGCAGAAGCAGCCTCCCGCGCCGCGCCGGCGAGGTCGCTGTGGACTCTTCTAATGTCAGCTAAATGTTAATTTTAGTGTTTATTTTTGTTTATTCTGCTTATGAATAAATACACAGGCACATCCACACGGAACAATATTTGCAATCAAAATATTTGCCGGGAGGTGGCTCATTGTGCTCTCCACTCCGCTTACCCCCCGTGCTCAAAGTGGCGCGCCCGCCCGCGAAGAACTCGCGACTTGTTCGCAAATTTCATTCCACAAATGATTAGGGGTGTTCTACAACCCCTCTCTCGACCTCCCAGTAAAAGCGCCTTTTTTTACCCCCTACCCCTTGAAAGCTGGAACGGTTTGCCGCGGAAATGATAACAAAACAAAAGGAAGTCGATGATGGTGAAAAAAGGAACAAAAAAGAAAGGAAGTCGAGATGGAAAAAACGGCGACAAATTTCGCATTTATTTTCCAATAAAAATTTGTTGAGAAATGGTTTTAGTGGGCAACTTAAAATATTTGCTCACTTGTTTACTGAATAATCGCCGGCGGCGACTGCCGCTACACCGCTCTGGCTGATTACCCCGTCACTACTCGTAGTCGCGAACCCGTGCCGCGCGGCCGCTGCATAATTGCCAGTCGCAAATATTTGCCGCAACACTTCTTCTAATTTATTGAATTTATTGGAGCGCGGCACGTTCCGGTTGTTCTAGCGGTCTTCCGAGGAATCAGCAAGAACAAACTATTCCAGTTAGTCGATAAAAAGGTAGTCAATATTTGGAATTTAAACATCAAATCTCGGTTTTGTTTATAACTGCCCACTTTATCAGTCGGAGACCTCTGATGGCAAATTATTTTCATGATCCGCATACAATACCAGAGAAGAACTCAACATAAAGCAACGCGTTCCTAATTTTTCCCAGATTTCTTTAAGCGATATTTTTCGAGATGGTGGGGACTAACAAATTTAAAAAGATTCTTAAGACACATGTTAAAAAAGTCAATCTTAAAAAACCGGTCATGGATTGTTAGATTCGTAATTTAATAAGCGTTCATTCTACACCCACGACGATGATCTTAAAAGAAAAACAATTATTTCCTCCTCTTCTGCTCTTCTGCTCAAACCTTAGAATTGAAGAATGTCAGTAAGGATCATACCACTAAGGTTTGAATTTTCCGGTTTCGCACATCTTTCAATGTGTGTAAGAATTGATGTTGCAATAGAACAGTTTTCCACTCACTTTTAAAATTGATTCAAACATTACATAAGTTATCTTTTCTGCTGAATTAGCCATACCCTTTTTCCTGAAATTATTTTCAGAAAAAGTATTTTGTGCTAACTCACTTAGATTTAGATTAATCAAAAGGAAAATTGTTTACTTATATATAATGCATGTATGAATGTGTTAGTACGTAGAACTCTTCTTAAGAACTATATTTTGTTAGTTTTTTAAGCTTACAAAATTTAAAACAAATCGATAGCTATCCCGAAGTGGTAATATCAACAAATTTGCCCCTTTTATACCTTTGATTTGAAATCATCGTTAAGCTCAAACTATACTTGATCAAACGAAAATATGTTTTTGAAAATGGTCATGTTTTCTTGTCCCAATCTAAAAATACTGCAAGACAAATCCTCAGCCATTGAGAGTCCACCTTAAAGAAAATAATTTCCTCATTTTCTGCTATATTGTATAACATTGTACTAGGATTATGCTTACGTTGGAAGTGGCTTAATTTGCTTGATTGCCCACAACAGTCGTGAAAACTTGGGAATTTATTTGAGAGGATTTCCAGAAAGTTCAGCAGTTCAGGTGCCGTGGAGCGACCATAATATTGCACCCGCAGGAGATTAGTGGAGAATTCCGTCCAGATCTAAATGGAGAATTATTTGGTGCAGTCGTAGTCATTCGGCGGGACTTTGTACTTGGGCAATCAGAAGATAAAGCCTCGGTTTTCGGGCCACAAAATAAGAAGAGATAAGGGAGGTCTGGAACACTTCTAACTGGCCGTTGTTCAAATACCACAAGGCCAGACCTGGCGCAAGTATTAAAATTAAAACAGGCCCACTCCGAGGAAGGTGTATATTAAAAGCGACTTTTATGCGTTTTGTGCTGGGCTAGAAGATCTGGCCTGCTGCTGCGAGCAGGCCCTAAGCCGCGCTGAGCGCAAAGTAAATAAAATTTTTGTCTTTGGAATTTAAACAAAGAGTTCTTCTTCGTGGAGCCAGACAATGCTTCCAGGCTGTACATAGGAACTTCTTATTTGTGCAATTTTCTGGCACAAAGGAGATAATCCCTGGATTTTATTTTCGAGATGATGTTAATGAGAATTTTATATGGTTTTGACCATTTAAATATGATAATGCAATTATGGCAAGGAAAAGGGAAGATACGACGCATTTGAGACCTTTGCTTTTGTTTAAAGAATGTTGCCAAAATTACTTATCGTTATTCTCATCAAACTGTGCAGCATAGCTTCAGTCGCCTTCGCTTAAGATTTCTGACGAGTGTACATAAGGTCAATATCTCTATAATATTGAAACTACCTACCCGGTTTTTATGATGGTTAAGGAAAAAACAATAAATCCTACTCTACCTACACTTGTTCATAGGTTGACAAAATGTCTACAAGATTTCAAAATCATGTTCCTGTATTCTAGCATTTGGTATAGCTCTAATAAATCATAGAGCAACCCAAGAGGAAATTACAAATAGTTGTTTTTTAATTTTGTAAATATTTCTAGAACAATTGTCTTATTAAATATTTCATATACCTTCCTATACCATTCCACGTTTAAGGCATCTCGTCTCATCTCAATCTTGAATCCTCGATATTTTAAATTACTTAACTCTATTGCAAAATATGTCCCCAAAAGCAATTCAAGAGCGTCCCTACTTTGTCGCATTGTTGCTCTCGGATTTTCAGCCAATAAAAGCGTTGCCCATTGTTTGAAATTATCTATTTGGGTTGCGTTTAACGCCGACATTAATTTTATCTCGTCGCACGTTGCGGCCAGCTATTTCGGGCGCACTATTCAAAGTACCTCCCCAGGGTCATCCGACGCGTTAATTACAGCCGCCCTGACCCACACCATCCCACGGCGCTTGTATAGGCTTTGTAATATTACAAATGACAATGGGAGCGAAACGAAATGAGTGCCAAAAGAAGAGCAATCTGCGAATGCTCATTTCCGGAGCTCGGCATTAATCCAGCGAACATACGGATTTTCGCACGTACCAAAATGCGGGCACGTGGCCTCGATGCCGTCAACCTTACGAACCTTACGAACCCTACGAACAATTATCGGAAAACCCTCTGTTCCACTATCCTTCCTTTGTTCGAATGTACGGGGGTGCGCGGGACGGCAGCGGTGACGGTTGTGTTGAGGTGGGTGGATTATTGCGTTTTTCTTGAGATAGATCCACTTTGATTCGGTAAAAATCGCAATGGCAACCCTCTCGACGGTGTCATCCCAATAATTGAAGACCAGCCTCTCCACGCTCCACATGGGAACTGGGGTTCCAGAGATGGCGGAGGATCTGCTGGCAGCGATACGAAATATGAGAAACTGTTAAAAGCATATAAATCACGTGCGGGTGGAAAGCTGTCCTTATCGGCAGCAGACACGCTCTCCATCATGTCACGCAAAATTATGATGCATTTGATGTCAGCTCCAGGGATGGGAATACATTAATACTAAGTGGGAGCAGAGCGGACAGCGCCCCAGAAATCCATGATGGAGCTGGACCGTTCTCAAGCTTCATGAAGCGGACAGTAGTCAGCTACTCCTTTGTCTCTTGTTTGTATCACTTTAATGTTCTAAGAATTAAAAGAGTTTTAGATTAAAGGTGCAACCATTGCGTTTTTCTAAAAAGTAAAATTGTTCGTTACTCTAGTATAAAATACTAGGAAATAAATGAACCAAATTCAATTCTAGGCCTATAATTGATTCTTTTAACAAGTACCATAATTTAAATCGTTTTTCCTCATTTTAGTTCATAATACAATACAATAATGCATATTTAATAATATGCTTCTTAAGGGCTGATTATTTACGTGTTCTTCATTTTAACTAACTTGCTGAGAAAAGAAATATACACATTTTTTTTTACATAGTAAGACCAGACCATGGATTTCTAGGTCTTGAAAATCAGTGAATGGGATAAATTGATATTAAAAACAGAACGTGCTCATAGATTTTGGTCCTATTCATTTGAATTTTGTCATAATAAGGGCTCTTCTATCCTGGCTAAAGTTCTGAGTACGTTTATTATTTTTACTCCGAATCTTACTTTTATTTTTATCTCTCCAATGGTCCGCAATAATCCCTTATAGTGCGATTGATTGATTTCTAGCAACCTTCTACTCGTTTTACGCTATGACGCATATTGTGATTATTGAAAAGTTCTCGAAATCGGAACCACTTCACTAGGGACCAGAGCACTCGATCTCTGCGTCTAATGGAGCTGTTTTAGAAGTTGAAGTGGTCGGCGGGGCCGGAATTGCCAACAATTGGAACTTTATTCATTTTGAAAATTGAAGACGCCCTCATCCCGGCGTTGTTGCACTTCCTGCTGGAGGCTCATATAGCCGGTGCGACGCGGCGATGCGATCCAATCTCCAGTCAATCGATAACGCACTTATCAGATTGGTTCGTTAGAGCTAATTGCACTCACTGGCATTTGATATCATTGATGTCGCGTTTATCGCACGGCACAACCTCCGCAGCATGATTAGACCTGAAGTGCCCCATAGTGGCGCGCTAAGTGATTGTTACCGCTATTTATCTGTTTCGGCACAGTGCGATAGAGTTAGATATCATTTACAAGCTCCACGTATATCCATAGACAAGCCCGCCGATGATTTTGCTATGCCGAAAGATACGCACTCTCAAGTGCAGTTCGATTGCATTCCAAATATTGTCACAGAATCACGCACCTTGTCTACCTTGGTCTGTGCTTCTGCAAGTCTCGCACTTTTTCCTGGGGATCACACATCAGACAGACATTGGACATTTATTATTGTTCATCAATTTATCGCAGCCGGAAGGTATTGTTGTTTGAATAGACGATAAGTACCTCGCAGACGACAAATTGTATAAGGTTAGGTCTATTGACTTTAATTTCGACTAATCGATTCCTTTTCTGATTACATCTAATCTGCTTGAACAGGGATTAGACACTAGCGACCTCCATGGGAGCTCATATCTCTATTATTAATTGTCGATTACAACACCACTTGCCATTTTTATCTATTCACAAATCAAGGAATTTTTATTTGACTGCTATTATTAATTATCTATTGTTAATTGATTAACTCAAAACTGTGGTATTAATATGAAGAAAAAAAAATTTAACTATCGTGTTATCTCGTATACTGCAAAAATAATTTATTAAGGTCTTATAAAATTCAATATAAAATTAATTTCGTTATAAAAAAGAGGAAAAATCTATAAACTGCAATCATTATTAAAACAAAAGCATTAAAAAATTCTAATGCGCATTGGATATTGCTAGTATAATTTACGACGTATGTAATTCCGCATCGTAATAAACCGGGGGTCATACTTCAACGCCACACTTGAATTAATTCTCGTATTCATGAGTTGTCTTATCTCGTGCCAGCAGAGCCATCACATGTCTAATTTGTGCCGAAAATTGATTTTATCTGAAAAAGTTCAATGACAAAGTGATGATGGAAATTCCAGCGGGACGATCGCATTCGTGACACAGCGGTTAACTCGTGGATTATTCCTGGCATGCTCGGGTGTAACCCTTATGGGAACAAGTCCTCTCCCTCGCTTAGCTACGATTTAGGTACTCTATGATGAAATATTGTTACAGAATTATTGTCAGTTTGATGGGAATTTCATGGGTTGTAATTTTACTAACAGATTGGTGCTTAGAGAAGTTTAGCAATTTTTACAAATTTAATGTAAAACATTCCGAACAGAATAGGTTAAAATAAGTCATACAAATGGTTTTATTATTCTAAAGTCAAATTGCAAAAGACTGAGTTATATACGAATAGAAAATAAACATCTACAAATTATTTTGGGATTCTTATAGCAAAATAAACGTCTGTCTATCTGCCTATAAATCATTTATTAGCATACAGCTCAATTAAAAATTCTTTAAAAATTGTTTTGTTAAGGGCATTTTTATTTTTGCATAAAATATATCTACATTCGAAAAAATACATATATAAAATATATATCCCTATTCGCAACGAATTGTTACTCTTTCTTATATTTTTTTTCTGTATAAAATCATTTTGAACATTTTAGAAAAGAACGAAAAAACAATAACAATATTTGATTAAAACCATAGTTTAAAATTGACATATTTCAGTTTGTTCGTATAAATAAATTTACCACAGTTTTGCATTTTCTTGTAAGATGTAAGTTCAAGATCAAATAAAATAATCATAGCAACCGATCGTAGACTCTTGTTCATAGTGAAATTTAGATTGATATTTTTAAATATATACGCACGTATTAAGAATGTAGAAAAAAGTAAAATCTATTCAAAAAATTAACAAACGGTAGATTTAACAAGAAACAAATTTGAATGTAGGGCAATCGAACGTTGAGTGGATAAAATTTAAGTTTGATGAACACGCGATAGTAAAATTATATTAAAATACGCAGAAATGATGTTGTTGATTTCACCCTACTCTTGCCCAGCCTAGAACTGTGTGTAATTAGCTTGGTCACGACTCCAACATTCACAGTCTTTGGAACAATGGTAACCAAAGACGACTTATTCAGAATTTCTGGGGCCCTCCAGAATCGCATTCATTGTTGAGAAACAAAATTTGGCATTCATAAGAAGTTGGGCAGCGGACGGACAGACGGACGGCCGGGCATGTCACAAGTGTCTTCAATAAGATGAAACGGCAGCAGCCAGGTACTCATGTGATGTGAGAATAACGTCAACGCAATTATTAGCCCAATGTCACTGCGACATTCCAGGTATCGACCAGTTATCACCTTGAGAAAAACGGCTTTTTATGAGGCCCGTCTGGAAATTAAGTGGAAACACGACAACGACAAAAATGGAGAACCCCTTTTGGGAGCGCCCCCGCCCGCCCAGGTATACCTCGGTACAAGTATGAGGCGCGGTTAAACGAACTCGCGTATATTGCATTACACGGGAGATGTGTAGAGTTGCCTAGGTGGGCATGCATGCCACATATGCGAGCTTGTGAGTTGCTTAACTTGTTTGCGCTTCGCAGTCATCACAAATAGCACACAATCACCTTCCGCGATCCCCGCGCTTATTTACGCGAGCTTTGTGCTGATACCGCGAAAGATTTCGCGATTTTGAGGATGCTGCTACCCCTGGGGATCTGCGTTTACTTCTTGGGATATTAATTCCAGGGGCCACAATTTTGGAGAGCTCTTTTCGTACAATTGGGTCCCAGTAAAAGAGAAAAAACTAAGCATATATTCCATCAGGAATCCCCTGGTCCCGGACGAGATGCACTCAAATTCCATTGATGAGCCACTTGCTGTCGACGTGGCCCATCAACACCAGCTAGGGCGAGGGCCAAAGCTAGGGCCACATTACCTGCTTTCTAGCAGTGTCTGCGTGCTTTCTGCGCTGTACTACACCCTATGTATGTAGATCAGTTGCACAAACATTTCAATTTTTCAATTACAAGCCTACAAATACATGAAAGGAGTAATATTGACTGACTTTAGGGCGCATGACGCGGACCCATTATGTACTCTGGTCTGGTACAACCACTTTGCACACATAAATTGTCTTGTTGTGCTCCCAGATATACCCACGGGCTGAATGTTTGTCGGGTTGTATTTTGCGACCCATATCCTTGTACATTTTAGCTGAGCTGAGCAGGAAGGCTCTACGAAATGGCCGAGGTGGGCCCTCCATGGTTCTGCCGAACCTTTTGGCGTAGGTACGAACAATCTATAGGTACTATACGTTCCATGCCAGAGATGTTGCCAAGTTATAGTTTTCGTTGCAGAACCATCTTCCTGAGGCGCTCTAAAGCGATTCCACTCCCCTCTCTTCCCAATTACAACCAGAGTCTAACGTGCCGGGCTGAACAAGTACTTGACACCAATATTAAACATTAGTTAGCGTCTCTGGAGTTTAATGAAGCACAAGTTTTTAGTTTCCTCAAGATATACGATATTAGTCTTTTGCGAAAGTTCGAATTGCTGTTTTCAGATAAATGGTGGTCCTCTTCCCGGTGGATGTCTGCAGCGTCACCTAGGTAAATACCTTCCCTGCACTGTTTCCCAAAGAGTTTCCGTAAAATCTGATGTGGAAAGGGTTTGTCCGTAAACCCATGCAATTTAAATTAATAATGCGCACGAGAATTTTTTTCTTCTCTCCACTACTTAACACTTCAGGAGATTTTAAAAGGCTCGAATTTAACTCCTTCTTAATTGAAATGAAAATTAGAAGTTAATAAAAAGTTCGCAATAGCGCTTAAAAAAATTTTCGCTTTGTGGAGTAGTTACAAAATCAGAAATCTGATAACAAATCATTTTGTGACTAATACCTCGCTCATCAACATAATAATAATAATTTAATGGTTCAAATTTCTAAATTCTTCTCAGCAAAACAAATTAGTTCTTTTTATCACATCGCTACAGAAGTCTTCACGCAAAGTAGAGTAGAGCTGACCTTGGATATTGGCACCAACCTAAAAAACAAATTTTACCCTTTAATTCTCAATTCATTTTTATATAATTAAAAAGAGTTCTTATTTTGTAATGGCATTACATTCAAGAACATTTTCTTCCGACCTTTCAAGAAAAGAAAAACCTTTTTCTAAACCACTCGCTACTCCTTTTGAATTCTAGTAAATATTTAAAATCAATTATTATTTCATCTGAATTATATAAATTTAATAACAACACTAGGCAAAATTGATCGGAGTTCGTTTTTGAATAAGTAATATTTGTTTAAATGAGGTTTCAATTATTACGAAGTAAATTTCATTAAGTATATATTTTTTGCTTGGATCTAAACAAATGGCAAATGTTGGCGCAGTTCTATTAGAGTAAATTTTGAGGTCTAAAACAAAGAAAAACAACACAATAAATAGCTCAAATCAGCTTGATAGGTATACGCCTCTTTCGTAAAACGTAATCTGTGGTAGCAACGAGCACCCTAGGGTTAGGAAATACTAACAACAGTCTCCTAAGCGCTCTTGTGCCAGTGGTATCCTTTCTCTGCTACTCCGCAAAACACTATAAGATACATAAGGCTTTCATTTTTGTAGAATAAGTGAATCAACCTTAGTAATAAATTGTCTTTCATAATTTGAAACAGATCAGTCAGTCAAAATGTATGCAAACAGCTAAGCAAAACCTGCAAAAGGAAATGTGGTCGAGCAAAATATAAATATATAAAAATAAAGTCAATTGCAGAGCAAAAAGATTTATGAAGACCACTAAAAAGTACCTACATTTAATATTCGCGAATATTGCAATTAATACCTTGCTGAAATGGTTGCTGGTGAAAACCTTAAAGTACGAATTACAATTTAATAAACAAGGGAACATTGCTCTTAATTCGAATTTTTCCTACGGTTTTTAAAAATCCATTTTTAAAGATCATCATTTGCATTTTTTTAACTTTATGAAAATATTAGTTATCTTAAAAAGAGCTGATTATTATCAATTCCGCCTAATTATTTTATATGCAAATATGCTTTTAGCTGATAGGAATTCACAAAAATAATAATCTTAATTTTCGAAACCTCACTCGATTTTCTGTTGGCTGTTATCATTCAAGATGCAGTAAATAAAATAATATATTTCGAAATATCGTGTTTGAACGGAAATTGATCGGCTTCGAAAACTAATTTCATAAAGAAACGCGTTTAAACCATCAGTTTTTCATTGCTTTCATATACACACCATGCCCCAGATATCTTTTGCTTTAAATTTTCATAGAATATTTTTACAATACAAGAAAACTAACATTAGTATGTCCTTTAAGAAATAATTTACTTACAAGTGAACCTATGCTTTTTTTATTAGTTTGGAAAAACACAAACTTTTATGTATTTTTATGGTGGAGAACTTGATGTCATATCATTTTACATAATCTTTTATTGCATGTTATTATGTTCTATGTAAATAGATAAAGTCGAAAACATTACCAAGGTTTACTGAGCCTTTCAATATAAAGTAAAATGAACACGTTACTTCGCACCTCACATGCGCACTTAAAGCGGACGCTTTAAGATTTTTAATTAATTTTGTAGTAGTGGCGGATACTCGTTAAGTAAAGATTTTACATATTTTAATTACAAGCAAACTTTTATTAAGTTTAACTTCTACAGTTAAAGAGTTAAGAAGCAGTATTTTAAAATATGATTAAAATTTCAAATAAAAGCGACAATCTGCTCGCGTCCAATCTTTAATTTGTTTTCGACCCCTGTCAATAAATGCAATAGACGCGTATTTTTTTTTTTGCTGCCAATATTTTACCATAGACACGAATTATTTTTTAAATAGAAGAGTTTATTTGTAAAATTATACTTACCATCATTTGGAAAATTCCACGTTTCATTCTATAGAAATCCGATAATATTTTTTTCAATATACTTTAAAATGCTTAAATCGAAAACAATTGCTCGAATTTAAATCGATCAAAAAGCAATTTCACATCGTCAAACCCTGAAAAAGTGTTCCACCAACGCAGCCAATAATAAAATAAAACTACAAATGTAAATTTTAACATTTAAATTCATTTTTATTGATATTTTTTTATTTTTCTTCTATTTGATTTTTTCCTCTTAATATTTTGTGACAAAATGATAAATTTAACCATTAACTATCGCAATGATTCTTGTGAATTATTACATCATTTCTTTTATATATATCTTTGTTATATTACGGGTCTTAATCGTACCGGCTATCCTAAATCAGAAGTACTCTGCTCTTATAGTTACTTGTGTTTACTCAATTTACAAAGAGGGCGCAATTCACACTTCGGTTTGGTTCAATGTCTTCAGTAAATCCAGTAAATATAAATTCGCCCGGTCACAGTATTCGAAATCTTCAAAACTATTCAAATGCATTTCATTCCTTTATTGAAATTATTTACGATCATATGTAAAGTGTTGCAAAAATCCTTAATGGAGTAATGCTATTAGTGAAACGCTAGCACACTAATGCTCATTGAATAATTGTAACGTCTTTGCAAGAATTCAATAATTAGTCGTATTATGCTATGCTGCTTCTCAATAACGCCAAATATTCACATATGAGGAAATTTCTCAATAAAGAAGAGAAACCGTAGATGCTTTCGTGTGGGGAAATCAAAGAATTTTCTTTTAATTTGTAACTATATGCTATTTCGTCGAATTTACACATTCAGCTTCTTAGAATTGAAATCACCATTGCACGTTGTTTTGCTATCATTTTTTTTATACTCATTACTTATGTGATTAGGGCCTACATAAAAACCTACTTATTCTGGACCAATGCATACATCGCGGCAATACAGCATTTTATTTAGTATTAACATAAAAAATTTTATGTACAAGATTCATTTTATTACTAATTGGATTTTTAACTTTTTTTGTTTTTTTTTGTTTTTTGTTTTGTTTTTTATCATCAATGTTATTTTTCATTCTTAATCAAAAACTTACTTGCTATCAACTTCAACTTAACAATATAATACACATAAATATACAAAAATACATTCTTGAGTGTAAGATAATTAGGAGTTCTATACAATTTGGTAAAAATTCGTACTCCTGCAAAATGGCACGTGTTAAAATTAATTTTATTAATTTATGCGTTCTGTGCAAGAAATTCAGTTCAATTAAAATGCCTTTTTGTTTTTTTTTTTTTTTTTTTTTTGAAAAATACGTCACATTATTATCATTGACCAGTTGTTTTATATTTTAATATTTCATATAAAGGACAATATTTTAGATAAAAATTATTTAAAATAATAAACATATATGCAAATTATTTCGGAATTGTAAAGCACAATAAAATCTGAAATTAAGAATTTTTAAAACCATTTCGATTGATTTTAGTCTTTACAAACAGTCAATTTAAAAATTCAGGCCTGATAATGCTGATTCAACAGAAATGGCAGAAATTTCTTAAAGTCTTTAAATGATTGACAAAATATTGAAAAGTGTTTACTTTGTTTTTTATTGGAATATAGGCTACAAATTTCATCGACGTTTTCCGTTTTCGTCCTTTGTAAATTTTTTTAGAGACAGCATATGGGAAAAAATTCCAATAAGTTACAAATGAAAGTATTTCGTAATAAAAATGCATACTTAATTGTTTTCCCTTTTTAGTGTAAAAGTGTATTTTAAAGCCAAAGAGAATTAAAATTTTATTATAAAAATACTTTTTCTTCAAAATAAAATTTGAGTTTACTTATGTAAATTTTTTATCCCAATTAAAATTCTCATGTAGTTATTGTATCTACTCAAAAACAAAAAAACAAAAAAAAACACTAAATTTAATGTCCTTTGCAATAAAAAATGCTGATTAAAAAACGTAGCAGATAAATAACATGAATTTGAGATAAATGAAATACACGTCTTTTCAAAATTTAAATCTTTTTAAATTCGACAGTATTCAAAAATTAAATAAACATCGACAGTGACTCGTGACTCTTTTGGAATTATTTTTCTGATTCAAGATTTCTGCGCTTTTTAAGCCCAAAAAGCGTACACATTAATTATGTAACAAAAACTATGAAATTTATATTAAAGGAGAGGCTTCGCTAATTTTAAAAATACGTAACATTGTAACAACAATAAAACAAAACATTTTCTTTAATAATTTGACAGGCTTGTTTTTTAGCATTTTTTCTTCGTTGATCTTAATTATTTTCTTCAAATGTTGTCTCTTCAAAAACTTGCAATCATAATATTTTTATTTTGATATTTTTCGCGTAAAGTAATACGCATATTCAAATGGCGTCATTTATTCTTGACGTCCCTTTTGTTATCAATACTTAGATAAGACATAAACATTAAGTAAAATCAGCCACTTCATTTTAGCTAGCATTTTAGTTATGTTAAAAAAAGTAGATTAATAAAGTGCCAGACATCTAGAAACCGTGAATACGTGAGCACTCATCAAATAAACAACAATAAGGTGAAAATGCTAAAAATTAAATGCCCTTTTAATATTGATAAGTTTTGAAAATTAAATTTGTCAAATGTCGATTTTGAAAAGAAACCAGTACTACTTTTAGTGAATATTAAACACTAAAATAAGAAATTTAAAAACTGACTATTTTTTTTTTGTTACAAATTTGTTTATATTCATCGTTATCAACATCTACTGATGTTTTGTTTGTTAATTGCGGAAAAGACTCTTTATAGACTCTACAATATTTCCGCATTTTTTTGACTGTTTAAGGTAATACCATCTGTTTAAAGTTAGACCACTTTTTTCTTATCTTAAATTTCAAATTTGCACTTGAAACAGTCAATTTAAATACAAAGAAATAGGTTCGCTTCATTATTCAAAAAAGAACTACTCACATAACTTTTCAGCTCTTTTCCCAAACTTGTACTATGCTATCGAAAACAATGGCAATCTTACAGCAGGTGTTCCCTTGTGTCCCCTTCAAATGCAATAAATTGTTGTAAAATTAAATGTTTGAGAAAAGCAACATTAAAAAAAGTGGTTATTAGAAATTTTTTGGACGTAATTTGTGAACGTTAAATCTTACCGCGTTATTAAAGATCTTACTTTCTTAGATTTTTTAAAAATGTATCGTTGAAGTAAATTACAAAGTAAAGAATATTTTCAGAATTTTTAAGAAAATGCCCTTTTTAGAAATTCATTAAAAATAAACTTCGGTCGGTCTTTATAGAAAAAAAATATCAAAAAGATTATGGCTTGAGATCTATAAAAGTATTTTAAGTTTTTTATAAAATTGTTGATTATAAAAATAAGACATTTGAAAAATAATGTTCCAAATTATTCAAAATTTACATATTTTTTTAAAAATCGAAAAATGATGATTTAAGACCTTAAAGTAAACGCTTTAAATGTGACGTTAAATTTCCTTGAAATGTTGTTAAAAAATCACAAAACTGATAAAATAACTAAAGAAAAATTATTATAAAATTAATTCTCAAAAAATTATATGCAATATGTGTGAAGTACGATTTCAAAAGTGTTAATCCAGAATTATTGAAGGTTCTAAAGTTCGTTTAAATGTGAACCTTCTTGCACGAGATGATGGTAATGATGTTGAAAGATATTTTAATCCGAATGAGGTCTAGCAATCAGCTTTTTAAATTTGTTGGTGTAAAATTAATCGAGAAAACGAAACTCTTAAATTTTTTATAACTTGTACTGATAAAAAACCATAAAAATCAAATTTTGTAATTCGTATTTTAGAAATCAAACGGTAGCATTGTGAATAAACTGAGATTTCTTGCAACTTAACTTAACTTACACTTTCTTCCGAATGAAGTAAATTTTGCAGAATGTCTCACTTGAAAAGAGTGAAATACATAAAATATGTGCTTTTAGTGAATTTCCGAAGAAAGCAATTTTTAAAACCATAAACACGAATGCGATCGTGAAAGTAGGTACCCTGCAAATGTTGCTGTGATCGACCTCCAAAATCTTCGCAGGAGGAATATTCAAAGGAGCCATTTCTCTGCTTGTAATGCGATGCAGTGTGACCATGAGCAACACATGACTACTTGGAATAGTGGACTATCGTCGTCGAGAACTGCCCACGTTTGGAGCAGTCCATTAACGAATTTCTTGCACAGAAACGTTTGAATACGTAAAAATATTCGACATAAGAAAATTCAAAAGAGTTACATCAAGGTAACGGCGAACTGAGATTGATAGGTGTCGTGGAAGAACGAAACGACACGAGTATTTGGTGTTCTTCCACGGTGAGGAGCCGACGACGAGGTCGACTTGCATCACCGGCCGAAAGGTGGACCGCGGCGGCGCGGCGGCTTAACTTAGTCAATTCACGAGAGAAATCTTACGCTAAATCACTTTCATTTGAAGCTTAGTCTAGGGTGCCTTACAACGTTTTTACCATTTCTTGATTTTTTTTACGAGAAAACCGCTCGGCAGTTTTCCTCAGGTTCGCCCATGTCAGAAGGTGCGGAGGTGCGCGAACCGGAGGCTCAAGATGGTCGCAAGCACAGAGCGTCGTCTGTCTATTCGCAAGCGCGCCTTGGCGCCTTAGATGAAAGGCGGCAAAGGCCACTAATTAACAATTTTATTGTCTTCTTCATCTTCTTCTTCCCGAGCGGCCTTCGACGATCTTCTAGCCGATGGCTTGCAGTTAATTAGAATTTACTTACGGGCGAGAAACAATGGGGCCCCTGTGAGAGCCGTGGCCGGCGCCTAGTTAGCGTAGTCGTGGTAAGGATGCTGATAATGATGGTAATTGTGGTGACGGTGGTTGCACGCCGCCCTGGGCCCTTACGCCAGGGGATACTGATGTCACAAACTGGTCGTGCCAGTGGGCGCGTGGTAACTTAAACTCTGGTAATAGGAATCTTGTCCCAAGGCAGTATGTGAATTCGAGAGCGGGCTGAGCGCGTTGTAGCCGGCGTACTGGCTCATGTCGTACATCTTGATATCAGCCTTAGATTCCGTCGGTAGCAGCCTGTTGATGGAGAAGGGGTGATTCGCGGGCGTGTAGCCGCCAGTAGGCTCCTGTTTCAGGTGATGCATCGGATGGTAGTCGCTGATCAAGGATGGATGGCATCGGTTGACCATGGCCGAGAGTTCCTCCTGCTGGAGCTGCTGGTGGTGTGCTGCTCCATGTTGTCCCTGCTGTCCTAAACATAGTTCGGCATTGGCATGCAACATGGCCAGGGCTTCAGCATCCTTGGAATGAGATGAACTTAGCAGACCCGACACCTGGGAGTCCGAGTTACTCTTGTGCTCCCTGTGATGGTGGTCGTCGTGAATGTTGGGCTCTTTTTTGCCCGGGCTGGTGGCATCGATGTTCTGGGAAGGAGATTTGTGCATTTGACGAAGAGCCTCCTTCTTTTCGTCCTTGAACCGTTTCTGTCTTCTTAGGTAGCAACCGTTTTCAAACATATTCCCAGAGTCAGGATGCAGCGTCCAGAAGGACCCTTTCCCGGGCTTGTCCGGTGTTCTCGGGATTTTCACAAAACAGTCGTTGAAGCTAAGCGAGTGGCGGATGGAGTTCTGCCACCGCTGCTGATTCTGTCTGTAGAATGGAAACAAGTCCATTATAAATTGGTAAATTTCAGATAACGTGAGCATTCTCGAGGGATTATTCTGAATAGCCATCGTGATGAGTGAGATGTACGAGTAGGGTGGTTTGGCGTGTGTGTAGCTTCGTCTGTACGTCGTTGGCTTTTCTACCCTGGACCGCTGTAGGACACTCGAGTTGGGCGATCCGGTCTCGAGCTCCCGTCCTGGACCCATTGCCGATGTGTAACCGCCCATGGCCGCCATCGAGGACATGCTACTGCCCATGCAGGAGCCCATGTTCCCGAGCGGCGATCCCATTGAACCATATCCCATAGGGCTGGAGGTCATACAATTGCTGCTCATCGAATTCATGGCAGCTGCAGCTCCCATACCGCCCATCCCGGATCCCAGAACACTGGAACCGAAGCTGGCACTTTGAGGTGATACGGATGTCATACCACCTACGGACATTCCCATTGTGTTCATGCTCATGCTGTACGTCGGTGCCATCGGGCTCATATTGCCGCCGGCCATACTCACTCCAGTGCTCGACGTCGTTTCTGGGTACAATTTCTGCATCTTCTGGCAGATCCGTTCGTGACTCCAACGGGGGAGACGTTCGTCTTTACCGCTCTAGTAGCAGATGCCCGGAGGGATTGCAACTCTCCGGTCACTTGCACAGTTTGTTTTTTACCCTTATATTTCTGTGTCAACACTTGACAACACCAAATTCAACACTTTTCAACACGTCGAAATTTTTCTTTTTAATCAATTTATTTTTTTTTTCTATGTGTGGGGTACTTTGCACGGTCTACCGCCGGAGCGGACAGTCTGTCGCTAGTCCGTTGTTGTCGCACAAACTTTTCCAACAATGGCAACACCAAATACTTGATGATCTTCAACCCCCGGAAACACTAGTGTACAACACCCGCACCCGTGTACGGCGCACGTTGCACTTTGCTGCGAGTTCACACAATATTTGACTTGGCCTCCTATTTTAGAGCACTTAGCGAGGGCGCAACGTGTGTTTGCACGTCGAACTCCCTTGATTTGTTGGTCTTTCCAACAGTGTCAACAGTCGAACTAAAGTTAGGGGCGGCTGGTGGTGTGGATCAACAAACTTGCCCTAAACTTGACAACACTCATATTCGCAACAGGTAACGTGGTTACGTGGCGCACGGCCGCACGACAGGCGTGCTGCGACGACGGCGGGTCCGGTGGGCTCGGGTAGCTCGATTCACTGGCGAACCGGGAAACAACAAAACTCTATCGAAACGAAAATTGTCACTCAATGTTTGAATTTGGCCAACAAGCCCCGAAAAGAATTTCCCTCTTGTTTGGCGACGGGACAATTCCACTTTAGCGCATCAAATTCGCCCCGTTCGCTGCGGCATCTTAGCGCGGATCTGTTCGTGCGTCGTGCGATGCGGATTGCGCGATTTTCACACACGCTGCGTTTGTGTCGAAACCGTCTGCGGTATCGTCCCAGGCATCCACAGCCAGTCCGCGGACTCTGGCAGCGCTCACTCGGGATTTATCCGGGAATTGCACACTTTTTTAATGAAATTGTTTTAAGCCGCAGCGAAATTAATCCAGTTTTATGCCTCTACACTTTTTGCTCCCTTCGAGGGCCTTCTATTAGGTAGATGTTAACCGGGCCTGTAGTCGGTGTTCGGATTCGGTATTCAAAACAAGATGCGACTGTTTGCAGAGGGGAATACCTACTTACTATTTGGCTTACTAACAAATATCGAGCTCTCAAGTGTTCCTGGCTGCCTGCTGCCTCAGCCTCGCCTCGTCCGAGCAGCGGCGGCGGGCTCGGCGGGTCGTGGTGTCGGCGTAGTGTCGTCGCCATCCGTGCTCCTCTCCTGCGTTGCGTGCAGGTCGGCAGCGACGGCCGCTCCTCTCCTGCTGGAACCGGTTGCCGGATCGTCGAGTGGGGACGCGGCGCGGCACGGCATTGGGCGAGATAAAAACGAAGAAAGCGACGACACCGCACGACTGCCCCCTCCCCAGCCGGTGCCCGACGCTCGGCTCCGAGTGCAGGAAACCAGTTACAGGCGTCGGCGGCCGCCATGGCCGGGCCGGCTCACACATATGCGCACTGGATTGGCAGCGTCCGCCACCTCCTGCCGAGAGTGAGGGCAGAGTGTGCACGAGCAGAACGAATTATCCCCACCACGGCGGAGGGGACCGGCTTGAATGGTGCACGACATGGCTACTGGTAGCGCGGTCAGCCAATCAGTGTCGGTCGAGCTTTGTTTGCTTGGTAGTCGTTACCAGAGCAACAAAACAGAGAGGCGTGTCCCGCCCCGGACGGAGCCAGGTTGGTCTCCTCCGTCGTGCTGCACTACCGTGGAAAAAGACGAACTTTTTCCTCATTGAGCGCCGCGCGGAGGGCCCGGGATGATTTTTTAACTTCCCGACGTCGTCGATCGATAGCACGGATGCCGCTGCGGTTGTCTCTGTTCCACCGCCGGGTGCGAGTCCTGCGTGCCGTGCCGCGGCGCCCGACCCGACCCATCTGTCTATCCGTCTGCATGGCCACAAAAAAGGTTTCTCTTTTTGCCTCCTAATCACCGCGGTGTCTTCTTCTTCTCCCGCTACCCTTTTTGCGCCTTTTTCCCTTTTTAATTCACGAGCTTGTTTGCAGAGGGCGAGCGCGCCACCATGATGGATACCGGAGCCCCAACCTCCGGCCGCTGCAGTCGCGGTCTTCCGCCCATCTCTGCTCTCGCGCGGCAGCCACCGCGCGTCGCCACCAGCGCCAGCCGCGAGTTCGTGCTCTCCACCGCGCGCTATCCGCGTCGGTCCTTGTTGTTTTTGTTTTTCCATCCTTACATCGTGTTTTCCCATTATCTCAATTTTTCCCGGTCGTTTTTTTCTCTCCACTCCTCTCCCACCAAGAGCGTTCCACCTTTTTTCGAATTTTTTCCCTGTTCCCGTTTTTAGCGATTTTAATAAAAACACATAAAAAAGGCAAAAAAAGAAAAGGGCAAAGGGAAAAAAACACACAAGGAACGGAGGAAAGCTTTTTTCACCCTCTTGTCAAGCCCTTGTCGTATCGATGATATGTGTCCGCTCTTTGCTGGTGGTGTAACCGAGTTTATCGAAGAACGCCATCAAAGTGACATCGAATTTGGACACGTTGTTTTTTCCCACTGCTCCCCGATGCCAGCGACCGGCACCGGGAGGATTTCGCGGCGATACCAGTCCGAACCGCTTCCATACCGGCGTCCACATCTGGCTCCGGGACTGGAAAAAATTCCTAAAAAAACCATTTCCGCGCGAAGTGAAAGTGAAGCACAAATCCCGGTGCAGGTTATCGGCAATCCATACTTTAAAAAAAAGTTACTGTGTTATCTCAGTGCCGAAAATCTAGTGAAGTTTGCGGATTATCGCGAGCACATGGTCGCACTATCGACCTCAAGGGAGGCACTAATGCTAAGTATGACACACCCTCCGTGCATCAGAGGCCCTTCTACAAAATGAACTAGCTCGCAAATTACGTCGTCCGCCTGCTGTGAGCTGAAAATCAATTTTTAAACACAGGTCATCAGTCACGAAGCCGGGACAACTCTGCAAAAAAATTTACTACTTCGGAAAACTCCTAGGAACCTATTCAAATCGATTTTTGGTGGTTGTTTTACAAAAAAAAGTGCAAATATACAGCCTCACTTTTTAATTTAACTTTAATATTTAAAAAATTTGAACCATTTAAGAAAAATATCTTCGAAAAAAATTATGACTAATTAATTTCATTTCAATTTTCCAAAGAGTTCAAAGTGGATTTGTGTAAATGAATTGTAAAAAGATGCCCACTTTGCAAACAGATGACTATATCTTGGTACATTTGCTTGAGTGTCTTCTCCGTAGATCTTAAAGCAAATTCTAACGTAAAAAGTGAGAGTCATTAATTTTAGGGAGGTTGTTTTATTTCGTGTGAATATCTCTTAGTTGTACTTTTATCTTTAATTTTTTAAGAATCTGATTTGTACTTCATATAATAAAAAATGTTTGTTTCGATGCTCACAGATACACTGAGGGTAATTTTTGTTTTAATTTCTTATGTGCCTCGAGCAATTTAAAGTGCGAGTTGATTTTTCTCGGACTGAATGATTGAAGTTTTTGGGATTCCTTCTTCTAATGAAACAACAATTAATTTATGAAAATATGTAAAATACAAAACATATGACATTATTTAAAGTTTATTTTAACTTACAAGCAGAATAAAAGATACAAAATGGCGGCTATTTTTTTGAAAAATTTAATTTTTTCATCACAATAGTTCTAGGCCAAAAGAAATTAAAAGAGCCCCAAATATTTCTACTAATTTTGCTTGAATTTAAATGTTTCGAAAAAAGTTAATCACAAATTTTTTCTTACTATCGCTTTCCATATAACCGTCATTAATGGAATTTTTCCCCAAAATTTAAACGTTTAAAGAACTTATATACAAAATCGATTTCTTGATCTGAAAAAAAACAATAAAA
Organism: Proctacanthus coquilletti; assembly: GCA_001932985.1. Lineage (NCBI taxonomy): Eukaryota > Metazoa > Arthropoda > Insecta > Diptera > Asilidae > Proctacanthus > Proctacanthus coquilletti. The sequence continues at coordinate 431,392 of MNCL01000136.1, forward strand.
TTGAACTAATTGTTAACTGAATTATTATGTCTGTGTTTGTATTAAAGAATAAAAACTAGTCAGTACAAGAGTAGTTGAATTTCATAAAAAACTTCCATTTTAAATAAATTTTAATTGTGCATCTGCGCGTTAAAATTAAAGATGGAATAATTCACATTCAACTTCTCCTTAAGTTTATTCAACTGAAGAGGAATAATTCGTGTCTAGACACAGACTTACAGAACCAATAGTATGGAAATGCAGTCAGTCTGTGTTTTGGCACAAATCGATGAAAATGGCCGATATTCCACGCACCTCAAGCCTGTAACGATTGACGACTTGTTGTTCTTCAAATGTGGACCAGAAGTCTCACTAGATGAAAATTTATTGCAGAGATTTACTAAGTTCTGTTTCAAAAGAAGCATTGAATATCTTCCGTACCATTCCTTTTTGCGTAGACAAGACATACCAATCAATAAATTTTTATTTCTTTGTTTATTTCCTTAGTAAATTTGAAATTTCGCGTATATTACACCATAAAACATGCTCTTAAACAATAGTACTCAACTTTTAAAAGTAAATAATTCTAGTTTAACCAGCTCGTTATTCTACTTTTACAATTCATTGCGGTATTTTTAACGCTTTAATCCAATAAGTGTCCACGAAGACACACTTAACACTTTAAGAAATTCCGCTTTAAATTAAACTCTAAATAGTGTTTTATTAAAATTATGGCCAATAGTTAGTTTTTGGGACTTAATTCCAGTATTAAATAAAAATTACATAAAATGATGTTTGTTTTAAGCATGTGCAAATGTAATTACATTTTAGTATTAATGATTTTTTTGCTAATTTTTTTTTTTATTGAATTAGGACGAATTTTGTTGAACATGAATATAATGAAAATATAATCGAAAAATACTAAATTTATTGAGATAGTTAATTTGATTTTGGCTCTAAAATATGTGCACATCGCCCGTCGCTCTTGTTATTAAGGCAAGATGAGTCGTAAGAGAGCAGGTGTACTAAAAAGTGTACCTAGAAAAGCACTTTAAAACTTTAATAGTAAAATATTTCATTCACTTCAGTATTAACATTAAATTTTAGTATCAACATCAAAATTTTGTGCTATAAAGTCACCAATAACAACAGTTAGGAAAACGAGTTCAATATTTTCTAGATGTTTGATTAAATTAAGTGAAATAAATAATAAAAATTGAAAGACGATTCCAAAAAGCAAATTTAAGCAAGAAAATATGTTAGTAAATTAATAATAAAACTAAAATGAAAATTTATTGCAGGCATGTTAAGACCACGTGAAAAAAATACTTTATTAACGCCCATGACACAAAAGCAAATAAAAGCTTTAGGTAATTCATGCCTTAGCATTTGAAAAATTTCTGATAGAATACCGAAAATAATCTTCCGTAGTTCCTTATCTTAGCTTTTTCCACAAGATGATTGATTATTATTACATACCGTGGTCGCGACTCGAATATCGACATTTAAAAAAAACAGAGAATGAAAGAAAAGATATTAAAGTGCTTTCTGGATAAAAAAAAAAAAAATCGGAATTGCCACCTCCTTTATCAGTTGAATTTAATTTTGTGTATCACTAAAGTGATAAAGCAGGCAACAGAAAGGTAACGCGACTAAAATCTTATTATGAGTCGTTGGGCAAACACTCGGAAATTTAATTAATCTGAAATTCCCTTGTTGTACTGTTAATTAAAAATTTTAACAATAGTGAACGGACGGGGGAACACAATGGCTCCTCTCTTCTCTCGCTGAACATGGATTCTGGAAAAATGTAAATATTGAATTTTAATTTGAACAGGAAGGAATTGTTCTGTACTATAAAAGAATAAGTTAGAACATTAGACGTCGTCGGATTAAAGTGGGCTTGAAACTTCATACGCGGATAGCTTGGACGATACTCAATTGAATGGACAGAAAATATTCCTAAAAAGAGATTTTCGTTGAGTATAGAAACAAAGCCCCTCTTGGCGATGGTGTAAATTAGCTCAAGTGACTCGCTAATTTATGTAGATGAATCACGACTGTGACCGAGATTACGTTTCAAGTAACGTCAAGATTTCTTATCGTGAGTGCATTCTCTTAAGACGAGATAACTCGACGCCACCCTTCAGATCAGTGGCGAATATGTCTAGGCCAATTTGGACAAATTTTCCATTGGATTCGTCGAAATGGCTGGCGGATACGGACGGGCCTGCAGGACTTTGGAATATTTATTCGAGACGCTTTCAATTTTTATCATGTCGATAAAGAGTGAATGCAGCTCGATTTATCTAGTTCAAACAGAGGTACTGATAAGGCCTGCCCTTTAAATATCCGCCTAAGTGACAACGAACCATGCTGATGCCCCCTTAAGTGATCGTGATGTGAAATTTACTGGATTCTCTTCCTAGTGGGCATCGCCAAGAAATAATTAACAAGCCCACTTTTATCACTTGCTTGCAAGTGAAGGAGCGGCTGGAGATAAGTCGCAAAGGTGTGAAATCAGGCGATATATTGCAATATACAAATTAAATTAAATAATACAAAAGTTTTTCTTTATGCAAAAATATTTGTGTTCTTATATGATTTTGAGTTTCTTTTTTTAATGAATAAATATTATTAAATATTTTAATTTTGTCATTTTCCTAAATTAAATATCGATTTCTCTAAGGTTCTTTAAATTCGAATTAAATTTTAAGTTTTATATTTATGGAAAAGAAAAACAATAAGTAAAAATAAAAACTACACCTTAGTTCTTCCTTAAAGATCAACGTATGTTATCAAAGAGAACAATTTCTTTGTAAAAAAAATCACATTAAAAACAAACTAAAAATATTGTACTTTATTTGAGTTTTAATGTAGAATTTATTTAATCCTGTTTTTGTTCTGAAACTTATTTCATTCAATTTTTATCGACACGTTTGTTTTGAATGAGCCAATTTTGTTGTAATTTTGAGATTTTTAAGCGATATTCAAGTATTATCATGTCACTACTTTAAAATTCATATTTAAAAGCACTTATGTATCAATTTATTAACTTAAATCCGACGCAAATTTACAGGGTAGATGTAGAAGGTATAAATGCTCTCTACATTATGAAAATATGGTCAAAATTATTTACTACTTTAAAAGTTGTGTGATCTTGTGTAAAATTCAGAGAAATTTCGGTAATTTTGAAAATGAATTATGGATTGAAATGTTGTGTATTGATTTCTCTGTATTTGCACATAAATTAATTAATATCAATTAAAATTTTCCCCACAAAGTATTAATTTTAATGGAAGTTATGATATTTCTCTGTAAAAACGTGTTTCAATTTCGTTTTTGTTTTTATATCTTTCAATTGGCGAAAACTGACGAAAAGGAAAACTAATTCTTCGGACGATGTCCTTTTAAAAACTTCTTAGCAATCCTATCTACACTTTGTAATTTAAAGCATGTTGTTAAAATATTTTCGGTTATATTGAATTTACGACTACTGTGAAGAGGTTCTCTTAACTTTGGGTCAATTGGTCATCTAAAGTCTGATATTTCATTAATACTCAAGATCTTTGAGTGTTTTTATCTAATTTGCAGCAGGTAACTGCAGTCTTTAAAACGATTATAGGTTGTAAATTTAAATTGCCTATTTATCTCCTATCTAATCAAGAATAAACTTTCAAACGGATTTCTAATGTCCATAGATAACTCATAAGTTTTTAATTTAAAATTCAAACTATAGCTTTTCCTATCTGTTCGTTTGTCCAATATTTTAACACGGCATAAGTGGACTTTTGCTGCACTTTCACTGATAGATCATAGATTAAGAGATCTCTGCTAATCTATCGTAGGAAGTCGCATGTAGAAATTAATTCTGTATATCTTTGCTCTAAATTTTCTAGTATTTTAAAGGTGTTCTCTGCAAACCTATTTTGGGTCTGAACTGAAAATCTTGCAATGAAGTAATTCATCAACTTAAACTACAAGATTTTTGTAGTAAATTTTTGAATTAGTTTCGAAATATTCAAAACTTAGACGACTTTGCATTGATTGAGAATGTTTTTATGTGGCACTTATTCCCATAGTCTGGAGAAAATGAAGCCAGAAATGTTACGTAACAAGTGGCCAAAGCGAAATTGCAATTAAGCCTAACAAAGCGTAGAAACATCGCCCATACGCCACTCGACGTCTGATTGCTAGCGATATGAAGAGCTAGCCAGTGACCATTGAAATCAATCTAGTGGCGCTCAAGATAACGATAATTTTCACATGGACGTTCTTAATCGCGGCCAACGGCAACGACCACGGCATGGGGAAGGGGGTCTTCTAATAAACGCGCGGCGCGGCGGCGGCCGCAACATGGGTGGCCTTGGCTGCCGGAGCACCGCAGGCCGAGAGCTTCTATCAGCGTCTTGACCACTGCTGGCCGTGCTTGCCGATCAAATGGACAGACAAAAATGTGGACAGCCATCACGGCCTCAAGGTACTTCAGGAGCACTCTCAAGCACCATCTTGAGAGATCTTAAGATTTTATTCTTCGACAATACAGGGCCCCATTGATGCAGCCCAGGAACGGACCGATGCGTCCTGGATGTTATTTTTACGTGATCTGCCCATTCTTGTTCGAGGGCCATTTTTATGGACGTTTGATATGGGGACTCCCGAAAAAATAACGAAAGTGAAAATATCAACACAGTCTGAGCATCTCATAGACGATGTACTTCTCAGAGGTCTTAGAGCGAGCATAGAAAAAACTATTTTGCCTAAACTGGCAATTTCCCGGCCATCAGGTACTTCCTGTCCAATTCAGGTTTGAGTAAACGCCGCTCCTACACGTGTAATTACTTATCGCTTCTTTTGTACAGGTTTGCCGGCAGGTACCGCTCTTGTATTTTCATTTTCACACATTTTACGAGTTTCCATGTGGGTGGTAAAATTTATATTATGAGCCGCTCTAAGCACATTATCACCTCTTGTTCAATGTGTTCTAGTGCCGCCGAGGATCTGCCCTTGCAGGCAACGGAAGGCCCTGGCAACTTCGAAGCACCCTCCGCTCAGGACGGGCTCTCTCTCGACTAGAGCTCAGGGCTGCTATTAATTTTTTTGTGTTTTGCTGAGTTGAAGTTTTAGCGAGTCCCTATTAGAGCCGGGAATGGGAATCCTCATAAACCTACTTTATCCCGGTGCCTTTCGAGCACGTTTTAATTATGCCTACTGAAAGGGTTTTGGTAATAATTGCTTACAGGGCACTAAAGGCTAAAGCCGCACTGCCGTGCGGAAACCGGCAGTTGAATACGATGAACACTCTACTCTGCAAAACAGCATTTAAATTAGACTCATTCACGTAATTCCCTTGGACGGGTGCTGCGCTTTTTGCTCAGACTAGGGGAGCCGGTAGCTAGAAGTCCGTGGTTTTTAGATAAACAAGGAGCCAATGAAATTATAATGAATTTTCGGAACGTGGAGGAATTCGTGCGACGTATCCGACTTTAGTTTTAATAATTTAGCATTACAATAAAAAAAAATTCAAACTGTCCCCAGAATTTATTTTTATATTTTCTATAACTTTCGTATGAGAGTCCATCTTCCAATCTTCACGATCTATCAAAAATTATATGAAGAGTTCAATAAATTGTTTTCTGTGAAACTTCTATTCTTTTCGCACTAATTTATAATTTTTATTACAATTTCGAAATCCTCTAACTCGAAATCGACTGACTGCCATTTCTGTCTATTATTGCTCCCAAAATTATTGAAAGTTAGTAATACAAGACCATTTATACTTGATTAATTTCCTAAAATGCTTAAAATACACTACCTCAAAAGAGGTATGACAATAATTTTAAATAAAACACCATAACCAAAAGTTTATGACAATAATTTTAAATAAAACACCCACATTTTCAAGTTAGAAAAGTAGGGACATCCTAATTCGAACTAAAAAATGCTATACAAATAAAATCCCCCACGATTTTCTGGAAATACTTTCTTATACTGATAACACGTTCCTTAGAATTCATTTCTTAGACTGTTCTTTTCTTAGACCATGAGAATTGGGGAAAAAATGGATAAATTTCAAAAATTTCAAATTCCACCCACTGGGAAGTTGAGGGTTAAAAACTAATGTTTTTCATGTTTGCCAGTTAGTTATAAATTGGGCAATAAAAACGACTTAATATTGCTGTTTAATCTCGAAGGGCTGTAATAGTACCTGGAAAGAAAAAACTTATCTCAGCTTAAAAGCCCAGCCCATATAAAATGAAGCGCAAACGGTCTCACTGAGGGAGAACTGGGAACTTTAGGAACTTATCATCTAATGAAGGGCGGTTTGACCGTTCTGCAATATCTGGACGAGTATTTTATTTATTTCCAGGCGCCTGGACAGCACCCCATCACCTTCTACCAGCCAGCCAACCGAAACTGCTGATGTGGCCCAACCGAGTGCAGCAACAAAACATGACAAGCCGCGAGGAATTAAAGTAAAAGGACGAAATCCAGAAAGGAGAGCAAACAAACGGATGAACAAAGGGCGCTCACGGCGCACCCCGCATAAGACTGGGAATCAGGACTCTGAATCGGGGTCGGCCGGGAGGCGAAGGTAGCGCACAAGGATACGTCAGACATCGACCGGATCTTGCAACAAAGGAAGTGGAGAGGCGCAGAGAAGGACAACAGGACATCTTACATGCCCTTTGCTATGGGAATCCCTTGGTTGCAGGAACAGGACGCAGCTCAGGAATCGTCCCATTATTCCCTGTTATTTACTTAGTGCACAATTGATGCTTTTGTCTGCACATTGACGGAGGTTATGGTGGGTTTGAGCCCATTTTATTTAAAGGGATGGAGCGGGATCAACCACCGTCGACTGTGATTTATGTCAATGTCGATTTGCGCCAGATGATGATACCCACTGCTCGCGGTGAGCTACTTCCTGCTTTGCTCAGCGCACATCGAGAAAACCAAAAATTTTCTCGCAGCCAAGAAAGTTAAGGCTCTTGTTTAAATGGTTGACATTAATACTGAAGTTATTAAAAAAATGATCTCGCAAATTGTTTCAACGGTTTTGCAGTTTGAGCAGCCCAATATTTGGCATTTATCAGGTTTCGACCCAATTTTGATCGTTTGAACAAATTTCGCACCAGAATGTTGAGCAATCCGTAAATTTAGACACCGCATCAGCGGCGCCTTGAGAAGAAGGTCGCACGTTTTTTTTTCAGAGTTGGTTGTTGTCACTTGATTGGCACAATATTACTCAGTTTTTATCGAAAATTCACTTATTAATGCGTAAGAAACAATTTAAAATACACAATGCCGTGTTTATACTATCTGGAAATTTTGGTAAAATACATGAAAGGTAAATAACACGTTTTCTGATACAAAGGCTTCTCACAAATAATTGCGGCTTAGTAAGCTGCTGTTTCTGTTTTGAAGGATTGCTGTTTATTTAGCCTATGGAAACAAAAAGAGCAATTTACATTTTGAAAATAATCAAATTCAAAGCCAAGAACACACATCAGTAACATACTGAAACTTTATTTTGTGCCTACTTCAAAACACTGGTACTTATACCACTTTAATCATATTCAACTTGTTTTTTTTTTTAAACTTTTCCAAGAATGTTATTCGATATATGAACAAATAAATAATAATAAAAAAATAAAAATAAACGTCTTTCTTTATTAATTGACTATTTATTGTTTCGTCCATTTTTAAAAAAACTACTTATTTTTTTTTTAGATGAGAGATGCAAAAATAATGAAACAAAATATTTTATACTGAAAATTCAATAAATAAGATTTTTTTAAACAAATGAACATATTTTTTATTTTGAAAAATTTTATGGAAAAAATTCCTCCTCTTTAATTATCGTGCAGGGTAGAGCAGTTTTTCCCGTATAGTGCCGTAGTTCTACTAGGCACATCCGATTTATTTGTGAACAGGAAATTCATCCTGGCAGAAACGTCCCCAGACAAAATTTCTATTTTCGATCTAGTTTTGGAGCAAATCACTTTCAAGTGATGGACGCTAATTAAAAATAAGTATATATTTGAAACATCAACACTTATTCCAAGGAAACTAAAAGGCTTACTTAAGAAAACAAAAACAAAAACGAAAAAATACCAATCATCTCGCCCAATTAGTCCTATCCCTCATTTTAAAAATAAAATTTAGGTTATTAAAAAACAGTTACTTTTGGGATTAAATAAGTATTGAAATTCGAAAGCCCATTAAATTTAGTAATTATCAACACTTACCTGGCTACCATATTTGAATTCTGCACAACGCTCGGTGAAAAGTGCTTGACGACTTGTATTTTACCTTCCACTATCAAAATAAACAAACGGCGTGTGTCGATTACTCAATCGCTGCGCGTGTTCTAGCGGTCGCGTGTGAATTCCCCTCCCTCGTACCTCCCTTTTCTACATTGGATGGACTATCGTACGATGCATCGTTTTTGAGATATTCCTGTTGCCCAACTTGGCCCTATGTCCAACAAGCCCCGCTCTACCACACCGTCTTCCATACGTTTCCATAAAATCAAATTACTAAACAAAAAAGGCAAAGTGAGTAGGCTCCTTTTTTCTGGATTGTTAAAAAATACACGTTTGTTTATGAACGTCTTAATTGTCTGAATTTTAAAGTGCGTAAAGTGCAATAATATTTAATTTTTCACAAACGAGACGCTTATTATTTCAAGGAAATGCCTTCCTTTCACATTTAACAAAATGCGTTAATTAAACCTCCGATGCAAGGACAGGACATATTTTTTTTTTTTAAATTATTTTATGCGGTAACGAGTGTAGGCCTATTCCTGATGTCGTCTGGTGAGATTTTTTCAACGTTTCTATTGTGCTTTTAAGGTTCGAGATCGAAGGTAAGTGTTTTGTCAATCGAACCTAATTTATACCTTTTTTGCCATTAACAAAGGTCGTTAACCTCTAAATATTAAGAACTGAGATTTAAAACTTCCTTTAAACTGTTCTACTCTTTTTGTCATTCATGATTTAATAAATATAAACTCTCAAGTTACGTCTTTATTTAAGACTTAAAATACTTTTATTTCCTAATTTACTCCGCCACTAATTGAAATAAGGTTCAGAATGTTATAATAAAAAATAATAGGAACATAACCAATTACGGATATGGTAAATGCAATTACTTAAAATTAAATTTAAGCCTGTTATAACTTTAAATTATTAATTTCTTATTAATATTTTCATTATAGAGCTACTCAAGAATATTTACCCAAATTTTGAGTAAAAATTCAAAACGGTTTACTGGAAGAACAAAAGGTGTCAGTAATTTTAATTGTTAGAAGTTGTTATCAAAATGCAGTGCTAATTTTACTTTTATTGTAGTATAGATTCATTTTTCAAAAAAAAAAAAAACAATTGAATTAATTTTTTATAATTTTCGCATCCTGTCGTGTATTCTCCAAAACTTATGATTTTAATTTTCTTTTTCAAATGCCTAGAATAATGAACTCATTAGCTTAAGAAACGTACGTTATTTTATTAGAGATTATGTATTTTTTTAAAATTTATATAATTTTTCTAAATGTCGTCATGAAAGAACACTCAATAAATTTGGAATATTGCCAGATTTTTGTTTTGAAAAGTAAGTTCGTTCCCATTACTTTGCGCGTTCTAAAATTTAACTAGAATGGCTTGCCATGCGTGGATGTCGTTCTGGCTTCTAAATAAATAAGGATTCTGCTCGAGTCGTAAAATATTATATAATTTAAAAAGCAATAAATTCTCTGGTTATTATGAGACCTAAGATATTCTCAAAGTTTCTATGGATACGCCGTAAATACCATACGTAGTTATGTAATAAACCTCTTTCTTGGATAGTCAAAAGTTGTCCCAAAGTTTTATTAGATCCCTCTTAAGAGCATTACGCTGAAACCCATATTGCACCGCACTTAAAAAGGGCACAGCCCACCTGGCCAAAGCAGCGTGCCTATTTGTGCGGCTTACGCAAAGTAAGGTTAGCGCTGATCGGCGTTTCTAATTTAATTGAAATTCGGAAGTGAACATCTCACTTTAACAAGGCAAATATTGACGAGTTGACAGGAACAATTGGAACACGTGGCACATTTAATTTACTTGAAAGCAAAAGTCCATTGAGCACGGTAGCGCAAGTCATCGCCACCTTCACGCTGGCTGGTCGAACTCAATAGATGACTTGCAAGTTGACCGGCCCAGGAGGAGCGGATCCGTCTTGCATTACCTGGTCGCGACTGTGCGGTACCGGCGAAACATTCAGGTATCAAGCCAGGTCGCTACACTGTTTTGCATAGAGCAGCCGCTAAGAGCAGTTGAGCATTATTGAATATTGCTAGCAGCAGTGCGCCCATACCTCTGTCAGCCGTTAAAACGTGATGAGGCTAAGAGGGGCGCCCAGGTGATATTATTAAATAAAAACGCAGCCACGAGGGCTCACAGCTTGTAGTACCTGATGCGAGAATTACGACTATACTTCAGATACGAGAGATTGACACCAGATAAGCGCCCGGACAGTGCTAGTCGAAAATACAGATAACAACACCTGTCGGAATCATGATATCAAAATCAGGAGGGCCTGTTTATTCACTCTCTTCAATCTTCGATTGCTTGACTACTTTGACCGACTTGACTACTGTGCTCGGAAGGCGCGTGGGCGGGCGGACAACCTCCCATCGCGATTCGCGTTTTATTTGACGGAACTATTTATCGAAAATATTTGCCGAAATACTGCGAACGTAATAAGCACATATACGCTGACCGATAACATGGCGCTCTAATTGATAGGTACTTAATTGGCTTTTAATCAGCTCGCGCCGACCAAGCGCTGACTGTTTTGATTGCCGGTTATTGAAGTGACTTGTTAAAAATGTCAATACACAAAAATATCTCTAACAATAGTCAAAACGGATTTATCTTTTTAGCGGTCTTCTATTTGAAGAGGGATTACAAAATTGCCAAGATTTATGAGGAGCCCTAATTGTTTATTTGTTTGCTTTTTGAAAAGTGGTCGGCGATTAATCAGCGCCACTTCAAAACGCACACGCCCCGCAAAAATAGTTAATTTATGTTTCGGTGCCAGTAATCGGTTGCTCCGGAAGGATAACTGAAATTAATTAAACGTATTTAGACGGATTTGGGCAGTACGGCACAAACATGGAACAGTATGCTGTGAAATAGACTATACACCTGCGGGCACCGTATTGAATTATAATAACCAATATTTAACTTAGCCGAATATTTTGCTATTTCACCTATTTAAAGGGAATTTATTACTTTCAGGTGCCAGGGTGCCAGCTTATTTTCCTTTCACGGCGAAATTGAATCGCTGGTCTGCATATATCCTAAATTCTAGGGATATGTTGTTGTTCCAACAAAACGAAGTATTTTAATATTGCAATCAAATATATTTAGTAATTACCAAAAGACCGACGAAAGATATAAGGAAATTAAAGATAGCTTATGTTTGCATTTTTTTTTTTCACTTAAAAGCAATTTCATAGATTCAATGCCGGCATTTGTCTGATTTATGTTGAAGTTTCATTTACTAAATCTTGTTTTAAATGTCGGTCGTTTGAAATCATAAAAACTATCTAAAACAATTATAATTGTATTATAATATTATAAAGTTTTTGTGGCTTTTAATTATTTTGTAATACTCTAATAAAATAAGTAAATAAACGAAAATCTCGATCAAATATGAAAAATAAGCTCACTAATATCTTTCAAATATGTTAAAAAGCACTATTTTTGTATTAAGTGTAAAACTTAAAACATGAAACACTAAGAGACCAAAATTTTAATAATTTCTTTCTAGTGGAATTGTAATTCCATAGTAAGCATTTAGTGTTTCTTTTGTTTCAAAATTTCCGAAATAGAATTTTTTCAATCTTCCATTATATGAAATCATTGTTATTGAATTGCAATTGGGATTTAAAACAGAAATGACAACATTTACTATCCCTCAACTATTATTAGCGAAGGTAATCCGTTTTTCTAAAAAAAAGGATACCTATTTCGCCTTTTATTTCTTACGTGTATTTTCGTTTTCCAGATTTCTTATTACATATGTACAATATTTTTCCCATGAAAGAAATTATGTTTGATTCTATATTTCTAATTTATACTTTAAATTTAAATTGAAATTTCTTTCGGTAAGAATTCAATTTAAAATTTAATCCTCAGTTGTTAGTATGTCAAGGTGTAAGTTCAGAGCGAGTACCTTGCGTTATATGACCAATTCGCTAACATTCAATCAAAAATGAAATATAAACATCAAGGCCCTGGCAAACATAGTTAGCAGGTGTCTATTAATACGACAAAAAGCGCTGTCTTCCATCTTCCATCACTCGCGGTCTTTTATTGATCTTGAAACAGGAGCTCTCACCTGAATAGTTGGTCAATCAATCTCTTGTCGAAACGGACCACCATCGAGAGGAATACATTCCGGGACCGAGGTACGGGACCATGGAGGCATTGTACCTCACACTTCCCAAAATTGAATAAAAAAAGCACGGACATTTTACCGGGCAGACACAACGCATTTATATGCCTGCCATAAACGTGCGATACCACCGCGGTCGGACACCGCACCGTGACCCGTGAAGAAGCTGTCGACGACGCTCAACGCGTACACCTCATTCAGTTGTTAGCACCTCCAGTGCGACACCATTCTTGTTGTTGTTGCCACCGTTTCATTAATGCTTCTTTTATTAATTTCATTTCTTCCACTCAATAAATTCATTTTGAAGGAAATTAAAATAAATGGCTCTTGCTGTCGGCACGTCTTCTAATAAAAGCGATACACCAAGTAGCTCACGGCGTAATGTGGTGGCAACAGCACAAAAGGTAGAACACAATTTCTCAGGTGTTTATGGTTTGCTCTCGGTCAGGTGACATCGCAAAATTGCTTCTTTGCAGGTTGATGGTAGTTCGCTGCGCTTGGTACCTACTGGAAATGGACGCATCGACTGAGTCAAATCGCACAGTTCTTGAAGGGGTTATTTTTGTGAAAAAAAGCAATAATTAAATATATTTATAATAGAAGATCTTTTTTCAATTTGTATGCTATCAAACTATAAAAATTTGTGGAATCGCCTTAGTTAACTACAGGAAGTATAACAACCTTGTCTAAATTCATAGCTCAGTGTAGAAAGGACCAAAATAGTCAAATTGTTCAAAGTCGCTGAAACGTATTCTATTTCTAATTGGGGCTTTAAATGGCTATGAAATATTTTTGACAATAAAAATCAAAAATATTTTCTGATTCCAAATACCCTTATTGGATAAGAACACAATTTTCGTGAGAATTTTTCACGATTACGAGTTTAGGGAGTAGGTCCCTCAACTCGCCGATATTTTATATATCAAAAGGAAATCGAAATTCAATTAGACCACATTTAATTAAATTCACATCAACCTCTTAGTGAAGGAAGAAAATTGGTTATCTTTTGTGGCAGCACGCGTCACTTCGAGTGTCTAGCGGAGGACGAACTGCCATCGAACACACGTTAAATGATTCCACCTTGTGGCACATCACGTGCTGCGCGACACGAACAGTCTGAGCTGAGCCAACAAATTTTTGGCAATTTCTGTTTGGTTTTTTTATGAGGGAAATGAATAATTCAGAAACTTTAGGCAAATTATGTGCACGAAGGTGAATTTTAAGTTTCCTCACTAGTGTCAGATGGGAATTTGTACCCATCCACTTCAAAAGATCGCCCGCACTCCACCGAGCATTTTCTCCCTTTTCGGAAAGTTTCCATCCTTAGTATCACTTTGGGAGTAAATTAGCACCAGCAAGGGTAGGATTTGCTAGAAATAACAATCGCAACTTTTCGGGGAGTATAACAATAAAACAATTTTCCACCCCAACAATCTGAGACGCATTTAAGCAATCCAGCATGGCTTATCTCGGGATCAGAGAGAGGCCACATAAACAAGCACCCCATGCTGCAGTTCTGTTCCTGTTCAAGAAACGCACCCTCCCGGGATGGAGATTCTAGCATGAATTTCTAGAGACCGTGCTAATCCTCCTGGCTTTGCACTGATAGGCAGTCTAACTAATTCGGTCGGCGGTGCACTGTGTATTAATAAACGTTTAGGATAATAAAGACGGCGGAGAAAGGGTGTTGAACTGAAGCCCGAGACGGACTAAGGGCTGTTTGAGTCCCGGACCCGGGAATGTTCCACACCGCCGTGTCCTCCCACACTTTGATGTGATATCTGCCACCGAATAAAAAGAGCATTACAGCACTTACAATGAGATAATGATTACTACGTCCACGTGACTCGGCATTGTGCTTGTGACACCATAATTACAGGTATGTCGAAGGGTAGGTAATAATGTCACCAGAAATTTATGAGGATGCGCCTCAGCTCAGTGGTGGTCGGCAATTACTGACCTCGCGTTCTGCTCCTTGTTAAAATTTTATTTGATTGCGCGTGATGGTCAAGCGACAGTGGTGGCTATTTCCATTATTTATGAATTGCTGTTATGTCTAGGGATTAAAAATGAACGGAAATTGCAGGTAATGTCCATGGGAACTCTTTCCTAGGGCTATTGCTTTGAACGAGGCTATTTTTGAATTCAGTGGCGCATATATGGTCACTGGCAATTTTGTAGAAAAAATATTATAGATTTCCTATACTTTGTAGTTTAAATACCTTTCAGGAGTAGCCATTATTTGAAAATCTTATTAATCTTTAGTTATTTTTAAAAATTATTTAACGGCATGCTCGCGTGTAAAACAAAAAAAAAAACAAACCATCTAAACCTTATTTTAGGATGAAATGTAAGCTTAATATCGTTTTAATTGACATATTTGTATTTTCGAGATTAATTTGTAATTTCTAAGTTTATAAAATTTAATAGTTTAATTTGCTTGTTAATGTTCATGACCTTAAAAGTTTTTTATGGATTTATTTTAATTTAGCAAAAAATGAAGAGACTATTAAATACGCATATAGATAAGTGTGTAGAAGGTTTTTTTATCAATTAAAATCAGTTTTCCAGTATTATAGGAAAAACAAAACATAAATGGAGGTGTACACATTTTTCTAAAATTTTTAATCAAAATTTAAAACTGATGTCTTTATATAAAAATTAAAATTTTGTTTTTTTTTCCAGAAATAAAAGCGTATATAAATGTCTAAAGTGTTTTAGAAGAGACTTTTGAACATTTCGTTAGAAGATAAATAGTTATAAAAAGAATTTAATTTCTGCATTTAAAATCCGAGGAGAAATTTGTTGACAAGATTAAATATAAGTTTTCTAAGAAAATAACTTATGCACTGGGAAAAACCAAATTGCGGCAAGTAAAATAATTAAAATCTGGGAATAAAGTCGAAATAAAACTTTTAATAAAAACGTTAAATATTTAATTAACCTAAATTGATTGGAACAATTGAAATTTTCCTAGAAATAAGGCACTAAAATTTTTGAAAGTGTTCCTGAGTCTACTTTGAACAATACCCTTTTACGAAAACTAATACTACTCTTGTAATGCGTCTTAGGAAACAGAATAATAAGTCAATTACTTGAACAATTCACACAAGGGTTTCTTCAAAGAGGTTCATCACTCTTATGTTGTTAGTTGGAAAGAACAGAAGAAAAAGCTTGTCTTTTGTGACGTCGGGATTTTAATGAAGACGTATTTACGAGTTCACATAGGTATACGTGCAATGTAACTCACGCTGCCTTCCACCGTAAATTAATTTATTAAAGAAACTAACAACATCATTAAGGACTTGTTAATCAATCTTCGATACAAGCAGGTCCCAAAAGACTGCGGCGACCGGTCTTCGAGCGCAAATCAAAACACCAGTTTGGTCTTGTGGAAAAAAGCAATTACGAAAACCCAAACACATGACACGCACGACGCACGTCGTGCGTTTTGTTTATGCATGTGCAATCATTGCACATGAAAATTCCGTGTGGGAAACTCCCGTGGTTTTCCCGGGGTAAAGAGTTTTAAGCTGGACGAGGGTGCAGAGAGGTCCAAGGACCTAGAATTTATTGCGTACGCACAAGAAAGGAACCTGCTCGGTAGCCACTCCAGACTGCGGTGCTCAAGTGCGATTTTTTGATTCCTTTTTGTGTGTATTGTTCAACAGGGCTTCTCGATATCGGCGATCTGAACAATATACCGTACGAGCCAAGGAGTAATCGGCTCATTTCCTCGCAGAGGTTCTTGAACTACCCCCGAGGGTTGCTTTAAATTGAAATCAGTCCACATGCGTAATATATGCTCATCTTAAGCGTACTTTAAGCACCAGATGAAAGGGGATGTTTGAACACCAAAAAGGCAAGTGGCCTGCACACCGCTGGAGGCGTTTGATATTAAGATTTTGGAAATATGCCCATTCAACGCATAGGGTAAATTGATGAAACTGGTGCAAAGTCTTAAGGCTTCTTTTTTATTTTAATAAAGTTCCTATATAAACAAAATTTATCTAACATTTAAATTAATAAGAACTCTTCTTTCCTTGTTTGATTTTAAAAGATTTTATCTAATATAACGTTTATGCAAAAATTAATAATAAAATAAAAAAAAAGCTGTAGACAATAGAAGAATATGTTCGATATTAAACAATTAATTTTTCGTCAATCCATCAGCCAGAATAGTTTGCAAGCCAATTTTAGAAGAGTAAAAAACCATGAAAAACAGATAATTATTTTTTTACGTTATGAAATAGCATTAATATTATACTAATGGAAATTCCACGTAGCGTGATAGCGAATACTTTGAATAAAACCAGCATATACCGGCGCTTTATTTAATTTTCTGCTAGTGTGGAAGGGAATTAAAAATGACAGAGTTTCAAGTTTTTGCCGTCCGTGCCCGTAGGAAGCTTAAGGCTAGAAAGGATATTTTAGCAAATATTTACTGACGACTCCAGCAATTAATTCATAACCGAAAGAACCTGTCCAAATGTGAGCCGGCCCGAATCAAGGTGAAGTTTTATGTAAAAAGGCTCAAGAGTCAGAAACTACTTTTCCATATCTAGTGTAGGCAATGGCTTTGCCTTTGTGGGTTTCCGCTCTTCTCGACAGATCCTGTGTAAGGGTATCGCTGTTAAGCTACATCACATGTAGCAGGCGCATTTTTGTTGATTTTTCCCTTTATGCCGGCGATGATTGTTTTATTACCACTCTACCTGCACACGGCGGGGATTTTCGGGGCACAGGCTCGTCTAGAATTAAATCCTGTTCGGGAAAGGAGGAAAATTTGTTTACTCTTTGTTTTAACAACTCAAAGCTGAAAACTGCGACGCAACGCTGTGACTTAAAATGTTTGCTCTTGCGATGAACGTGCTATGCAAAAGGTCGGTGTATGGAACGGCGACTTTGGTGGTCAGTCCATCTAACGAGTATCTAATTTTTGATTTTCATATATCACACTATCGAAAATATTGTAGTGGACTCTTTTATTTTATAATTAACTATTGCTTTTATTTTTTCTTCGAAAGTTAGTGGACTGATTAATCAACATTTGTACAAATTTATTTAGAAGAAAGAGTTGGTAATAAATTCTAAAATTCAGGTTTTGAAACGTATTCTTTTAAAAATTAAATAAACAATTTTGATTTTCAAATTGTTTGGGCCTGATTATTAGACCGTTGAAAAAAGCCAAGTTCTAATTACAATTGTAGATTTAATTTGGAGATAATCTGATTTGTAAAGGAATGATTACCGATCTGTTTTGATTATTTTTCATACTTCAGCTTCTTGATTTCGAATAGGTAAAAAATTCAAGCTTTTGCGCTCACAAGTCCTGCTGCTTCGAAAGAGAAAGAAATTTCTTAAATGCATTTAAAGGAAAGTCTATGCAAGAGCACAATAGAGCCAATAGAGATTAAGGAATGCAACCAGCGAAGAATAACACACTTGCAGCACCTCCCAGCCGTTAAATTCAAAAATCAAAACAAAGGTTTTTCGAGAAATCGTTTAGTGCAGCAGATTTTGCTGCACTTTTTCAAAACTGGAGCAGATTTTGCTGCACTTTTCAAACTTGCAGCGGATTTTCAGAAAGTGCAAAAGCATAAAATAAATTTTTGATTACCCACATTTGCCA
The DNA here is from genome assembly GCA_001932985.1 of Proctacanthus coquilletti. Taxonomy (NCBI): domain Eukaryota; kingdom Metazoa; phylum Arthropoda; class Insecta; order Diptera; family Asilidae; genus Proctacanthus; species Proctacanthus coquilletti. The sequence continues at coordinate 449,450 of MNCL01000136.1, forward strand.
CCAGTCACATTTCCAGCGCGTCGTAAAAGGGAGCAAGAGTCGGGCCAGGAAGTGCTCGCAGGGAATATATTTCGAAGATTAAGTGGCTTCTACCGAAAACTCAAATACCAAGGTCTTGTGATTACTATTCATAAAATGAAAGCCCGAATTTGAAGGATTTTGGAACTCCTCCATTGTCGATGTGCCAAGTTGGACCTACTGCCCTTGGCTTTTGGAGGAGGGGTTAATTCGCAAAAATCCCGATATCGTAATTTCCTCCTTGGATAATCCTAATTAATTGACTGACCACTTGGAGTGTTTGGCCAGCACTGGAATGACTAAAACTGCTCGAAACGGATTAATTGCTGGAGTCGTCGCAATCCAAAGGTTGGTGTTTGCCGGGCAAGAAGAACGACATTCCCGCTTCCGCCCGTCCTGACTGCTCGGATGTGAAAATTGAGACTTTAATTAGCAGTCGACATGAAACAGGGGGAAAAATGTTTGCGGCCGCGATTATCGCTAAGTAGGCCGCAGTACTCGCCGCCATTGAAAGGTTATCAATTTTTAAAGTGGCGCGCGAAATTCGATACTTTCCCAGGAGAAAGCAAGAAAGCGGCCATTCTGATTGCCCGCCCGACGGCGAGGGCTGTAACGGCCAATGGGCTTCGGGGGTTTTTGTGGACACTATGGCAAAGTCAGCAGATGCGTTGGGATTCGGGACTGGCGGGGGACATGTGGCGCGGACCGCCCGATGATGGAGTGCCTATTTCCAGGCATTATATCGCGGATGTGCGATATGTGATTTCCTGCAGAAGGTGTACGATGATGGGTCGTCTCCCAAAGGCTTGTCGCCGCTTTTGTCGGCTTTACAATCTCATCCTCTTGTGTTTGCCCCGAAATGGATGGACAATGCTACGTCATGTGATAAATTCATCCATCCATCCACTTACCAGTGTCAATATTTGATTAAACAAACTTACGGGTCGATACGATGAACTCAATGATGATTAAAAGCACACACCGATAGTACGTACATCATAACTTCCAGAGTCCAGACATCATCATCATCGTCGTCGTCATCGGCAACTAAGTATGTACAGGGGAATCAATCACCAGTTAACAAGCAAGATGCTGTCAGCTATCCTGTCGCATCCAACCATTAGAAATTGGCCCGACTCCCATTGTTACCAAGCCAAATCCCAATCGCATCGAGCGAAGGTATTTATGAATAATGACTAAGTACCTGCAAGGAGCTGGATCGATCAATATTAAAAACCATTCCCGGGATTGTTGCCCACTGAATTAAGTAATAATTTAATTAATCGTTAGTTGTCTGGTCAAGCTTCAGCAAAATGAAGATTTCCTGTTTGCCTTGACGACCTCGAGCTCTATTATAAAGGAATTGATTATATTTGAGCTTAGTTATTACATTTGCTTTGAAGGAGTCTGGTAGTATGTAGTGATAAGAGTATATGGTGTATTATTAATCACCCTTTTCTCACCTGACGTCATACTTATAGATTTCTTGGTAATCAAATAAGGAAAATTGCAACTAAAGAAAAACTGGTCTCGGTAGGTCCATGGATAGCATAACTCGTTTGCCATTCTAGAGGTTGTGATTTCGAATCCTATGCGTTTTGCTAAAGACTAGATCCAGACCATTTGCCAGGTAATTGTACAAATCAATAAGAACTAAATAAAGAAAACCAGTCGCCAAAAATTAAGTAAACCAAGCAATGAGTTCTCCTTTTATAGAATTGGCTCATTCGCTTTTGAACACCAGTTTATATGAATTAAAAAAAACCATGTAGTCTTTTTGGTGAGCAACATTGAAAATGAGTGGGTACTAATTTTCTAAATAAAAATTTACAAAGTCGTATGCTAAATAAAATTGTACTAGGGGATTTACACATCATACTTACTTCGATCGTATTTGGTTTGTGTGCTCCAACAGTGGCTTATAGACAATGGCCAACAAGCAGTCAAGCCAGCCCATTGTCAACTCGGCATGATAAAGTGGACTAATGGCTCTATTACGACCTTTCGGTGTTAAACACCTTCATTTTGATGACTGTAGTATTGCAGAAATCACAATTGTACATCACAAGGGATCTACAACTTGTGCAAATATTGGCTTTATCGAAAAATGTTGTGAACCTCGTTATTGCTGTCCTCACTGAATATCTTAGCGTCTGACAACATCCAGTTTACTCGAAAAGCGAAAACTCTTGCATCTTTAGGCGGAAGTAAGGTACGTGTCCTTACCTTGCCGAAACACAAAAATGATTTGCTTTTAGACATGTCTATAAAATTTCTTGTTGTGAGAAAAGATATTTCTCTTAAAAATGTTGCAAATAAAATTTTTTATATTTCGGTTGATATAAAAATTTTTCAGTAAGTTTTTTTTGCTTTCTTTCATTTTTTCAGAAGTACGGACTTTTAAAAATTACCTGTTAAAATTTTGGGCTGAAATTCCACGTAGTTTTAAGTTTTGGGTTTTTGATTTTGAAAAGCATCCGAGCACCTTAACTTAAACTTTAAGCAATTTTTTCCTTGAGACATAAATTTATAATTGTTGTAAGACAAGTCAGGCCAGCCCGTATGGTCCTTAAAAAGGGCATAAAACTTTTAAAGTGATAAAAAAGGACTAGTGCATAAGTTTTTTCAGTGGAAAAACAGGGTCCTTAGGCGCACATACCGAGGTGTGCAGTTTTTTTCTTTCGCCCTATGCCGCCATATTGGATTTTTCAAAAATACGATACTTACCCGTTTCGTTCCAGTGAGGAGTGGGGTAAAACTTGTAATACATACGAGAATTCCTCTACACATCGGGGA